>CM053789.1:576361072-576966072 GCA_028749045.1 Cupressus sempervirens | reverse complement strand
TGATCTTCCATCATCTTTATCTTGATCTCCACCATTCGTACGACTTTAAAAGAAAGAGCTCTCTCCCTCTCAAAGGATCCACATCCTTGAGTATTGTTATGCTTCAGGTTTCTCATTCAAATCTTTAAAAAGCTTTGTGGAGAAATTCTACTTCTCATCTCATTATCTCATCCATCACATACTAGCTTAGTATCATGTTGCATAGTACTTTAGTTTCTTTGCAATAACTTAAATCACTTAGTAATTAGCTTGGATCTTGTAATATTCTCATCTTTTTTAACATAGCTACACTTTGCATATTCATATAGTTTAATATACATTTGCATTACATCCTTGAGGAACTCCTTGTGAACATTTGCGTTCCTGCATCTCATCTTTGGAACCTCCCATTGCATGGTTTACTAGCACATAGAGTATCTCTAAGGCTCAGTTAAGAGCCTTCATATTTGAATTATACTCTCTTGCACTCTGTTGATAGGGAGATCTAAGTCAACATCCAAGCATTAGGAACTCATGGAATCACTTGGATAGAATGGTTTAGAGTGTGACACAAATCAAGTGTATAATGCCTATTAATTTTGAGGGAAACTAGTCATTCAGTTATGGTTTCCCATCTTTTGTAATCAATCATTGTTCATAAGTATTAGGCATTTAAAAAGTTAATTAAAAAGGAACAATCTATTTACCAACATGGTGATGCAGAATATTTAAGGGAGTATCCTGGAAATTAAAAATCTGATTAATAAGTTTGATAATGTCATAATATGTCATAATTACTGAGAAGGCAATAAAGTGGCTGATTGGATTGCCAACAAAGTAGTGAATGCGAATAGTATGCTAACATGGATTGAAACATTAGTAAGGAAGGAGAATTAAAGGAAATCAATAATTATGACATGACTAATGTCATTGAAGGAAATATTATTTAAGATTTTGTGGATTAATATGGCAAGTGGTGGCATTAAGAAAGGGTATTATCATTTTTTGAGAGATTACCTATTCATAATTACCAATAGGACATGACATGTATTCTATGCGAAAAGTTCTTTTGAGTTTAAAGAAAAATATTCTTCTGTGATTGTTACCATTTGTTGTAGACTTATAAAAGCTAGGTATATAATGGCTGGTGAGCTGAGGAAGCAGAAGCCATCTAACTATAAATAATGGAAGGAAAAATGTGTAGTGTGGGAAATTCTTCAAAAGGGTAAGGTAACTACATAAATTGAGAAGTTGCATGTTTTAAACCACATATTACTGACTATTTCTTCAAGAATTGGTCTAGGGAGAGGGTTTCTCTTCATGGGGTTACTATGGACCTGACAGAGGAGTTCATTGCTGCAATTATTGGTCTTCCTATGGAGGGCATGAATTCAAAACGGAAACCAGTATATCTAATATGAAATTCAAGAAGTTTCCTAATAATGAAGAGGAAAAAAAGAAGCTAGTGAAGGAAGGGGACTTGTATGAGCTGGATAAGATTAAAGTAATTTGGGAAGACATTTTATCTTCTATTTGTGAATACTTTATTTTGGATGGGAGGTCAAAAAGGGTTCATCAATTTTATTTTGTATTTTTGAATCACTTTCGGTATAAGGATAGGTTATCTTTTCTCTTCTATTTGAAGTATTTGCTACTTAATATCTTCCAAGCCCATAGAAAGAAAAATAGTAGGCTTGTTCTCCATGAAGATATTATTTTGTTAATTGAAGATTATTTTAGAAAAAATGTGGCAAAAATAAAGCCTACTGTGGATAAGAAGAGGAGATCTTTTCGGAAAGAGCCTCTAGACAAAATGAATGCCAAAAAATAAAAAGCCACTATGTGAAAACTGAGGAGGGTCACAATGAAATTATAAATGAAAAAAAAAGGAGACTAAGGATGATAATATTGCAAAGGATTCTGAGAGCAAAGAAGAAGAGGAGGGTGAAACAAAGATTGGTGATCTTAGTTCCAACTTTGAAGGTTATTCTGGTACTTAGGGAGATTCTTTGGCTAAATATGATGGGGAAAACACTAATGATGGGTCTATGAAAATGGTGAGAAAGATTCATTTTGAACCCTCAGGCCAAAATGAGCATAAAGGAATCATGAATCAAAGTAAAAGGCTAACCCAGATGGAGAATCAAGATGTGAAGCTCTTGGCTGATTCAGTAAAGGAAAATTTTTCTAACAATAATTCCCTTGTGATCAATAATCAAAATTTAAATAAGGAAAACCAGGAAAAAAAAAGACTAGCCAAAAGCGTTTAAACAAGGAAAATTAGTTAAAGTTAGACAAGATCCAGGATGCTACCCATAATCTTGAGAATTTGTTTTAAGATGAGGCCAATGAAGATGAGAATAATGAGGGGAATCTTACTTTCATCTACAAGGCCAAATTGAAAGATGATGCTTTTCTCTAGGTTGATTCTCGGCTCTATAATGAGATAATTATTCTCAAGAAAAAGATGGGGGAGCTTCAAAATAACCTGGATGAAGAAAGAAATAAAATTAATTCATTTGGAAAATTAGGTGGGTAACATCCTTGAGAAGCTAAAGACTTATGAAATGGAGCTACATCAACTAGTTAAGGACAATGGTTAAAGGATGGATACAGTTATCTCGAGTTTATGTGTAGCTACTACTAACATCAGTAGAATAAGAAATGAGGAAATCATCTCCCTTGCTATTGTTTAGCTGATTAGTGGCCCTAGTAAGAGAACCAGAAAAACTAAAAAGAAAGATGTTGTTGCTATCCTTGGTTTGGTTGTGGAGGACATCCTTTAAGGGACCGTGGATGCTAGCAATGAGATAACTAAGGTGATTAAAGAGCTAGCTTAATTGCTGAATCTAATTGTTGGTCTGGTTGTTGGTCCTAGTTATCTGTGTGTCAATTTCTATTTTCTAGCTTTTGTTTTACTAATATTTAGTTTGATACTAGGTCCTTGTAAAACCTAGTTTTGAACTCTGACTGATTATGTGGTAGGTTCCAAGTCCTTGTAAAAACTGGTTTTTGTTGTTTTGAATCTTAATGTTCCAGGTCCTTATAAAACTTGTGGTACTTTTACCATATATTCCTTTTTTGCCATTGTAAGGGGTTTCAGGTGCCCTCAAAACCTACTTTTATCTTAATCTAAAACTTTGATCTTGACAAGGACACATATCTCCTTGAAAGCTTAGCTCATCCTATCTTCTTTACACTATCCTAATCCCTTTGGTCCAAATTTTCCTATCTTATGGTAGCCTCTAGTCCATATTCCCTTGTCCATTATTGATCTTGCTTATCCTATTCAAATCCTATAATTTTCCTATTACAATCCCTATATTTATCTTGATGGAAATAAGGGCATACAATTCACAACATGTTTTGAAACAAACATCTTGGCATTTACATCCCCATGCATTGCTTGCCATCCATTGCCCAAATTTTTAAATGCCTATCATTATCATATCAAGTCCTTGAACTTTCATAAAATATGTCTTTCCATTTATGTGGATAGTTTTTGGTGACCTAAGAAACCTTGAAAAAAATTCTAAGTTACCCTTATTCATCATCCATTTACTTTTCCACTCATCCATCCACAATACCCTTGCCTTGCTAGACACTAGGGGCAATTCTTTCTCTATACATACCTTAAAGATCCTGAAAAAAGAAAAAAAAGAAAAAACATGTGATCCTAAAAAGAATAACATATAATCCTGAAAATAAAATAAAAAATAAAATATGATCCTAAAGAATCCAAAAAATCAAATATGATCCTAAAGAATCCAAAAAATCAAATATGATCCTAAAGACATTAAAAAATTCATAAAATGTCTTAAAAATCAATAAAAAATAAAATAAAATGTCTTGAAAAAACTCAATAAAAATCATAAAATCTCTTGAAAAAATCCAAAAAACCATATATGATTCTAAAAAAACCCTAAAGAATTAAATATGAACCTGAAATAAAACCTAAAAATTGCAAAAAGTCCTAAAAAATTTTATGAATGCCGCCCCCCCCCCACCCACCCCCCAAAATAAATAAAAAAATTCACCTGAAAACTTGTAATAAACCTTGTGATAATCACTCCTTTTGCTAAACACTTGCACATGTAGACTAATCATTACGCTTCAAAAAAATCATGCTTTGACGAAAGACATACTGAACCATTTGAACCAACAATCAATATGATTTGATGTTCTAATTACAACACCTTCAACAATCACCCTGTCAAAACATCAATCAAACAAAAAATTATCGATAGAAACAACACTTAATAAAGAAAGTAGTAGCAGATTAGAATTTTTGTTGGCTCACATTTTTTAGTGAGTGTTTTATTTTTATTTTGTTTTCTTTTGATCATGTTCCTATGCTACTTGATGATAGAAACTGATTTATGAGAGTGGCTAGGATAGTTCATGATCATTTTTGTCTTTCTTTTGCAAATGTCCTTTGATAATTTGGGGCAAGACTCCATGCTTTAGGAAGGCTAAGGTTACTCTTTGTTTGCATTGTGTTTGTTAGTACAAAAGAATTGCATTTTCGCTATGGCTTTCTATGTCCCGATGTGTTGCATTATATTTTCCATATCAAAATAAAGCTTTTATGACATAAAGTGTATGATGAAAACAATCTTCATCAATATTCTTAGTCTCATTCCTTCTTCTACTAACATTTCTTTCATCAATCTTTCTCCTCATTGTCTTTTTTTTTCTAAAAATTGAACTTGAGTCAATTTCTTGCCCAATTTTTCAAAGAGGCATCCTACCTCCTTCTTTCAATTTTACTGGGGCATTGATCTTTTTCATTATTATTCTTTGATACAATGATCATAATCACATTGTATCAAAGAGGGGAAAAGTGTAGATGCTAAAAAATGGTAAGTGCCTACTCTTTCATCACTTTTACATCATAACTCATCCCATTTTCTCATTTCTCTAACTTTGATCTTTTAGCCAACTTTATCATCATTCAATCAAAATGTAGACCATCTCAGAAGTAATTCAAAACTATTTCAATGTCATCATCTTATCATCATCGATCCTGTAGGCATTGTTACATCCTTCAGTGCCTTATCAACATTCATTAACACATGTTATGTGTCCTTGGCATATCATCATTTCATCATTCAATCCTTGGCATTGTCACATCCTTTAGTGCCTTATCAACATCATCAACCCTTATCATGTGTCCTTGGCAAGCCATCATTTTGTGTCAATCAAATTTGATGTCATTTATTTCATCAATTTGATCATGACTTTGATCTATCCCATATCATGCTATTTGATTTTCATTTTCATCATGATCCTTTTATAGGGTTATCATCCACTTATTTTATCATTTGGCCAATCATTTTTATTAATTTTCCTTATAGGAGTGAATAATATTTTGTTTACTCCTATGTCTTAATCATTTAATTTATCCCCTACTCACCAGTCCTTAGTTTTGATAAATAAATATTATTTATTTATCCCTTTTGCCACACTTTTTCAAATCATTTCCCCCACTTTTTCAATTAATTAATTGGTTAAATATTGATTTATGGAATTTTTTTATAATTTATAAATTTTAATTTTCTATTTTGTGGGAATAAAATAATTTTTAATTAAAAAATTTTTGTCCTTTTTCTAAATGGGATTTAATTCCTTAATTTGTGCTTCACTTCCTCTTTTCTAGCTGCCACTTCCTCTTTTTTGGTACATTTTCCTTTTTTATTTTGTCATAAATTGTTATAGTTTATGACAAATTTCTTTTTCTCCTTTGTCATAATATTTGATAGTTCATGACATTTTCATTTTTCCCTTTTTCTTAATTGTCATAGTTCGTGAGAATTTTTATCTTTTTCTTTTTGTCATATTTGTCATAGTTTATGATAAATTTGTGTTTTTTAACTCTTCAATTTCTAATTGTGCATCCTTTTATCATACTTTATGACAAATTTTCTCTTTCAAATTGTAAACTTCTATATTTTGTTACATTTACCTTTATGTGCACTAAATTGCTAATTTGTAATTTCTCTTGTAAATTCTATAAATTGTGATAATTTTTCTCATTTTTGGTTAATTATCTTCTTTCAATTCTTCTCATCATCATATTATCATTTTTCATCTTGCTTTCATTTTGTCAATATGGGAGCTACATCCACTCTTTTAGAGAAGCAAGAAAGGGCACAATTGTCAAATTGAGTGAGTTTGCTAGTTTTCTTACTTTTTCTCAATTTCTTTTGTGTTAGGATTAGGATTTCTTGTGCATGCTTTTAGAGTTTGATGGTTCCTCTTGCATTTATATTTATGATTCTTCTTCTCCTACACTAATAAGAAAAGCTAATACAATAAGTATAAGTTTGACACCTAATCTTGAAGCAATATTGGTTTAGAACTTTACTGTCAAATTAATATATTAAATTTAGCTAATACTATGAAAGTTTAATGTTAATAAGTAACTTATTTTTTGGTTATTCAAATTTTTTCCTTATATACCATTATATTTTAAAATTAAAGTTAATAGGAGTTATGTATTATTTTTTATTATGAAGCATACTTCTTTTCATACTAACTACTTGATTGTAGCCAAGTTGAATTTTCAAGTTATATTAACAAGGAAGTATCAAGAGAAAATTCATAAATTTGGTAATAAAAACCTATTGCTAAAATTCAATAAATCAATATGAAATATTTATGTTAAATAATCTTGGGGCTTATGGTCATTTACCTATATATATATTTTGAATTTCTTTAAATTGTTACCATTTGATTTTGATCAATTAAGGTTATATAAATTTGTCCTCTTTCTTTATCGTTGTTTGAAAGAGAGTAAATCTTTTTTTTTCCTTTCTAATTTTTGGGTTCCCACCTACAAAAGGTAAAGTATTATAATTGATTAGTTGCAACAATTATTCTCTATTAAAGAGGGGAACAATGAAACCACTTTACAAGAGTGTACATGCAATCACATGTACTTAAACTTACTATGATGAGAACAATTATAGACCCGCTTCTTATTTCTTTCTAATAATGTTACCTATATTTTTTCATTCTAGAATAGTGATTAAAATAGAATTTAGGCTATGCCCAAAGGCTTTTTTGGTTTTTACTATAGAGATTATTGTAAATGTGAGGTCTTATCTTTCAAATTTTACCAATATCAGTTGTGGTTTTTATTTAATGTTAATCCTTGTGATTTGTGCATAGTGATAGCCCATGCTATTGAAAGATATATTTGTACCTAATGTTAGCTGTATTGGTATTGTGCTTGGTTTATTTAAATCCCATGGTGAACCATAGTAGCTTTTAAATTTTGTTGTAACATACTTTGGCAATTTTGGTGGTCTCAATCCCAAGGGATGTACAATACCTTTGATCTCTCCAAGATATCCATTCAAAAAACCAAGATGAATATATAGGTTTTTTACAACCTTATAGGTTGAGATATATTTGGTAACACATCAATTGTAGTTATTCAACATTGTGTATTTACTACAAGAATGATTTTAATAGATAAGTTGGGTTGTAAAATTTATTATTATTTTGTATTTCCAACTCAAATGTAGCAAATAAATGGACTATCCAAAATTTTATGTGTTTAATTATTTTTTAGTTTCTTGTTTGTCCAAGTCATCAATAAATATCAATTGTGCTATATTGGTTCTACATCATGAATGTTTTGTAATGTATGATGAATTTATATTTGGAATAGATCATGACTTTCTTGTCTAAAATATTATTTTGAATATTACAATGATTTTAAATGTTCCTTCATGTGATGCATAGACAAGTTTATCCATAATAAGTTGTAGTTGAGTGAAATCTTCTAAGAATTATAAAAACGGTGCCAAAGTGAATATTCTATTTTTAGGGTATTATTTCATATGTTATAGGGTTCATCCTTCTTTCCACCATAGGTGGACTTCTTGGAATATTCTTGACTAATTTCATGCTCGACATTCCCCCCTTCCCCCATCACATTAGAGATTAGGGCCCTAGAAAGGTAGAGAAACTACTAGTAGGAAGTTATGGATGAACCTCTTAACTCTAGAATCCAACTAAAATTAGGCCCCCCACTCCCAAGGTGAAAAAATGCTTGATTCAATAGTCAAAGGTTTCTTGAACCAGAAGTCATAAATTTATATATCATCAATTAACAAATAGAGTCATAGTTTATCCATGACCTATGGTTATATATCCCACTATAAAATAGGGGTTGCATCATGCATAAAAGTAGTCCTACTATTCTAAAAGGGTTGGGCTATGGTAAATGAAATATCTTGAGGAAAGATACATTTTCCATCTTAGAATGGAAGCACCATTACTTAATATCTTTTAGATCATGTCCTTTAGTGACCTTATGGACCATAGATGCTTTCATGCTCAATAATTTTGTTCTCCTATTATACCATATCTCTGTCACTTTCACCAATGTTGTATTTGAGGCCTTAGGATTATCTCCTCGTGAGCTAACAATAGAATAGTTTGACTTAGGTCAACCTATTTCAAAATATGTTAAACCAAGTTGACTAGTTTCGAAACATGTTTTACCAAGTCAACTTATTCTCCAAGGATTTTTAATCTTGGGGTCAACTTTGTCTAAGGGTTGTAATTTGTAAAATCAGGTAATCATGTCAACTTGGTTTATTTTTGCACCCAAAAACTAGTATAAAAGGAAGAATATGTACCTCATTTTGATCATCAAAACATGACAAGACATCCAAAATCACTATAGAAATTACATGTACAATTTCAAGCCTTCAAGCATTGAAATAAATAGATTCCCATCAAACATTCAAGGCATTTAAAGATTTAAGGATCCTTTATGAGCATTTTCTCTTCAAGATCTAGCATTTTGTTGTCCACCAAGGTAGGAGACTTACATTGCGTCATTCATCATCTTCTTCATTGATGCACATTTACATCCATGGATTTGTGGAGATTTCCTACATCCTCCATTGTGAATTCAACCTTTACAATATACAAGCATTGTAAATCCTTATTGACAAGGAGTTATATGAGAAAGGTCAATATTTACATTTTGATTTCAAGATTTATTCCTCAATCTAGATCTTGGCCAAGGAAAGCCCTCATCTATCCAAAACAAAAAAATAAGTTTTACTATGTGTAGGAGCAAGATATTAGAATTACAATCACAGATCTGGAAATTACAGGCCAAAACACTTTCAAAGAAGTTGGCTTCACTTTTATATTGTACCCCAAGAACATGGTGATTTCATCATAAAGCATCCAAAATATGTTTCTCAAAGCCAACCTATTCCTAGAGGCCTGAGAAAAACATTCTTGGTTTTTTGTTGTGATCATGAATCTGTAGTCAAAAGTTTTGTCATAGGATCATATCCATGATTTTGGGAGTGAAAATGCATATTCCTCTACACATTTCAAGATGAGTACTCTATCATTCATTTTACATTTTGGTATAGACTTATTTATATATCTTAATATGGTTTCTTGCAAATATTTAGCACCTAGATCAATTTTACTCTTCTCATTAAATCAATTAGTTCAAAGTCACATTTGCATGTACACATCTTTAATCAAATTTTGATTGCATAAAAGAGGACTTTATTTCATAATTCATTGATATAATTTGAGTTTTGCATGATGATCCCTTTACCCCTTTAGTTTTTTCTAATCTAAATTGGGTTGTATTGAGTGTTACATGTGGAAGTCCCTATTTCTCTTGTATTGAATGTTATTATGGAAATGGTTTGTTAATGAATTCACATCATATATTTTATATTAAAAACTCACTAAATCTACCACATTTCTACCCACTAAATATTATTTTGAACCTAATGCATACCGATTTTTATATTTTGGAGTTAGATGTCTTGATCTCCCTTTTCTTATATTTGTTTACCTTCTTTTGGTGAACCCAACACCTCTCTTCTTTTTAACTTTGGAGTTAGATTTATCTATATTTATCATTATATTTACTTTTTTGATTTACTATTTTATGAGATCTATTACCTTAATCCAAACCTCTAGGATTCTCATTAGAAGAAGTCATGGATTCATGTGCTCTTTTGATCATAATTCCTCTTTTATTCCAAGGATGCAGCATGATACCAATATTTTTCCACAAGATATCAGTACTATCATGGAGAATAACTCTTCTTACTCTTCCTATAATAAAGATGAATCTCCTTAAGAGTTCCTTCTTCCCAATTTGGTAAGCTCTCTCATGATTTTGATAAGTTGGCAAATTAACTTGTGCAAGAAAACTCAAACCCCAACAGTGTTTTCGCTACGAGGATATTAAGAACCTTATTACTCATGATGATAATAATACCTCATTTTTTTATGGTATATCACATATTTTTAACACTCATGCTAAGAATTTGATAGAATGTACTTAGGATTTAGGATCCATTCCTCATTCACAACCACTGAACCTTTAGTTCCTATTTCCACTATTATTCCTAGAATTCCTACCTATGCACCACGTCTCATGACCAATTCTACACAAGTACCTAACCCTCTAAGTATTGGTCTCCCAAACCCTTCAATTCCTTAGAGAATTCCTCCTACTTCCATACCTCTTTAACCACCTTCATATAATGTCATTCCTTTTAAATATTCCAATCTCTTCCTATTCCTTCTAATTCTCCACTAAAATATTTGAATATTCATCCATTTCCTACAAATTTGTTAATACATCCAATATTTTTATGCCTACTATCATGTCTTCTAATCCTACCATTAGTAACTTGATTTTAACTATTATAACTTTGCAATAACAACTGGCTCAAATCATTGAATCTAAGTAGAACATCCCTACATGTGACATTGCTAATCCACTTTATTTAGACATAATTGGTGCTATTATCCCATAAATTGTTGAGATACCCCATGTTGAGACTTATAATGATAAGGGCAATCATGTGATTCATGTTAGGACTTTTCAAACTACATGTAGTAATTTTACTCATGATTATAGGCTTATGGCTAAGTTGTTGATGCATACTTTTAGGAAAAAGCCCTGCAATGGTATTTCTTGTTAACCCCTTATTATATTTATTATTTTAAAATGCTCTCCATTCAAAAATTTGAAAACAATATTGGTCCTCAAACTTCTTTGACTAATTTAATCAATTGTAAGAAAAATGTTGGGAAAAGATTAGTGACTTCATTGGTAGATTCAAAAAATTGTATGATCAAATATGTTATTATGTGTTTGACCATTGTATGTGTGAATTGTGGCCCTTTGATTCTCACACACACTTCAACATAGTCTTTACCTAAGAGATCATCCCAAAATGAACATCGAATTATCCATCTGAGAAGTCCAACAGAGTGACCTATTGCCTTCTAACTAGAAGAATTTTACCTTGCTCTCAGACCGAGAAGCGGGCAACCAGACCTTTTAGTATGAAGGATTTATGCAGCTAAATGATAATTCAATTAATCTAGATGAGAGATGCAATTAATCTAGGAATAAGAAAAAGAATTTAATCTATATGCATGCATTATATTAAGCTAAATAATATTAATGCTAAACAAGAAAAGCTATGATCATAGTGAGTAAGTGAGTATGAAATTCAACAGTAATTTGATGTAATTCAATTCCAACCTCTGTAATGAGGAATTAGAAGCCTCTTAAATAGAATTCAAAATCAATCAATAGTTGAGATCAATTTAGATCAATGGACAAGATTGAAGATGAGATCCAGTTAGGATGGAAAATTCCTAGTGTAGGTGAGGTTAACTAACTCAGATCCTGAGTGTGATGGAGAGTTAACTGAAATTCACCTAAATGTGAGGATAAGTGGATTAAACCAATTCCAATTTGAGAGATAGATCACTTGGAATTCCCATTCCTGAATTGAAGAGAAGAAATTAGAAGGTTATTTAATTTAATAAAAATGAGATATGACCTCATAAATGTATATTTCAATTAATTGAATAATCACATTCAATAATTAAAATGAGAGCATTATTAAATTAAATAAATTTAATTCTGTAGTACATTAGCTTTAGGAGATAATTTAATTTAACCAAAGTATAAACACTTTAAATTAGAATAAATCTAATCAATAGGTTTAATGTAGGTAATTCAAGTCTATACTTTAGGAATTAAATAAATAGTGTGATTAATGCAGATTAGGGTTTTTTGCATTTGACAATTAAGTCAAATAATGAGAATCAGAATGAGAATTGCATAGTGAAATAGGATTTTAGGTTTGATTGAAATAGGCTAGAATTTGTTATCATGGAAATGAGCCAATTTTGGGGTAATACATTTGCCCCTCTTTGAATGAATGTGCAAGAAACATGTTTAATTCAAAGAAAATTAGAAGTATGATGTGAAGATCAAGACACAAGACTAGTTCTAAAATTGGTGATACAAAGACCAATTGATAAGCTTTTAAAGGTTATCTCTGGAATGAAGCTTAACCTTAGGGAATCTTGATAGAACACCTAGATACCAAAATTGATAACCTTTTAAAGATTATCTCCAAAATAGAGCTTAATAATAAGGAATCTAGATAGAACATCTAGATATTAAAATTGATAAGCTTTTAAAGATTATCTCCAAAATGGAGCTTAATCTTAAGGAATCCATATAGAACACCTAGATATCGAAATTGATAAGCTTTTAAAGATTATCTCTAGAATGAAGCTTAATCTTAAAGAATCTTGATAGGACACCTAGATACGAAAATTGATAAGCTCTTAAAGATTGTCTCCAGAATAGAGCTTAATCTTAAGGAATCCAAATAGAACACCTAGATACCTAGATTGATAAGCTTTTAAAGATTATCTCTAGAATGAAGCTTAATCTTAAGGAATCTAGATAGAACACCTAGATACCTAGATTAACAAGATTTTAAAGATTATCTCTAGAATGGAGCTTAATTTTAAGGAACCTAGATAGAACACCTAGATACCAAGAGTGATAAGCTTTTAAAGATTATCTCTAGAATGAAGCTTAATCTTATGGGATCTAGATAAAACACCTAGATACCTTGAGTGATAAGCTTTTAAAGATTATCTCCAGAACATAGCTAAATCTTAAGGGATCCAGATAGAACACCTAGATACCTTGAGCGATAAGCTTTTAAAGATTATCTCCAAAACATATCTTAATCTTAAGGGATCCATATAGAACATCTAAATACCTATATTGATAAAAAATAACAACATCCAGCCATGACTCATAGAATCATCCCTAGAATGAGGCTTGATCCTTAAGAATCGAGGTTTAGACTATCCTGATACCTGTCCATCGAACTTTGATAAAGACTGCTATAAGATGTGATCAACTAATGAAAAGATGAGATAGATGAAACATGATGCTAGACAAAGTGGAGCAAGATGCCCCTAGTGATGAGATGCCTTGAGTAAAGAGGACACAAGATTCAGATTGAGTTGAAATTCAAATTCAATGATGTAATCATCTTGCCCCCTCGGAAGCAAAATCAAAAGATGACACACCAGAAATATGATGTACAATAGTATATCGATAGATACAAAAGAAATCAAAGATTGAAAAGATTATAGAAGATATTAGAATGATTAGAAGAAAATTTGGAGTCAAACTAAAGTGATTTCGAGGTCCAAAAGACCAAGTTTGACCAAAGGTTGACTAATGTTGACCATAGTTGACTTGAGTTGACCTTTTCTAGAATTTTTGAAAATTTTGAAGGAAATGTGATTTGAAAATATTCCAAGATTCACAAAGTATCAGCAAAATGGACTACACGAGCATTTGATTGTGTTGGTCCCAAAATTTTAAAATACGATTTTGAGTTATGTAAGTCTGTAAAATTTTGAATTCAACACTAAAAATGGATTCAGAATGGTCAAATTAGCCAAGGGGTGATTTTCACACCAATTGGAGCACTTTGAAAAATTGGGTCAAAACCTATATAAGGGCCCACAAGGTCATTTTCAAATCATTTGCACTTTTGCCTTTAGTGAAGAAGAGAGCTCTGAGGTGAAGATGGTGGTCCTCGTGTCTTCTCATCAACTTGAGTGCTCTTGACAACACAATTGGTCGGCCGAGTACAGACCTTCGATGAGTAGTCAATAACCTTACTCAACATTAAGTTTTTCATGCTTTATAATGTATTTTATCATGCTTTAGGGATTTTTAAGTTTTTCTGTGTTAGTTCTCGTGCGAGGATGTCTCTCCTTATGTGAAGCCGGTCTCTTCTCACATGAAGAAGTACCTGGCTTGTACTTCTTCACCTAGCAAGGTGGGTTTTCTCCCATGGGATATGTCCATGTGTTGCTCGAGAAGCCCTAGATTTTAGGGGTTTTTTGCTAATATTTTAGTCACTCTTCATGCGAATAATTGCTTCCTCACACGAACATGTACAATCTCCCACAAGGACCTATGATTTTGCACAAAATCCTAGTGTCCTTTAAAAGTTTTAAAGTTGAAATTCTGATTTTCATTGTAATTTTTATGCTTATTTTTGTCATATTCATTTGTCGAGTGGAGGATAATTATTTTCATGTTGTGTCTATTTGTGTGTGTAGGTTACCTTTGAAAATATCATATTTCAATCCCATTACCTGTCATACAAAGCTTTGTTGTGGCAGCTCGATGACGCAGATATGGTGCATATAGATAGATTGGGTTTATCATATCTAGGCTAGATTCCACCAATGTTGGTGAATCACAACCTACTTACAACACTAGTGGAGCATTTCCATTCAGAGATGAACACTTTCCACAATTTACAAATCTAGTGGGGATGACAAATCCTAGATAGCTAGTGCAAGTTCTCCAGGCACCACCACAATAGCCACAATAGGAGAGAGTGAGACATAGGACCCAATAGGTGTAGATTCCTATGGGATAGTTTGGAGTAGACCCTAATGCTGGCAAGAGTGGGATAGGTGAGAGGCGACAATAAAGGCCCTAGATAGAGCAACAACAACCAACTAAGTAGCTAGTTGAGAAGGGAGATGAGGAGATGTAGGATCAACTTGCTGTGGGAGCCTAGGGTGGAGATCTCCTAGCACATACACAAGATGCTCTAAGGAGATGAGAGAGTAGATACAAATCACACAATGACAACTGGGAGATCTTCAGATATCGGTTGTTTTTAGGGATACTCAGATAGCAAAGAAGGGTTGAGAGATCCATGATTTACAGGGACAACTAGAGCTAGTAGCTTAGAGGGTAGAGTAGAGATCTGAGCAGCAACAAGATGAGATCTGGTTGCAGTCAGCTAGAGCTGTATATTAATTTGCAGCTTATGTGATAGTTGTACCAGATGTGGTTGAGCAGGTGCCTCAATTTTCATAGTATGCATGAGAGTTAGGAGGTACATGAGTGACTGTGAGACCTGAGATGCCTCCTCCTCCTCCTCCTTACTATGAGGTGAGGGGGAAGGAGAGAATTAGATACTTTTTGATCTCAATTTTGATCTAGCTCTATATTCATTGGTGTGCTAGCACCATTTTTTGATCAATAATGCTCGAGTAGCATATAGTTTTGCACTGATGTACTCTTTTTGATATATATATATATATATAGTCAAGTACCATTTTCACGTGTCACTTTTTGTGTTTTAGTTTGATGTACATTAGATTTTTTATGTTATGATCATGAAACATAAATATGGTGTGATGTATGAATGCAAATTTGTTTTGATATATGAATGTAGTGTGGATGAGATGGAGTATGAAATTATGTATGAAATGAAAAATATGTATGGACTGACATCTCATTTAGTGTTGCATGCTTTTGTTGATAGTGATAGGTATCCATTGATGTGTGAGAGGATGAACCAAATAACCAAACACTTGTGCAACCATGAAGAAGCATGGTACTTTGAAGAAACCAACAATCCCTTATTACATAAGGATGTAAGTGAATTAGTCATTGAACCATGTACTTATGCAATGCAAGCTTATACTAGATGCAAACCCTAGGTTAGATGCAACCCTAGGTCTAATTATGAAACTTTGACAATTATCATCACTGAGTGTTTAGATAAATCCCATGGGTCACACAATTCCCACTGACATTGTAATCATGAGAATATGAATATGACACATGCTCTAGCTTTTTTAGGATTAAATGTAATCATTTGAGGCACAAGAAGCTAGAATGACCAGAACAATTATCCCTTTTGATATAGCAAGTAAACATAAGCATCAAAGCATAAACACTAGGATGACCAAAATGTTTCTTACATACAGACACACCAAACATGAGAGATCCTTCCTATGCTAACTAATCAGTAGGTGTTTTGTCTATAATGACCCTTGCATTCATAACATGAGATAGAAATGTGCTAGATATACTTGGAGTGACCTATACATTCACTTAGTAGGACGAGTATCAATATTTACCATAGCATAGAGAATTCACTCCAACAAGCAAGGAAAAGAACTAATCTCAAAGAAGAGTCTATATAAAAGGAATTGAGGTATACACAACCATTCAATACGAGATGTAGTATCTTATAGTGGACACCCCTCTTATAGGGATGCTCCAAATCATTGGAACTAAACCACAAACAAAAAACAAAGAAAAGATTATGCCCCCAATCCTTGCTTCTCTAGTCAAAAGAGACATCATCGAGTTTCTTGAAGAGACATAATAAAGTGAAAGCCAAACAAACAAAGAAAAGCTCAATGTATTGAAACAAGTTTATCATTTTGAGTTCATTTTCTACATTATAGGATTGATGTCAAGTGTCAATGTCTAGAACATGGATGAAAGAAATCTCTTTAGTACGGTAACAATAGTAGATAGACACAATTAGAACAATTGGTGACTGAAGTCAAAGAGATATCTTTGGTAAGAAGAACCTTAGTAGGAAATTGAGTGACAATAGAAAGACATAGTTAGGACAATTGGTGACTGACGCGGGAGAGATCTTCCATGAGAGGAATCTTGAAAAGTGACACTAGTGACAGTAGGTAGATGCAGTTAGAACAACTAGTGAATGTTGTGAAAGAGATTATCCATGAGAGGAATCTCAAAAAGTGACACTAGTGATAGTAGGTAGACACATTTAGAACAACTAGTGACTATTGTGAAAGAGATTATCCATGAGAGGAATCTTGAAACGTGACACTAGTGACAATAGGTAGATATAGTTAGAACAATTGGTGATTGCTGCAAAAGAGATTATCCATGAGAGGAATCTTGAAAAGTGATAGTAGTGATAGTAGATAGATGTAGTTAGAACAATTGGTGATTGTCATGAAAGAGATTATCCATGAGAGGAATCTCAAAAAATGACACTAGCAATAATAGGTAGATGAAGTTAAAACAATTAGTGACTATTGCAAAAGAGATTATCCATGAGAGGAATCTCAAAAAATGACACTAACAATAGTAGGAAGATGTAGTTAGAACAACTGGTGACTATCACAAAAGAGATTATCCATGAGAGGAATCTCCAAAAGTGACACTAGCAATAGTAGGCAGACACAGTTAGAACAACGGGTGAATATCATGGAAGAGATTCCTATGACATTGTAGGGTGTTGTCCCCAAGTTATGACAAGATTCAATCCATGGATACACAAGTGAAAGCAACAAAACTAAAATTGGAAAGAAAATGTACATGAGCTAGAAGATGTGCTGCAAGATGTAACATTGGGAATAAGATGCACCTATTTACTAGGTTTTTACCTTCTTGGTAGAGATTCTTTTTTTTTGCTACCATAATGCCTGTTTGCTAGGTTTTCATCAATGGCACTTTTTTTTCTTTTTCAATTTTTTTGTATTTTTTCTTTTTTGATTTTTTTTTGTATTTTTGAGTTTTTAAATTGTTTTTGGTATTACCAAGGTGCCTATTGCTAGGTTTTCACCAAGGTAATGATTTTTTTAAGACTTTTTTGCAATTTTTAGATTTTTTTTGGGACATTTATATATATATATATATATATATATATATATATATATATATATATATATATATATATATATATATATATATATATATATATATATATATATATAGAGAGAGAGAGAGAGAGAGAGAGAGAGAGAGAGAGAGAGAGACCTTTTAAAACTAGATTAGCTATAGAACTACTTCAGGTGGAGAGTGTTGATGGGCTTCTTGAGTACCTCTCTCTTGGTTATAGAAAGCTGGTAAGTACCAAATCTAAACACTACCGTAATTATGTAGGGGCCAAGCTAGTTGGGTTCAAACTTCCCTTTTTGTACCCATTATTGCTGATTCTTAGGGTTTTGTCTGAGAATGAGATCACCCAGCTGGAAGTCACCTAGCTTAACTTTCTTATTATAGCTTCTGGACATACATTGCTGATAAGCTCAAAGATGATCATACACCACTTGCTGACATTCATCTAATAATACTAACTCTTGAAGCGAAGATATTCTATAGTCATCATTAGTAATGAGGCCCTTCATGGAGATTATCAGAGTAGGGATCTCAACCTCAATTAGTAGCACATCATCCACTCCATAGACCAAAGCAAAGGGCATTGTACCCATTGGAGTTCTGATACTTGTTCTATAAGCCCATAAAGCTAGATTAATTTGAAGGTGCTAGTCCCTTCCAGATTTTTTGATTGTGCAATGCAAGATCTTAAGGATCACCTTGTTGGAGGCCACAACTTGACCATTACCCTAGGGGTAATGGATAGAAGACCAGTATTGCATGATTCCAATTTTTTTACATAACTCTTTAAGATCTTTGTTTTTGAACTATCCTCCATTGTCAGTTATAATGGAGGAACGTACACCATACCTGCATATGATGTAATTCATGATAAATAAAGCTACAATTTTTCCATTTTCTATAGAGAGAGGTATTGTCTCTACCCACTTAGTGAAGTAGTCCATAGCTATAATAATGAACTTGTGTCCATTTGAAGAAGATGGGTGAATATGACCCACAAGATCGAAGGCCCATTGTTGGAACGACATAGTGTGATAGATGGAATTAGCTCCCTAGCTAGAGCATTAATCAAATTCCCATGGAGCTGGAATTTTTTATAGGACTTGGCATATTTGATTGCCTCTTGCTCCATATTCAGCCAATAGTAATGAACTCTAATAAGTTTACAAGCTAGTGTCAAGTTGTTTGAGTGAGATCCACAAGTGCCCTCGTGGATGTCGATTAAAGCACATTTGGACTCATCATATTCTAGACACCTAAGGAGTGTTCCATTGAGACCTCTCCTCAACAAGTTTTCAGTAATAATGCCATACCATGAAGCAATACAGATAAGGTGACATTTTTCATTCCAAGTTAGAACGTCTGGAATATTTTGGTCACACAAATAGGATTAGATGTGGTGGTAGCAAGATGAATCATGTCCTCAAATAGAACATATCATTCAAAATTTAGGGGTATAATAGGTAGGGTAGAGTAACGTTTCCACCAGGAACTTCTGTTAGAGATCATGCTCTGGCATGTAGAACAAGGAAACAAGAGTAGCCATGGCATCAACTGCTTTATTTTTTGCTGAAGGAACCTGTTGAAAAGTGATATGAGCAAAGTATTTCTTCAGGTTATCCACCATGCATTTATAAGGGATCAATTTCTCATCTTTCATCTGAGATACATCATTGACCTAGTTGATTATGAGTTGTGAATCACCAAAGATGTTCAACTGATCAACTCTCCATTCAACTACATTCTTCATGCCATTAATGAGAGCTTCATATTCTACAATATTGTTTGTACAAGGAAACATAATCTTGTTCACCTTAGAAAGTGAATACTTTTGTGGTGCTATGAATAATAACCCAACATCGGATCCTTGTTGTGTGAAGAAACCATCAAAGAGCATCACCCAAGTTTGATGTGTGAGCATTAGAATTGATTCATTAGGAAAATCAATGTTAAATGGGAGAAGACTCTGCATTGGTGCTTTTTCTAGCTAATCTAAAATTGCTTGTCCCTTGATAGCCTTTCACTCAACATATTGAATGTCAAACTCACTTAGTATCATGACCCAATTATCCAACCTTACTATTAGAGTTGCTTTGCTAAGTAAGTACTTTAGTGGATCAATTTTAGCAACTAGTCATGTAGTATGGGCAAGCATGTAGTGCCTCAACTTTTGGGAAGCAAAGACAACTACCAAGAAAGCCTTTTCAATGATACTATAATTATTTTCATAGGATATTAGCATGTGACTTAGATAGTAAATAAATCTTTCCTTGTTATCATTGTCTTCTTGAGCTAGCAAGATACCCAGAGATGTCTCTATTGCTAAGATGTATAGAATAAGAGGTTCCCGTGAATAGGAGGCATTAGGTTTGGTGGATTAGCAAGCTATTTCTTTATCTATGTTAGACTCTGATTGCAATCTTGGCTCCAGTTATGTTTGACACCTTTATGTAGAGTCTTAGTAAAAGGTTGTGACCTATCTACCAATAGTGAGATGAATATGCAAATGGATTAGAGTCTTCCTTGTAAGCCCCTCATTTGACTAATATTACAAAGTGGATGCATATCCATGATTGCTTGAACTTTCTCTGGATCAACCTTGATTCCCTTTGTAGAAACAATGTATCAAATTAGTTTCCTTGATGTTACACCAAATGTGCATTTCTTGGGATTGAGTCTGAGATTGAATTTCTCCATGCGATTTAGGATGGGTCCCAAATCTTAAAGGTGAGTGTGACATTTTGTGCTTTTAACCAAAGTATCATCAATAAAGTTCTCCATTATTTTATGCATCATGTCATGAAAAATTGTAGTGACTACCCTCTGATATATAGCACTAGCATTTTTCAGACCAAATGACATCACGTTCCAACAAAAATTTCCCCATGCACAAGTGAAAGCAATATTTTCATGATCTTATGGTGCAATTTTGATTTGATTATAACTAGAAAAACCATCCATGAGTGAGTACATCTCATATCCTACCATCATGTTCACTATCATATCAATGTTAGGGAGTGGGAAATCATCCTTCAGACATGCTAAGTTTAGATCTTATAAATTTGTACAAACTTTGATAGATTTATCATGCTTGGAGACTAGGATGATGTTTGATATCCATTGAGTGTGGTCAATAGAGTAGATGAAACTAGCCTTTAAAAGTTTTTCCAATTCAGCTTTGACAAGTAATGAAACATGAGGATGCATTTTCCTAAGCTTTTGTTTGACTAGTTTAACACTAGAGAAAATAATGAGATCAGGATCTAATCATGGGTTGTCTGAGTATGTCCACCTAAAGTTTATCTTTTTCTCTTGGAAGAAAGCAATGAATCCCTCTTTTTCCTCTAGAGATAGTGACTGTGCAAGATGTATCATGTGAGGTTGTTCCTCTATTCCCAAGTTGATTGGCTATATTGGCTCTATCAATACTAATGATCTTTCCTAAAAATGACTAGGAAGTGCATCAAATATCTCATTTGTAGGTGCCTTAGAGAGGTTTTCACCCTTGGATATGTCTTTTATTTTTACTTTTTTCAGATTTTGACACTGCCACAATGTGGTTTTCACTATCAAACCTTTTATTTCTTTGATTTTATATTTGATGTCAGCTTTAGTCATGTTGAGGCTTTGTTTTTTGGTGGAAGACGTTACTAGTTTGACAATGTTTAAGTAGCAGGAAAGAGCATAGTCATTTTGGAATGTGAGGACTTCACTAAGTGCATTGGAATTCCAATCTATGAGCTTGGGATAGGTGAGTGAAAGAGATGTGGTGGGTTCAAGTATGTTCACGGTATAATAATTAAATGCTCAGATGAGCAATTTGAGGCCTACAATGGCTTCATCCACAAGTGTGTTCGAATGCCTCTGAGCACTAACATCATCAATTGAAGACTTAAGGAAACTAGTTGCATAGGACTCATCTGACCTAACCCTAGACAATTCAGCTACTTGGAGGAGGTTTTCATAGACATGAACTTGATCTATGTCTTTGTCTATAGTTTCTTCTAAGAGAGAGTCAAATTCATTCTCTCGTGAATCTATACTACATGGAGACAGACTGTAGAACTCCCCAATAGTGATGGGAACAAACTCTCCTTCATCATCTAGATTTTTGCAAAGATACTTAATGTGAAAAGCATGACTACACGCTCCTTGTTCTTGTGCATGACTACACTCTCCTTGTTCTTGTTGGGTATAATGTGAACTAGTAGTATCCTCAGAAGAATCACTATCACCATCCATGGCACTAAAATGTGGTACAAAGTCATTTGTTTTTGCCAAGAATTTAGCCAGATCATTAGGAATTGGATAAGGATAAGGGTCCTTATCATCAACATTATCTTCATGATCATCAGACTCAGGTTGTGACTCATGTTTAGATGAACTCTTAGGTTTGGGTATAAATTTGTTACTCCCCAGATGGAAGGGAATCTTCTTGAAGCCTAGGCCATATGTGTCTCAATTCCTTCTAGATATCACTTTGATAGGATCGATAAGATCATTTGTGTTGTATCCAATTGGACTAGTTCCCTTGTAGCCAAAGTGTTTCATGAGTCTAAGACTTGGACCATACTTCTTAGGAGTGATCTCATGAGCCTATTTAGTGAGATCAAGTGGAGTTTCCTCTTTGTAGATCCATGCAGTGATAGCTCTATTTTTAACTTCCTCCTTTAGAGGAATAGTAGCTTTGATAGAAGTACCGTCAAACTTATTTTGAGATGCCAACATGAAAGGTTTATTTGTTTTAGATGGTCTCCCATAATGATGAGGAAAATTAGGAATAGATGTTAGAGATAGAACTAGTTCCATGTGATATTCACCCATTCTAGTTTCCTTCAACTTGAATGACTACCCAATTTGCTTCAGCTTGTTATCATGATAGTCCATAGATTCTCTATTAGTAGGCACAAATTTTTTAGCAAATTTTAGCATGTTATAGGTATAGCTAGTGCTTGTAGGTACGGTGAATTCAAAGCCATGAAATGGGAATTTTACACATCGATGGTATGTGGATGGAACAATGTGCAGATTGTCATGTATCCATGGTCTTCTAAGAAGAATATTGCAAGCCAAGGGAATGTCGAGGACCTGACAAGTGACATCCCTTTCTACATGACTGATGTAAAGAGGAAAAACCACAAGATCTAAAGACCTTTGTTCGACTTTGTCATACACTTTGATAGTGATCTTGTGGTGGGGATCAATGGACTCTTCAAAATAGTCTAGTTGTCTGAGCAAAGCAATAGAGATAATGCTTAAACAAGCTTCATTATTGATGAGCACATGGCAGACCCATTTCTGGTGTATAATAACCTCAATGTGTAGAGGTTGATTATGTGGGTGACTCAATGAATTATCATCTTCCTTAGAGAAGGACATATAGTAAGTTTAGGTTAGATGACCTACCATAGACTAAAATCTCTCAAGATCAAGATCTTGAGGTATGTTTTCCTCGGCGAGGGAATTATCAAGAATTTTCCTATGAGCAGGTGAGATTTTGAGTAGCTCAAAAATTGCAATTTGAGAATTAGTTCACTATAACTAATTGAGGATACTATAGCTAGTATCCATGGAAGTAGTTGCAAGTTTTTCACCTTTTCCAGATGGACCAACAAGAGGTTTGTCTTTGTTTTAATTGAGATCAAGAGCAGAAGGCATAGGGCCTTTGAGTACCAACTTGGCATGAGAATGTATGACAACGTTGGCACAAGATTGCAATGATTCATTGTTAAATGTGTTGGAATTAGGGCCCCTTAAGACAAATGGCATCTTAGGTTTATTTTTAGCTTGCTTACCCTTGATGGTAATAACATCACAGTATTCAAAATCCATAGGTTCAACCATGTTGATCACATTGTCATCATTAGAGTATGTATAGTTGACCTTGTTGTTAGGTTTTGGTTTAGAGCTCTCTCCTTTTTCATAAAATGGGAATAGTTCCTTGAAAGCCTTGTGATCCAAGTTCTTATTATGTCCATCCACAACAATGTCACCATCATCAATCAAGTCTTGAACTTTGTGACACAAGTTTATGCAGTTGCTAGTTTTGTGACCTTTGTTTTGGTGATATTCACAAAATATGGTTTTGTTCCACCATGGTGGTCATGGTTGTAGATCGTAAGGTCAAGAGTTATCCAATGGAGAAATGAGCTTATTTCATAGCAAGGTCTTGTAGACCACATCCAAAGGTTCACCAGGAGGTGTATACTCTCATTTTGGGTGTGAGACCCAAGAGTTCCTTAGTTTTTTTCTAGGTGCCTTATTGTCAAAAGGAGGTTTCCCAATATTCTTGGATGCTTTGAGATTATCTATGAGATTAAAGGCTGCCTTAGCAGGTTTAGAAGTGATATTGTCAACAACCCCATCATGTACAACCTCTCAATTTTTGTTCGCATAATTGGGTTTGTCCTTATTAGAGTTGGATCCTTGATTTGTATCCTTTTGAAGGGTAGGTTCACTCTTTTTGATCATGAATTCCTCTATACAGATAGCTTGTGTGACCATTTCTTCAAAGGCACATGGACCTTGAAGTTAAACTCTATACCTAAAATCAGGTAGGAGGTTATCAATGAAGATATCAAACTTTTCTATTTCAGGAATCTTTCATGAATATTTGGTGTCAAGTTGTCTCCATCTCTGAAGGAATGTGAGGAAAGGTTCCCCAACTCTGTATTTAAGATTACACAAGTCTTAGATGTTAACCAGGTGTTGTATGTTGTGAGAAAACTGTTGAAAAAATAGGTTAGCAATCTCATCAAATGTTTTGATACTAGGAGGTAAGTGTGAAAACCACTCAATAGCTTGACCACCTTGACTTCTTGGGAATAGATGCATGAGATATGTCTGATCATGCATAAATTCCATAGACAAGGCCACAAATTACCATAAGTGATCTTGGGGATTTGTAGTTCCAAAGTATTTAGGTAACTCAACTTCTCTTGGAAAAGGAGGCATGTCTATACTCTTATCAAATGGGAATAGACAAAGAGCTTCTAAGGTGTATGTTTTTACATGTTTGTCTTTATCATGCATCATTTAGGCTATTTGGTCTTGCATGATCTACAACTATTTTTGCAATCTGGAAGTTTTAGTTTCCTCCTTAGGTGTAATGATAATTTCCATGTTAAAGTGATGAGGTAGCTTAGCTCCCTCTTGGGCAAGTTTGAGAAAGTATTTCTCTTTCTCTTAATTGAGTAGGATTTCCATGACCTTGTGGAAGTTTTTGTCTTGATGACACTTTTTAATGTGTACAATAAGTATTTCCACCTCTTCCTCAATTTCATAAGTGAAGGGGTCTTTCTATTTCTCATTCCTAGATTGGTCTTGGTCTCTACTATATTTACCATGTTCGGGTTCATGATCAGCCATTGTAGGAATGTGAATGGTTTCAGTATGCTTTGTTTAGAAAGGTACTCTGAATAAGAATTTATTTGTATTATTTGGAGATATAGTACCTTTTCTAGTTTTGGGATCCTCTTGATACAAGGGGTTCATAGTTTGTTGTAAGTTGATAGAGAAATTTCTTTAGACACAAGGTAGTTTGATAGGTGAAGGAGTTCGTGAAGACTCCTCACTAGATGAACTAAACATAGACCATGTATGAATTGGAAAGAAACCTTTTCTATGATTATGACCCCTAGCTTTACATCATCTAAGTCTAAGGGGATAAAACATGTTTCCACTTCTTGTTGCCATAGTCATAGACAAGGACCAAACTAGAACATAGTTTCAAAGATATAAGATAAGAGCATTGTATATTAGGGTACAAGTAGTCTAAGTAAAGGCTATAATAGAAAAAGATTATGACTATCATGACATAAAGTATAACAAGAACTAAAGGACAAGAACAAGATTATTGAGAGACAAGACTAGCTGAAGTTTAGGTCACAAGTCATTAGCTAATCAAGGTGCCATTGTTTGAGACTATTTGTAGATAGAATAAAGGTAACAATTTGTAGGTATAGACTAGACTTAGAGAGTAGATAGCTTTGATAGATAGTTTTGATAAATTCAAGGCAAGATCTTGTGCAAAGATTCTTAGGGAGCCATGCGAGAAAGCATAAAGAACCAGGTGAAGACTTTAAACAACAAATTTGGACCAAGTTTCTCACATGATGACTTGTTTAAAGCCGTGCGAGGATGTGCTGAACTGACAAGAAAACAAGATTTTGACAAAAAGGACAAGGTTGCAAGATCTCACATGAAGATTTGCATAGGTCCACATGAAAACCTAGATAGGCCCATGTGAAGAAGTGCCGATCAAAAAGGTCTCCGCACGAAATCTTGGAAAACTAGGCACAAAAACTAGGAATAGAATGACAACAGAAACTAAAATTTGAAGAGATTTTAAAGGTTTTAGATTGTTCTAGATAGATTGTTGGTTTCTTGGATAGATTTCAGATAGACAACAATGTTTTTTTTCAAATTGTTAGACAACATTTGGTTTTAAACAAGACAAGTCATTTTCAAAAAGACACAAGAATCAAGTAGTAGTTGAATACAATCCAACTAAGGACAAAGCAACTTAGAGGGATGGGGGAGTCTTTGACTTTCAATTTGTTTAGAAAATTTTGGACAAGTTTAAGACTCAATAAAAAACACGCTTTATCCCTAAAACCAAAAATGGTAGAGGAAGCAAAACCTTTGTCCCACAACTTATGTGCATGTGTTCACCTCACATAGCTATGTCACCCCACTAGAGGGTGCCTGTGTTTTTGGTGTATTCCAAGGGCTCAATAACATATATGCTGAATGAAAACCCTTGTGGTAGGGGTCAAGCATGTATACCACCTTCCAATGCCTAGGTATATTCCTATGATGAGTTCTAAAAAAGAGATTCTTCCCCCTCCTTGCACAAATATTATGCCCCCTTTCAGAGGTGAATTGGGTAGTAGCTAACTAAAATGTTTTTACTTGGCTTCCATTCATATTAATTATTGATTTCTCCACAAGTAGAGTTGATACTAGCAGCCCACACTACCATCTGAAAGTGCACACACTTGACTAACAAGGCTAGGGCCTATGCCAGCCAATGCAACAAACATAGCCTCCTCTTGATATGCAATATCAGGAATCAAGAGGAAGAAATTAATATGTCTTTGGAGTATTTCACTCTACAAAGATTCTTTATTATAGTGAGTTGGAATCTTTGGAAAAAGGAGTGTGCTCACTTGGGTCATTCTCAGAGGTTGGATCACTCTGACAGACCCTCTAAGGGTTGACTCAGACTAGTGGTTCAAATCTAAGGGTCTAAGTTTCTGATTTGCCTCAAGGGGAAAGATTATACTACTTTACCTCATCACCTTGCCTAAGCATGCAAGAAATGCTAATTGATCTAGACTTATCCTTTCTTAATATTCTGATTCCCTAAAAGGAAATCATCATCCCTTCATAGAATAGGACTCACACTAGAGAACCACTAACTTTTTTGCCTCCCTTGGATGCCATCTTTCAGAGGTATCTAGGTTGCAAATTTACCCTTGGTCATGACCTCCAAGTGGTAAAGAGCATACTCTCCTATTCCCCTATCTTGCACCCTACAAAGTTCACAAGCCCTAATTATACTATGTGTGGAAAGAAAGAAAAAGACATGACATATAGAGTGGGTTTAAAATTGGTCTTCGACATGCATTTCTTTCACAGTGTTCTACAATCACATAGTCAATTCATGTTTGAAGTGTTTGGATAAGAGTTGTCTTCATCAAAACATCCTACAAACCATGATTATGTAGTATAAAACTAGAAATCATAAGGAAAATGCTTCAGAGAAAACACATTAGTTGAATGAAATGATAAACTAAATTCTGAAAAAAAATTGTATTTTGCATGTGCTGTTGCAAAAATTTGTGCAACATCCTACATAAGCCCATGTGAGAAAACTCTATGCACCACATGAGAAATTGCACAATTATGCACTTTTTTGCATGAGGAAGTGTAAAAAAAGAGGTGAAATCTTCAGATCTTCACTCAAAAATTGGATTTCTCATGTGAAAATCTAGAAATATGTATAGACGTGTGCGATAGAAACATTAAAATAATAGAAAATAAAATAGATGAGGCCAAAAAAATTGATTTTCTCTACCCCATGATGGGTGCTATAAATGTATTCATGAATTGTGAGCCTCTGATTCTCTCACACACTTCAACATAGTCTTTACCTGAGAGATCATGCCAAAATGAACATCAAATTATCCACTCAAGAAGTCCAATAGAGTGACCTGTTGCCTTCTAACTAGAAGAATTTTTCCTTGTTCTCAGACTGAGAAGTAGGCAAGAAAAATTTTAATATGAAGGATTTATGCAGCTAAATGATAATGCAATTAATCTAGATGAGAGATGCACTTAATCTAGGAATAAGAAAAAGCATTTAATCTATATGTATGCATTATATTAAGCTAAATGATATTAATGCTAAACAAGAAAAGCTATGATAATAGTGAGTAAGTGAGTATGCAATTCAACAATAGTTCAATGCAATTCAATTCCAACCTATGTAATGAGGAATTAAAAGCCTCTTAAATAGAATTCCTAAAATTAATCAACGGTTGAGATCAACTCAGATCAATGGTCAGGATTGAAGATGAGATCCAATCAGGATGGAAAATTCCCAGTGTAGGTGAGGCTAACTAATCAAGATCTTGAGTGTGATGGAGAATTAACTAAAACTCACTTGAGTGTGAGAATAAGTAGTTTAAGCCAATTACAATTTGAGAGATAGATCACTTGGAATTCCCATTCCTAAATTGAAGAGAAGAAATTAGAAGGTTATTTAATTTAATAAAAATGAGATATGACCTCATAAATGTATATTTAAATTAATTGAATGATCACATTCAATAATTAAAATGAGAGCATTATTAAATTAAATAAATTTAATTCCCTAGTACATTAGCTTTAGGAGATAATTTAATTTAACCAAAGTATAAACACTTTAAATTAAATTAAATCTAATCAATAGGTTTAATGTAGCTAACTTGAGTCTATAATTTAGGAATTAAATAAATAACATGATTAATGTAGATTAGGGTTTTCTGCATCTAATAATTAAGTCAAATAGTGAGAATCAGAATGAGAATTGCATAGTGAAATAAGACTTTAGGTTTGATCGAAATAGACTAGAATTGGTTATCATGGCAATGAGCCAATTTTGGGGTATTACAACCATGACATTCAACATATTTTAATTTCTAATTTTTAAAAATACATTAGAGATAATGTTCTCCTTAATGATCATACTTCATTTTCACATCTTTATGCTACATTTCACCATTATTGATTACAAGTGAGCTAGTTTGAGAGGTGTACTCCAATGGTTCCTTTTACTATTGATAAAAGTGATGACGTAACTCATAAAAATAAAATTTCTAAGCCTAATAGATATATCAAACTTAACAAATTAAAAAACACATTTGACAATAAAGTGGCTACTACATCTAAAAATATGACTACTTTTCCCTTTGTATGTCATCCTAATCGTAAGTACACTCCTTTATTTGAACCCCTTCCTATAATTATGATGAAGATGATTCATGCTTAAACTTCCTCTTCTTTGTCCTATTGACACTAGAAAATCAATGCCTAAGTCATTCAAGATCAAAAAATAATTTGTCAATATCATCATCAATCTGGTCATGATACTCAAAAGTGTTATTCTTTTAAAAATATTATCCAAGATCTCATTGATTCCAATGATATATTTGTTGATGTTGAGGTTAATAGTATGAATAAATCTATAATACCTCCTAATTAGAATTTATAAATTTACACAAACCCTTTTCCCTACATTCAACAAATGCCTTTAATCAACCTTCTTCTCTTCTTACTAACATTAGTTACAATGATAAGGTAGAAGAAGGTAATCATGTTGAGTCTTAACCTCAAGAATTAGTTTCGCATTTTCTTGAACCTAAACCTACACCTCTTATCACTTTTGATCAATTTTTTATGTTCAGAGAACCTAATGGTCCTCTTTACATTACTACTAGGGTTTTTCATATCCCTTCCCATGGTATTTTTATTGATCCTTCTTCCTTGATAAATGTTATTACTGTACACTCGAAAGTGTCACACTCTAAACCCTTCTATCCAAACGATTCCATGAGTTCGGAATGCTTGGATGCCGGCTTAGAGCTCCCTATCCACGGAGTGCAAGAGAGTATATTTCAAGAATAAGAGAGCTCTCATATGAGCCTTAGAGATAATCTTCTTGCTAGTAAACCATGCAATGGGAGGTTCCAAAGACAAGATGCAAGAATGCAAATGTCCCAAGGAGTTCCTCAAGGATGCAATGCAAATGAAGATTAAAATAGAATGATAATGCAAAATGCAGCTATGCTAAAACATGTATGAGAGTGTTACAATACCATTATTAAGCTATGTGAGATTAAGCTACATGTAAAAATGAAAGCTAAGCTAAGATGCTATGGTATGAGAGAATGTAGACAAGAAATAGAAGTTCTCCACAAAGCTCCAAAGAAACCTGTTAGAAAACCTGCAGCATAACAATATTCAAAATGAGGATGGATTCATTGAGGGGGAAAGCTCTCTCCCTTTTAAAGATGTATGGACGGTAGAGATCAAGATGAAGATGGTGGATGATCAACGGTGGAATTCAAAAAGAGGAGTGATCCATGTGCACACACAAGTCAACCAATAGAATATAAGTTAACTTGTCATATAAGACAAAAGTCACAAAGCCTTTTCTTATAATTGCAAAATAGAAAAAGGACTTTATGTGTGCACTTTAAGTGGGTTAGAAGAATGGGGTCTTTTATTTAATTAAAAGGGGACATGTTCTTTTAATCAAATAATGAACTTAGGATAGCATAGTCAAACTATAGGTTATAATCAAATAAATTGATTATTAGCAATTTGGTCTAAGTAAATGATTAAATTAATTTAGCCAAAATGTTGAAAAGGGGGCTAATAGTCTAGATGACCATTTTTAGGTGATTACATTTGCCCCTCTTTGACTAATGTGTGATCGATCTGGGAACACATTATGTCAAAGAAAATAGAGAGCCAAGTAGGCAGTGGTAGATATAGATATCTAATTTCGAAGAGTGAAATGCAGAAATAGATAGCAAGTCCTGAATGCACAGCCTGATAGCAGTAGTACTGAACACTAGGAAGAGATGATGTCAGAATTCAAGAAGAATACTTACACTTAGAAAAGCATCTAGAGTGAGAGCAAGTGAGAAGATCAAACAAATGCTCCTAAGCAGTGATAGAGTATTTCTGCCCCCTCGGGATCGAAATTGAAATGAGGTAAGGGGGTGCAAAAATTGGCTAGAAATGAGAAAATTAGAATATAGCAATGTCCAAGATGACAGATAGATGATTAGAACCCAAGAATGACTATAAGAAAATGATAAAAGGCCCCAGTTTGACTAGAGTTGACCTTGAAGGATATAGCATAAAAATTAGGTCAAAATGAGTAGAAAGGTGATTTTAGACATGAAATAGTGAATTTAAGTAGATATGAAGTATGGAAATGATGAAGACATGAAGAAATGAAGATGCCCCAGTGATGATTCAGAGATTAGACCTCAAAAGGTCAGCTAACTGCTCAAAAGAAAGTAGAATTTTAAAAGACAATTTTGACCATCAAGATAAACTCGAATTTGGATTTCGATCCCGAAAATGAATCCAGGACGTCAAAATTATTTAAGAGGTCAAAACTTTATATAATGTGATGATAAGATAGAAAAGAGATGAAGCGAAAGATTAAGAAGGTGAAAAGACATGAACAAGAAGAAAGTAAAGAAATATATGAAAGGAGTTAGCCGATATGTCCACAAAAAGATGAAGAGAGAGCTCTCCCCATATGCAAGAATGCAAGACTAAGCTAGAAAATGAACCTAAAATGCAAGCTAATATGCAAAGTGGTTTACCAACAAGAAGTGCATAACATTTAGACTCTTAATTTCATCATTGAGCATTTATTAGGGACATCATGAGATCATACAACCATCACTAGTATAACTATGAGGATATGAATATGATCAATATGAGATAGGTATGTGGAAATCCAATCTAAGCATCAGAGACATGTAAGTCAAGATAACTACACGATTAGATTCCCTAAGTTTAATTTAACAAGATTACACCTGTATCAAGGCATAAGCGCCAGGATAAACCCTGAGTGCGGTCTTGCAAAACAGTCAAAGATGATACATTTGTAAGTCAAAATGTTGAATAGATCAAGCATAAATGCTTACAACACTATAGACAAACAAAGTATACCCACAAGCAAAAATCAAGAAAACATGCCCCATGCCCCCAGTCTTCTAGTCAATGACATCCTCGAAAGACTATTAGGGAGGGAACACATGGCAAAGAAATCATCATAGACAACACACAAAGTAGATAAAGATCAGCATAGCTCAGTCATTTAAGTGTTAAAGTGCGTGTGTGTAAGTCACTTGGCCATTTCTTCAAGACTTGATTCTGATAGTGAGAAATATCGCAACATCGGAGACCGTAGGTAAACTATCTGAAAAGTGTTGAAAAACACTTGATGTAAAGGTGGGGGAAGTGTTGAGAAACACTATTTTTTGAGTTGTCAAAGAAACCCTAATGCACAAGAATACCTCAATAGGCTAAGTGGCTATGCCCCCAAGATGAGGACAAGAAACAATTCCAAGCCAGGAAATGTGTAGCGAAGTGGATGATTGAGACTGATAGACATAGGTGCGAGGGTTTCAAGTAGCGCCTGTTTCCAGGTTTTCACCACTTTGACAAATTTTTTTTTTTTTTTTTTTGGTGATACATCAAAGTGAGGTTTTCACTAAGATGATCATTTTTTCAGGACATTTTCTGATTTTTAGGATTTTTTTCAGGATCATATATGATTTTTTTTGGAATTTTTTAGAAGGTTTTAGATATCACTAGTTCTCAAGCAAGATCACATCATTTTCTCCCAATGTCTAGCAAGGTATAGGACACGATGGAGAAACAAGCTGATAGATAAGCAAAGATGCATAAGAAAGGAATGTGAGGCAAGTGAAAGTGATCCTCAAGGACTGACTCCTCAAGAGTACCCAAGCTAGGGAAAGAGGTGAAATAGTCATATGAAGCATATTTTGGATAAGCAATGGAAGTAATGAGAAAGATAGCATGTAGGATAAGCAATGAAGCCAACAAGTGTGATAGCACATAAGATAAGCAATGGAAGCCAATGAATAAGATAGCATGTAGGATAAGCAGTGGAAGCCAATGAGAGAGATAGCATGAAAGTGTGTAGTCCAAAAGAGTAGCCATGTCAAGAGACCTATGAGAACCATGTTTCATTTATTGTGATCAAGACCAAGGGGTCAACTAGATAGGATAGCACTGGGATAGAACAATAAGAATAAAGCTCAAGATAGAGGCTATGAGTGAATGGGAGAGCACAATACAAACTCTCATGGATCAGATAGCCAATATGCAAAGATAGCTCAACATTGTCAAGATCAAAGAGAGAAGAGGGGATAGATGGATGATGGAAGAATTACGCATGATGCCTTTTTTCCAGGTTTTCATCATGGTACTTATCCAAGGTGCCACAAGAAGTAGTTTTCACCATAGGATAAATTTATTTCTCTTTACTTATGCTACCAAGGTGCCACAAGATGTGGTTTTCACCAAGGCACATTTTCATTTTTTTTTTCTATTTTTTTTTGAATTTTTAGAAAGACCTCAAGCTTTTTGAATTTAGATAGTGCTCCTATAGGAAAGATAAGCCATGATAAGCCAAGACCATAGAAAGGTATGCTCAAAGATGTTGATAGGGTGATGAAAGGGAGATGGTAGTAGGAAGAATATATGCAGGATAAGAGTTCATGTATAGAAAGGAGGTGTAAGCTTTAGGGGATTTCATGTGGGTAGCTAAAATATTGGACAAGATCAACATTGACACACACCTTGAAGGGTATTGGAACAATGGAGGAATCATGGATGAAATAGCTTGAGATTTAGATGTTTGAGGTGGTAGAAGAGATTTGGAAAAAAGTGGAGTGGAAAGCTTTGGAATAATTTTAGGAAGATTTTTGGAAGAAGATGGAATGGAAGCCTTTGGAAGCTTGAATGTCAACTTTGAAGTATTTTCAATATTCAAGTCTTTTAAAAGAGACTTGGGAATCCATATAGCTTTAGATTTTGCTTTGGATACTTCAAAACACATTTCTTCAATAATGGGTTTAGGAACCCATATTTTCTTTGATTCAGCTTTTTTAATAGTGGACCTTTGTAGTCTCTTTTGTGCTTTCTCCTTCTTAGCATTCACATGTCGATTAGATGGGACATAGTGATCTTTCTTTTTTAATGGATTCTTATGTTTATTCTCACTTCCAAAGGACTTGGGATTTGTGGATGAATAAGGATGATATGACTGGTTTAGATGTATAGATGGGTGAAAAGTCATCAAGGATGAGTGCCTTTGTTGATCTTGAGGTATGATGGGAGAGCTAGGGAATGAGCTAGGAGTGAATCTAGGAGATGGAGGAACATAAGGCCCCAATATGGATGGAAGATTTGAATGCTTTAGCTTAGATGGATAAGGACCAAGGATAGATTTAGAAGATGCAAATGGATAGTGAAAAGGGATATCAACATCTTTAGAGTGAGCAACATGGTCAAAGCCATCAATAGACTCATGAGTACCTTTGATAGGAACAACATTTTTAATAGAAACGCTTGAAGCTTGAGCACAATTTTGAAGTGGATATGGAGAAGTAGAACATGAGGGGACACTTTGATCTTGACAAGTAGCTTTGGATAGCATAGGGAGAGAACTTTTCTCATAATTTTCAGTAGGCTCAAGGGAGATAATGGAAGTGATATCTTCATCATACTTAGGAGGTGGACAAGATATAGGATATGGAATGGAAAAATCTTGAAAGAGATGAACGGGTGCTTGATCTTGATCTTTCTTGACATTTATAGCTTTTTCTTTTTCAGAGTCCTCTTGACATGGAGCCACTTCTAAGGACAAGGGAGAATGAAGAGTGAATGAAGTAGTGCTTGGATTAGGCACAGTAGTGCATGAAGGTTGAGGATGTTTAGGATTAGTAGCATGGAAAAGGTTTGCAGCCAAGTGAAGGTTAGCTTGAGTTTCTTTTAGAGGTAGCCCTTGAGGGTACACATATTGCATATGGAAAGCACTAGGTTTTTTGTTTGATGGAGGCATGTTGGAAAGCTTTGAAGTGTTGGGAGATGCATGAGTGTTGGAAGAAGTGGAAGATGTAATAGAGCTGCTACTAGACATAGGTTCATCAATGTAATCTTGCTCAAGAGAAGTATCCTCAGCACATGAGTCGCTAGAGGTATCAATAATTCCATTATCAATAAGATCTTGGATTTTATGTTTTAGCTCAATGCAATCTGAAGTACTATGCTCATTATGTTGATGATAAGCACAATGGATATCCAAGAATGGGTTTCCATATGAGCTAGACTGTGGTAACATGATGATCTTATTGCTAAGAAGTTTTTGCAAAGTGTCATCATGAGAATCTTCCAAGGGAGCAAAAGTTCTATTAGAAGTATGTCTAGGATCTTCTTGTTGTTTCTCAAGTGAATAGAATGCATTCATGTCTTCATCATTATCTTGGTCAAAGATAGGTCCATCATGAAATTTTGGAATAGGCTCAAAGTAGGTATCACTTGCTTGTCCTCTAAAGAGGTCTTTAGATCTAGAAAATAAAGACATTTGATGTCTTGAAGTAGAGCATGTAGACCTAGAAGAAGAGGATGACCTCAAAGAAGGTGACTCACATGCATGTAAAGACCTTAAGGAAGATTCATGTAATGATGCAATCTTCTCCTCTAACCTTTTCTCAAGTTTAGACTTCATTTCTATCATGTGCTTAGAGAGATGAAGGTAAGAAAGATCATTTATCTCTTCTAGTTCTTTGTATTGTGCATATAGATCTTGAAACTCTTTGGAGGATATCATGATCATCTAGATTTGGTTGAAGTTTGGTAGCACAAGGTTTAGATCCCATAGTTTTAGATGCAAAGCCAAGCATAAAAGAGCCTAGAAGATAACTTGATGTTGAAACTATAGGAGGTAGAGTGTTTACTTGCCAAGATAGTAGAGAGAGATTAAAGTGACTTGTCAAACAATATGTCCAAGAAAATTACGACATGAATGACTCAAGTCAATAGCTAGGAAAGATGCCCAAATAGCCAAATAGATAGAGCAAGTGGGGTGACAAGTGAACAACTCTCCAACCCAAGAGTGTAGTCAAGAAATCAAGGAAACCATTTCAGCAAAAGGATAACTAGCAAGAAAATATAGACCATGAAGACAAAAAGACCAAGAGCACTAAGACCAAAAATTCACTTTAAGCATGTTCAAGAACTAGAGACATAGCAAACAAAAATCAAATGATGAGACTCCCCTTAGCAAGCAACACAAGAAAAATGTTAAGACTTGATGCTTTGACTTGGTTGACAAAGTTTGACAATAATTGATAGCATATCAAGTTTGATGTTCAAAAGCAATTTCTTTCCAAGCAAGATAGTGACACATGGAGTAGTCTTCAAACAATCAAGCAAGGGACAAAGCAACCTAGCATGATACAAGCATATGTGACGTCTCAAAAGAATTCCCTAGAACTATCATCATGTGTATGTTCAAAAGATTTTCACAGGTCTAACACATTCGAGAACACATCAAGCAACATCTACCTAGAAGTCATGGTTCATTACTCAACAACTTGGCCCACGCTTGATGCTCCTTTGCCTCACACCAAGTGGTTTCCCACAAGAGATATTGGCTTTGTCATGGAAATTCCATAAGCATAACCAAGGGAACACATATGGTGAGTGTAAATCTTGGGGTGATCCGGGTAGTCCACTAGGATCAATCCTTGCACCAAGAAGTTGAGCAGCTAAAAAAGGTAGTTACTAACTTAGGGTGTTTAGATAGGACTTCCATTCATAGTGTTCCTCTTGCTCCCAATTATGGGACACCTCACCTTGCGATGAGTAACTGATCTCGCGACCACAAGAGTACCTTAAGCATTCTTGCCTAGTGATCTCCCTATGGTTGAAATCCCATAAGTGATCACACTAGGTGAAGACAAACACTATGTCTACCAAAGTTTTGTGTCCTTGATAGCCTTGAGTTTATAGTGGGTTGGAAGAGCCGGGTAATCTGCTTGTCCCCACTTGGGTCGTTCCTCTCAGGTTGTCCGAGAGCAGGCCCTCTAAAAGATTCTAACTATACAAAGTGTGGATCAACTTTTGGAAGTCAAGATTTCTGATTCACCACAAGGGTGAAGAGCATACTCTCCTATTCCAATCGTTTTCTCCCAAACATGCCAAGAAGATTTAGTTGCCTCTTACTCTTGAAACCAAATGGTAAGTCAAGATTTCTGATTCACCACAAGGGTGAAGAGCATACTCTCCTATGACCAAAAGATCCCAATTGTAAGTTTTAATATGCCTAAAAATAAACAACTAGTATATGCCGCACATGTAAAAGTAAAGAACAAGAAAAATTAGATTTTTATGCATTGAGAAGCCCTGCAAACAATCGTTAGTAGCCCTTGTGCATTTGAAGCTTTGACATGCGTTCTTTTTATGCAATGTTTCAATTTTTTTTTCTTCATAAGGATGGAAACCTATAATCACAACTTGTTAGCACCAAAAGTTAGTATGAAATAACATAAAAATCTGCAATAAAAAGTGGTGAGTTGATTCAAAAATCTAATTTATCTTCCAACCAAGTACATGCAAAGAAAGTGCAAGTTAATCACAAATGCTTTCATTTTTACTCTTTGGTTTTGACCTAATCAACAAGATTTGACTTTTTTGCTATGATTTCCTATCCAAAAATGAAAATAAAAAGAAGAGACCCCTATTAAAAATCAGAGAGATTTCCAAAAATGCAAGAAATTTTAAAAAATCTCTTCATTTGCTCCCTAGAGATTGATTTTGTCAAAATAGGCCAAATTTATCAAATCGAGTTTTTGATCCTTAATACGATCTCAAAATTCAAAATACAAAGAAAGAACCCCCATTAGAATTCAAAAATATTTCTGAAAATGTAAGTTTTTCCAAAAAATGCACTGATTTACGATCAAAAACGGATTTTTATGAAAAATAAAGAAAAAATCATAACTTCCAAAAATCACATCAAAATGCTCTAAAAATCGTACTGAGACATTTTGAGCATATAACCAACTTGTAAAAAAAATTTCAGAACCAAACTCTAAGCCGTTTAAAAGATATGATCAAATATTTAAACCAACTAAGTTTTTGGCCTTCAAACCAATTTACTTATGGGTTGGCCTTAAAACTAAAGTGATAATTCTACAAAAGCATTTGATTAGATCCAATATGCTGCTGTAAAAAACTAGAGATAAAAAATGAAAGCAAATGGAGCTAGAACTTGATTCAAGCCCCACGATGGGCGCCAAAAATGTACAATCGAAAGTGTCACACTCTAAACCCTTCTATCCAAACGATTCCATGAGTTCGGAATGTTTGGATGCCAGCTTAGAGCTCCCTATCCACAGAGTGCAAGAGAGTATATTTCAAGAATAAGAGAGCTCTCATATGAGCCTTAGAGATACTCTTCTTGCTAGTAAACCATGCAATGAGAGGTTCCAAAGACAAGATGCAAGAATGCAAATGTCCCAAGGAGTTCCTCAAGGATGCAATGCAAATGAAGATTAAAATAGAATGATAATGCAAAATGAAGCTATGCTAAAACATGTATGAGAGTGTTACAATACCATTATTAAGCTATGTGAGATTAAGCTACATGTAAAAATGAAAGCTAAGCTAAGATGCTATGGTATGAGAGAATGTAGACAAGAAATAGAAGTTCTCCACAAAGCTCCAAAGAAACCTGTTAGAAAACCTGCAGCATAACAATATTCAAAATGAGGATGGATTCATTGAGGGGGAAATCTCTCTCCCTTTTAAAGATGTATGGACGTTAGAGATCAAGATGAAGATGGTGGATGATCAACGGTGGAATTCAAAAAGAGGAGTGATCCATGTGCACACACAAGTCAACCAATAGAATATAAGTTAACTTGTCATATAAGACAAAAGTCACAAAGCCTTTTCTTATAATTTCAAAATAGAAAAAGGACTTTATGTGTGCACTTTAAGTGGGTTAGAAGAATGGGGTCTTTTATTTAATTAAAAGGGGACATGTTCTTTTAATCAAATAATAAACTTAGGATAGCATAGTCAAACTATAGGTTATAATCAAATAAATTGATTATTAGCAATTTGGTCTAAGTAAATGATTAAATTAATTTAGCCAAAATGTTGAAAAGGGGGCTAATAGTCTAGATGACCATTTTTAGGTGATTACAATTACTGAAGAACATATTTTTACTAAGGGTTGCATAAGGATACCTATTAAATTTATAATATTTGGATCCAAACTTGTAATGGTTTTCTTTATCACCATTAAGGCTCCATCAATCTTCTTGTGGCTCTTTCTAGTTAGGTTATTCATAATACCTTTATTATTATCCCTACTTGTGATAAATTTCAAGTTAAGATTGGTATTATGTGGTAGGGTAAAATCAAAAATCTATGTCACCTTTTAGAAACTCTAAACCCATTTTGATCAAATTTCATTTCTATATCCAAACTCAACTTTTTTCAAAAACTTAAAATACCCTTTAGTAGATCTTGGAGTTAATATCATCATTATATAAATTTCATAGTATTTTTATTAGTTATAATATATTATAATTTCAAAGTATTATAAGTAGGTATTTTAACATTTTAGAAGATGCTGCCTCAAAAAAGGAAAAAAAATTAAAAGATATATTTATTCTTAGAGGAGAGAGTCCTCTTCAAGAATATGTAATTTTTTTTCAAAAAGGTGTAGATTTGATAGGGAAGTTTTTACAAGAGGAAATAACTATTGGTTTTTGATAAGGTTGACCTCGAGTGCTTATAAAAATGAAAATATACATCAAAACCAATATTTTTTGTGTGCCCTAACTATACATGTGACTAATAACATATTTTCAAATTAGAGAAAAAAAAAGATTATTTTCATATCCTTGTTTGATGAGAACTGCAGCTTATATTTTTTTGCAGCTAAAAAAATGGACTTCAAATTTTTAAAAAAATGAATAATTTCTTACTCAAAAAAATTAAAAAATTATAGGTAGAAAATTCATCCAATTTCACACATTTGATCAGTTTACATCATCTTCAAATTCTAAACACGAATACCATTTTTATGTCATTAAAATTGAACAGTTTGTGTTCTAGGATCCTTTTTCTTTATAAAAATTCACACAGGTTTGTGCTTTTACTCGACACTCTTCCATGCAAGTTTGATGCATGGTGAATTGCAATGAAAGCTTTAAAGGGATTTTTGACCAACTTAGTTATGGAAAACCAACACTAGGTCTAAATTCTCATCAAACAACTCATTGATCTCATCATAGTATCTTCCCATTTCTTCTCAAGTTTTTTTAACTCCAAAGATGAGGAAACATCAATATGAACACAAGATTAGTGGATACAATCTTCACATTCACCATCCTTTGAATCCCCTATCCTTGGCATATTTTGTGCACACCTCATCAACCTTTCCCCTAGAGAGTGGCATGTGCTTTAATAGACCTTATTATTTGGAGTACTCCCAACCATTCTACAAGGTCACTTTTACCCCAAGGGATAAATTGCAAGTTTAGGTCTAATGGACTAGGCTCTCCTAGTAGTCCTATGAAAAAGGTTTTTCACACCTTAATTTAATAACTTCCAAAGGATCTTTGAAGAAAACCTACTTCTAAATATCCTTTTGGGAGATACATAAAACTCTAAAGTTTCATATCCCAACACCAATTCAACACCACCAAAGACTTGCAATGTTTAGAGGCTTAATAGGCCTAATTAGGTCTAGTTTATAAAGGAAGTATTCACTAGTCAAGTCACAAGACTAATAAAATGCATGTAATAGGACTAATTATGTCTAACACCATCTGATCCACTATAAAATTTCACCTATTCAGCCTCTAAGGGTGATTGTGCACAATTTTTCCATTATAATGACCAAGCTCGCATGTCTTGATTGGCCTAGGGCTTGATGGAAAAAATAGTAAAGAAATCTTATCAAAATCTGTTTTGGTTATCTTAAAGTACATCCTTCATACTTGATTTTCACCAAGGGCCATGAGAATCCAATGGCATAAATGCAAGTTAGGGCTCCATTTTCTCAAAATGCTTATAGAGTGAAAGTTTCTGAACAACTTTCACAAAACTACATATATCTCTCTCCAAACTCAACCAAATTGGGTTAGATCAAATTCATTAGAGGATCAACTTGTTGATCTCTTTGGTTTTCTTATCTATTAGTGTGCAACACTTAGTCATATAGAAGGAACAGTTGGTTGGTCATCACTGTGACCAAGTCACTCTATATAGGTCGAGTTATGTATTTGTTAGACTTGTAAATAATCTTTTATATGTCGAGTTCTATAGGAGCCGAGTAAGTCCATGGTGGCCAAGTATTCCTATATAAGTTGAGTTTAGTGAATGTTGAGAAAAGAAGAAAGAGTTGATGCTGAGTAATGTAGAAGGAGCCAAGCTAGTTGAGGCCAAGCATCAATAGGTAGAGCAATTATGACTGAGCATCATAAACTCTATGTGCTGAGTAACACTATTTGAACAAGAATATTTGGAATGACACAAAATATGAGGTAAACTATTTTGGGTTGACATGTAAATGACATTTAATGATCATAGAGTTTGTTACAGGTTTTTTAACACATTTTGGCATGGATCATAGATCATTATGAAGAAAATTTAACCAATCAGATTAAGAGGCAAAATGGGAAGCATCCAAATCATTGATTTTATTCCAAAAGACTCTACAGATGGCTATTTTAGGGAATATCCAAACCCTATTCCATAAGGATGCAAAGTGCTATGGATTTTTATGTGAAGGAGTTATATTTTGGAGGCTGTAAGAAAAGTTTTGAAGTAAAAGAATATAACATCCGAGTCAAGCAGTGAAGAGTAGAGTAAAGATGTATCAGATAGGAGATCATATTTGAGAGTGGAAAGAGGAGATCTATAATGAACATTGTGAGTTAAAAATGAAGGATCAAGTACTGATACATTTTGGCAAGTGAATTAGGGTAAATCTCTTAACAGAGTGGTCCTAATAGGCCTAAGTAAATATCCTAACAAAGTGCTTACTTCATTGTAAGTTTTAAATCCTTTAATATAGGTATACCTAATAGTATTTTAAATCTCTTTATAGGGAAGACCCTTAATATGGTATATCATCATAAGTGATCACATTTTTAGCCCTAACATGCAAACTTTTTTACTATAGTAGTGAATATTTGTGCATGTCATCCCCTCCCTAGTTTTGCATTCACCTTAGAGGGTTTCTAGGTAACCCAACTCTTTTGTGTTATGTGTTTAGTTTTAATCTTATGGATGTGATCAATAGTTAGATTTGTTTCAAAATTTCAAGTTTAAGGTTATGCTATTCATGATCTAGATATGAGATAGATTAAGTGGCAAATATAGTTAAGTTGTTATTTACTTTGAAGGTTACAAGTTTTAGTGACCCTGAACGATGACCCACCCACCCACCACCCTCTCTCCCCCTCTAAATATCTCATGTTACCAATAAAATTCCAATACACATCAATATTATACAAAATAATGTACATAATTTATGTTATTAAATTCTTGATTCTTCGTACAAACTAGAAAATGAGATGGTTTGTAGGAGGATAGAGTTTATTGATTCAAATTTACCACCATAACATACACACACCCACATGTTTTCATGAAATTTACTTATAGAATCCCTCCAATGTATGTAACCACTTTTAAATCTTAAATGGTCATTAAAGAGACACTTTGACAAATCTACATTTGTTTGTACTAAAAGTTGCAAAGTTGTCAATGCAACTTGTCAAGTTGTTTGCAAATTTTTACAAATTTATTCCTCCAGACCTCTCAAAATTTGAATTGGATAATTTGGTCCCAATGACTCCTAAAACACCCTAAATGATCAAATTCCTCAGTTTTACACCCCTTTAAATACATTTGACCGCAAGGTTTATAGGTACACCTTAGATCAACTAGCCTTACAAATTGGGTTCCTTATTATAATGAAATGGTCTAATGCACCCAAAACCTCTAAACAACTATTATTATTCCCTAGGACATGAAAAACATGAGATGATCCTATAGGATACTCCCAAGGCCAAAAATGACTCAAATCACTTGAGTCTATAGATCTACTATAGTGAAACTAGTTTTGATGATGTCTTCCTCTATGAGCCAATTTGCATCTTCCTTTGAAAAATCTCTCCACTTGAACAAATATTCATAGTACACCTTCCTCCTTATCCTCTTTTCTTCTCTAGTATTAAGGATGAATTCAAGTTGTAAAGTTTTCTTCTTAGGAAAGTCTTTTGTCCATTCTTTTGTGGCTTCTTCTAGGTTATTTGCAACACAATCATCATCCAAAGAACCTTTGTATGCATATATATCAAAAACATTAAAGATACGTGATACATCAATATTAAGGGCTAACACAATAAAGTAAAAATTATTCCTACATTTATTTAAGAATTTTCATGTCCCTATTTTCTTCATCATCAATTTTGTGTGTTTCTCCTTGTGAAGTGTTTCCTTTTGCATATATGCCATTACAATATCTCCTACATGAAACTTGAGATCCCTTTTATTTTTATCTACTACTTGTTTATATTTTTCTATAATATTTTCTAACTAGTCCTTGATTTGTTGGTGAATTTCTTTCATTACCTCTACAAAATTGTCTACTTGGGCACTGCTTTTCTCCATGCCTTGTATGTCTCTAAGCTCTAGAACATCCCTAGGATTGTTAGTGTAAATAATTAATTATTATTATACTTTACTTAAGTTTACTTAGGATAATGCATTTTTATATTAGTTTTATGTAGACACTTAGGAATATGCATAGTCATATGAGTTGTCTTGTTGACAACACATGAGTTAGCAACTTATTTGAGCACATGGTGTCTACAACATCTCTTTATGAGATACACCTATGTAAACTTGTCCTCTCATCATCGCACAAACTCCTATACTCAATGGAGGAAAATCCACCTTTAGTGGACATGTGCTGAGTTTTAATCCTTATCTCTTTGTTGACTCCTAGTCATTCTAGTTGCCTTTATATACATGCACTTCTAGTGTGTATTCATCTCATATCCAGTCATCTAATATCCATTCTCATTTGATTCTCATTTGTCTCTTTTGTGCTATCTATTGAGATTCTTGATCTTGGCATTGAATTATTTCCTTAGGAAAATTCTTACATGGTATCAAAGCCACAGGAGCTTCATTGCATAGCCATTGGAGAGATTTTTTTATAGGTCAAGATTGGAGCTTGCTGATGCAAATCAAATATTGGTATCACATTCAAAAGGTCAAAAAATCCCCAAATTAACTTTCATTTCATCAAAATCAGACATTTGAGGTAAAATCTAGAGTCATTTGATTTTTGGAGGTGCGATAGTGGTGATTTAGGAAAAATAGTTACAGAGGTGATTTTCAAACAGTGATATCTCCCTCATACAGACTCCTTTTTTTCGAGCAATATTTTTTTTTTTAGGGTAGAATGTCATGATCTACACATTGGTGTAGGTTGTTTGTGATCTCTATTCTTGATTTTTTTTGAAAATTTCCAATCTTGATTTTTACAACTTCAGAGGCTTCGTATGGGCTCATATGGACACATATTCAGGTGTTATTTTTTCAAAGTACATGATTTTTTTGTCTAGTTTCTAAATCTAGTATCAGTTTGGAATAATTTTGAGTAGACATAGTACTTTCAAATTTTGGTCTCATTTTAGCCTATTGGCACTTGTAATTAATTAGATCATTTAGAGGTCTTGTGTCTTATCTTGTTGAGTCTAATATAGCTTCATATTTGTTGTTGTAATCATCAAAATCAAAAGTCCACTTTGGTTCCTTTGGACAAGTTGCCCATTCTAATCACACTAAATATAAAGTTCCAAATCATGCATTGGGCGGGGGGGGGGGATTATTTAATTTTTTTATTTTTTATTTTGGGGGTGCATAAATTATTTGATCTCATGAAGTCATGTCAAAAGTTTCACTTTGGTTTAAGATTCAAATTGACAAAAAGGAACTATAAAAAATGGAGTGCTTTGATGATTGATCATCTAAGAGAACATAAGGAAGTGTTTTCTTATCTATATTTGAAGATATTTCCACCTAATACTAATTGGGGACATCTTTTTCTTCTTCTTCACTTTATGTATAACAATATGATTAAGGAATATTTTGCTCCTCTTAGTAAGGCAAGTAGTGTTCATGACATTTGGATGTGTCTTTGGAAAGTATATGGAGATCCATGAGTCCCTCCATTACTATAGGACATTCTAACTCTAGTCACTCTAGTTGTGGTACCTAAAACTCTAGTTGAGATCATACCTCCTAATGCTCCTTCTACTTCTACTAATTTAGTTCCAGCCACAGATGCTCTTGATTTAGTGTAGCAGGAAACACCATGTCTTCCTATTTTAGCTTAATGGGATGAATTCCTTCCAGATATTGCAGTGTTGTTTATGGAGTCATACATTGAATATGTGGGAGACATTATTGATGAAATCCATCTTCTCTTTGTTGAGGAGAATTCTTCTTCACTTGTTGTGAGGGAATTCTCTGAACCTCAACCACTTGATATTTCTTTTGAGACTGACATGATTGTGGATACTTCTTTTTAGTAGTTGGAGGAGGACTCTTTTACCTCAAAAGAGACATATTAGTCTTTGGAGATTGTATTCCAATTTCCTCAAACATTATATCTTTTGAGGATTCTTCCTACTAGTTGGGGAAAATTCTCTACTACACCTATGATATCTCTTCTTCCTATAAGCAAGAACATCATTCAATTTTCATGGTGCAACACAAGAAGCTTCTTTCATGGGTGTGCATACATCATTGAGGGGATGGTACATTGCTTCTCTTCCCATATATTCCTAGAAGGATGATTCCTTGTCTTTGGAGGTTGATTCACTTTCATACATGGACATGTTGCCTTGTTTGCCACCTTCTTTTGGGCATCCACCAGATTGGTTTGTGACATCTACATTCATCAAGGACTTGTCAACATATGAGAAGACTTCAAAGGTATCATCCATAGTATACTACGTATGGATTCCTCATCCATCTTCCTATCCCCAATGGGAAGTATACTTGCAGCTATATTTTGTGTATCTTCTTCCTAAAGGGAGAAATTCCATTTGTAGGTATTGGATACTTTTTTGTCTTCACGACATCCTTGCAAGAGATTATTCAATATGGGGGGATACCATCATGCATTTTTTCTTATGGGGGATATATGCTTGTACATGCATGATGTATGTCATACTAGGGGGATCTTGATTGCTCCATCCTTGCATGCATCTTGTACTACTTCATCTCTCTTTTTGGAGGAATTTTTTCCCATGAGGTTTTCCCTCTTTCTCTCTTTTTAGAAAGATTTCATTGTATTGAATTTCATAGCATTATATGTAGAGAATTGCATTTATACATGGGTACCTAACATGGCCTAGTAGCCAGGACCCACATTGCATCTTGCATTTATCTTTTTGATCTTAAGTGCATTCCCCTAAGTTGCACTTTAGGGGGGGTGTTAGTGTAAATAATTAATTATTATTACACTTTACTTAAGTTTACTTAGGATAATGAATTTTTATATTAGTTTTCATGTAGATACTTAGGAATATGCATAGTCATATGAGTTGTCTTATTGAAAACACAAGAGTTAGCAACTTATTTTAGCACATGGTGTCTAAAACATGATCTCTTTATGAGATACACCCATGTAAACTTATCCTCATCACCACACAAACTCCTATGCTCAATGGAGGATAATCCACCTTTGGTGGACATGTGATGAGTTTTAATCCTTATCTCTTTGCTAACTCCTAGTCATTCTAGTTGCCTTTATATACATGCACTTCTAGTGTGTATTCATCTCATATCCAATAATCTAATATCCATTCTCATTTGATTCTCATTTGTCTCTCTTTTGCTATCTACTAAGCTTCTTGATCATGGCATTGAATTATTGCCTTAGGAAAATTCTTACATGGTATCAAAGCTATACCGAATTCTTACAAGGATGAGTTCCAAAAACAAATTGGAAAGGACTTCTTCCAATGCTTCTATTTATAGAGTCATTCTATGAGAAATCTTCTTGTGACAATTTTCCATCCCATGTTTCTCCATGCTCCTTTGTAAGACACTTCAACAAGTTACCTAGTGACCTATTTATTACCTCTATTTGGCCATAAGATTGAGGATGATAGGTTGAAGAGAATGTCAAGTTAGTTCCAATCTTCTTCCACAAGGTCCTCTAAAAGTGACCAGTAAACTTTGAATCCCTATTTGATACAATGGAAAGAGGTAATCCATAGAGTCTAACTAGTTCTTTGAAAAAAATAACTTATATATGACAAGCATCATGCATTTTTTTACATGGCACAAAATAGGTCATTTTACTGAACCTACCCACAACAACATATATATTGTCATACCCTATTTTTTTTTCTTAGAATTCCTATGAAAAATTCTATACTCATGCTTTCCCATGGTCTACTTGGTATAGGTAGTGGAGTTTAAATCCCTTGACCTTTTGATAAATCATATAAACTTCAGGAAACTTCCTTACATGCCTTAAATATAGCCCATGCATGGGGAATAGCTACATCAAATACAAAGAAACTAAGAATGTAAAGCTTATCAAATTTTTTGAAGTTATATGAGAGAAAATAGCTAGATATATTTGGTGAATGGATCAATATGATTCTGATAGGTATAAACAAGCTAGTGCCTATGTTCAATGAAATTAAAGAAATTAGAAATAAAATAGTTTGGTGGGTAGATGAGGGAGAAATATTCTTCAATAGATTTAGTCTCAAAATATACCACGATGATAATTTATTTTAGTTATGCTTAATGGAGATGGTGATCCAACAATTCAAAGGCATTGGAAGTAGTAAACACTAAGGATGTTCTTCAAAGATTATTCAAACATAAGGAAAAAATCTAAAACACCATGGGAAGTGTGTATGAATTGGAGGAGTTGTTTGTCTAGATAAGAAAGTTCAAAAGACACAAAAAAAAATCTCAAGTCCATGCAAACCCCCCTCTCATCTTATATGACTAAGAAATATTCAAAGCTTCAAAAGATAAAGAAGAATTTGATGCTAGGATTTAGTCAACTTTGGATAGTAATCTTCCTACCTCTAAACAATTGAAAAGGAGTGCTAAGAATGCTCCTTGTCAATTATGAAGATCCTCTCATGGAATGTCAGGGGTATTAATGCCCCTAACAAATTTAATAGGATCAAGCAGTGTATTGGTTCTTTCTAATGTGATCTAGTATTGCTTTAGGAGACTAAGCTATCAACAAATAACTTTCAAAAATCTATTTGATGTTGGTCAACATGGAATTCATCACATGTTCCTAGCTTAGGTGCTACTAGAGGCCTCGTTGTATTATGGAATCCTAAGACTAACAAGGCTCAACATTTTCATCAGGGAACTAATTGGAAAAATTTATCCATTCAACATCATCAACTTCCATTCCAATTGATTAATTTTTATGGTCCTACCCCTATGTTAGATTAAAAAAATTTATGGCTTACTCTTATAGGTTTTATCCAACAATTAGTAGGTGCCAAATTTATTATTGCTGGTGAATTTAATGCCATTCTTCATCCTAGGGATAAGAATGGAGGTATTCTTCCCCCTCCTAGAGCTAGCCAAGACTTTAATGACTTTTTTGATAATAATGCTCTATTTGATGTTCCCCCACAAGTCAAATCTTTCATTTAGACTAATAAAAGAGTTGGGTTCCACTAGATTGCAATTAGATTGGATAGATTTTTGTGTTCATAATGTTGAAAATTAGAAAATTATGTTGTCCAATAAAATATATTACCATATTATGAATATGACCATTTTCCTATTTAATTATCCATTCTTCCATCAGATTATCCTCTTTCTAGTCATTCTAGACCATCTTTTAAGTTTGAAATTATCTAGTATCGTCATCCCCATTTTGATGGCCTCTTAAAATAATGGTGGAAGGATGCTCCACTAGAGTGAGGAACCAAAATGTTTTAGTTTCACAAGAAAATATAGTATATCAAAGGGCTTATCAAGATTTGGAATAAACATTTAAAATTTTTTTTTTTTTGAGGAGAAAAGGTAGCAGAAGAAAAACTAGCTGAGATCAATCAACATATTTTACTCCATGGTTTAAATAATTATTGAAAATGATTGGAAAAGATCATGAATGAAGAATAATAGAACTAGTAAAGAATTTTTTCAATCATTGTTTTGTCATTGATGTCAAACTTGCTACTTGCAGGAATGACAATTGCTTAAGTGATCTAGATACTATCAATTGGTTGATTGACAAGGAGGACACAATCAATAAGATGTAACTAGAGCACCTAGAGAAAGGTTGAAGTTATGATGTTGTAATCAAGTATAAAGATTAGCTAAGCCATTGATGAAATAGTGTATTGATGACATACTCTAAGAGGATGGACACACTAAGACACATCAAAGATGTAAGGTTTAACTAAGTCATTTGTAAAGCCTAACTAAGTTCATTGGAGAGAGTCGAGCAAGCTAGTTAGAGCCTAGCAAATTCTTAGTTGAAGCTAAGCAAGTTCAACTTTAGTGTGAGCTGAGTGATTATTCAGGTGTCGAGTATCAAAAAAAGGTAATGGATACTTAAAATTTTTCTTTAGGTGCTGAGCATCAGTAAATATAGTAGGAGCTAAGTAGCACAAAAGGTGTCGAGCATCAGTAAACCAATGATGCTGAGTTTCTGCATTATTTGTTAAGTCAAAGATTTGCCAGATCAGTAATGATAAGTTTGTTACATTGAATTTTGTGAATTAGTTAGATGATAAGGATGATGAGTAGATGTCATAGAATTTTATGTAAACCATGCAAACTAGTTCAAGGTGAAATGCTGGTGGAATTATGATGAAGTTTCTAGAAGAAGCAATTTGGAGGGAAAAGAATATCATTTTCTCAGATCAAATCAAGATTTGAGTGGGAAATGAAGAACATAACTTCTTTATAAGGAGTTACAGGTTAGAGATCAAGAGAGAGTGTGAGAGGGAGTTGGTCATAAGTGTGGTCATGTGAAGAATCCAAGAGAAGGCTAGTGTAAAGTGTCAAGAAGAGGACACAGTGAGAAGTAAGGACAAAGCATCAAGACTCTGAGTTGATCAAGTGACCATAGAGTGCATTGGCATTATGAGTGGAAGAACTCAAGGAGATAGATCTTGATGGGTGAAAAAGCTGTCAGCACTGCAAGGGAGAAAAGCCAAGCAAAGAAAGGAACTGAAGAGTGATCTAAAATTTGCAAGGTTAAATTTGCAATCTTTATCAGGTCAAAACCTTTCTAATACTTTCTTACCATTGTATTAGATATTGAAATCCTACATTGCTAGGTTAGCTTAATAGCTAGGTGGATAAGCCTCAAGAAAAAGGATCGAAGATCCCCAGGATAAGGATAAGAGATCCTCAAGAGAAGGATAAAGAGATCCTTAGGAGAAGGATAGGAGATCCTTAGAGTGGGATAAAAGATTCTTTTGAGAAGGTGACTATAAATCCCATTTACTTGGTTGAGCCTAAAAACTCTATGTAAATCATTTAACAGGGTGACATTCTAAGTTAAATGTTCTTATGTCCTCTAATAGGGCACACTCCTAATAGGGTGTAGAAATCCTTTAATAGGGTCACATTTAATAGTGTGTAAAGCCTTTAATAGGGTAGACCATCAGAAGTGGTTGAAACCTATTGTGCAGTTATTTTATGGGTATCATCCCCACCATAGTTTTACCTTCTTATTCTTGGAGGGTTTTTGGGTCATCAAAATCCTTTGTGTTATGGTGTGATGCATGTTTACTTTTCATGTTTAATTGTATGCATGTTAAGAAAGTAAAAACGATAGTAATTTTGATTCACTCATATTTTATTAGAAAGTTTGATTGGACATTATTGGACCTTGAATAACTGATTCACCCTCCATCTCAGTTATTCTAAAGAATTCTAACAATTGGTATTAGAGCCCACTGTTGATTTGTTTCAAGGTACTAGCATCAAGAAGATCAAGATGTCCAAGAGAGAAGTTCCCAAGCTAAAAAAAGAAAACTTTGTTCATGGCAAAGTTTGATGAAGCTACACCTTGGATCAATAGGTGACTATGCATAGACCTCAATCATAGTTGATCATGTAGACCCTGCAAGACCTCTCATTATAGATGACATGAGCAAGAAGAAGGAGCACAATCAAGAAATGTTAGATATTGCTTTAGCACTAAGCTATGCCAAGTATGATGACATAAAAGAATGTGTTACTACACATCAAATGTGGAAAAAATTATCAAGAATCTATGGAGGAGATGATAATGTCAAGAGAGCCAAAAGAGAGAGCCTAAGAGGAAAGTTCGATGATATGAAAATGGAAGAAGGAGAGAATGTTGCTCAATATGGTGCAAGGATGAAGGAAGTGGTAGGTGCCATAAGAAGCCTAGGAGGATAGTTAGTAGAAGTAATGATATGTAGCAAATACTTGAGAACTTTGCTTCCTATCTATGCTATAAGAGTATCAGACATCCAAGAGCTAAGGTGTGTACCAGGAAACACATTGTCATTTGGAGGAATAATTGGAAGACTCACTACCTTTGAGCTATCCAACTTTGATAACTACAAGCCAGAAAACTTTGAATCTGCATTCAAAGCGAAGATGAGAATACAAGACAATGGGGAGGTGCAAACAAAGAAAAAGAGTGGAAAAGGAAAGTATGTATCTAGTGACAACAGCACTAATGAAGATGATGTAGACCAATTGGAGGCATTACTAGCAAGAAGATTTCATAGAGGAAGAGGCAAATTGAAAGTTAAGCTACCAATCATTTGTTTCAATTGTAATGAAGTTGGTTACATTGCAGCCAGATGCACACAAAAGAAAAATTACAAGGATGGAGGCAACTTCAAGAACAAGAAAGAGGACAACAAGGACTATAGAGGTAAAGGCAAAAGATGCTACATTGTTGAAGAAGACTCTGACAAGAATGATGAAGAAGTAGTCTATGTGGCTATGAAAGATGAATAAGATGAAGATGAAGCAATTGCCATGGTAACCTGCATGAACATGAATAACAAATCGATCATAGATAGAAGATGCTCTCATCACATGACTAGAGATAAAAGTAAGTTCATTTCCTTTACTCAATATGAAGGAAATAGTGTTAGATTTGGTAATAATGCACCATGTTAGATCAAGGGAAAGGTAGTATCAAGCTTACTGAAAAGAAATCATGTCATAATGCATACTATGTTGAAGGCCTAAATTATAACTTGTTAAGTGTCTCATAGTTAGGCAACATAGGATGCAAGGTTGAATTTGAAAAAGGAGTTGCTAAGATTTATAATTCTCAAGGAAGTCTAATAGGAAAAGGTGACTAGACTAGAAGTAATTTTTTCTACCTAGACATGGAAGATGCTTCTTGTCTCATTGTTAAAATTGATGATGTATGGTTATGGCACAAGAGGCTATGTCATGCAAATTTTGACAATCTGATAAGCATCAGCAAAATGAAGAAAGTCAGAGAGGTCTACCAAAGTTGAAGGAGCCTGATAACACCATGTGCAAAAAATGCCAACTAGGGAAGATGACCAAGTCAACTTTTAAAAGCAAAGCTTATACTTATAATGAAGTATTAGAGCTAGTTCATATTGACTTATGTGGTCCCATTGAAGTACAAAGCTACAAAGGTGATAGATACATAATACTATTTGTAGATGACTATTCAAGGATGATGACAATCATGTTCTTGAAACAAAAATTAGATGCATTCCAAATTTTCAAATGGTACTTGGCCAAAGCTAAGAAAGAGACTAGGAAGAGCCTAAAATGTCTCAGATCTGATAGAGGAGGTGAATTCACATCAAGAGAATTTGAAGAATTTTGCAATGAAAGAGGAATCAAAAGGTAGACATCAACACCTAGGACTCCACCTCAAAATGGTATAGCAGAAAGAAGGAATAGATTAGCCATTGACTATGCCAAGACCTTAATGATGGAGAAAAATGTTGCACTCAAGTACTGGAGAGAAGCTATAAGTACTACAATCTACACACTCAAAAGAGTTCAAGTCAAGAAAGGTACAAATGCCACACCTTTTGAATTATGGTATGGGCATTCGCCTAATGTAAAAAATTTCCAAATATTTGGATACAAATGCTATATATATAAAGAGTCTACAAATGGAAAGTTTGATGCAAAGAGTGAGGAAGGCACATTTCTTGGTTATTCTACTAGAAGAAAAGCTTATAAGTGCTTGAATGTTAACACTAACAAAGTAGTAGAAAGCACAAATGTGAAATTTGATGAGCTTGAAAAAGTTCTAAGTGTTGAGAACACCAAGAAAGTAGAAGAATAAAAGACCTTTGTATACTTTTATGAAGGTATACCTAATAATGGTGAAGTTGCAACTTAGAATGACAATTAGCAACAAAATCTAGCATCTGTTGAGTCACAGACAGTGAATGTTGAGCAGTAGACACATTCAAAAGCCGAGCTGCAAAATATAGAGAATGTTCATTCAGATTCTAAGAATAGACAACATGAAGGAAATGCACAAATACCTAATTCTAAAAGAGAGAATATGCAAACAAGGAAATAACTAGTATTGGTAAAGTATGTAAGAAAAAATCATCCTGCAGATCAAATTATTGGAAACAAAGAGGCAGGACCAATGACAAGGAATAGAATTAGAAGTGAGACATGTCTGCTCAGCAAAATGGAACCAAAAATAGTAAGTGAAGCTATAAAAGATGATTATTGGTACAATGCTATGAAAGAAGAAATAGAACAAATTAAGAAGAACAAGACATGGACCTTAGTCTCAAGAACAATTGACAAGAATGTAATTGGAACCAAGTGGGTGTTTAGAAACAAGTTAGATGAGAATGGTGAAATCACAAGGAACAAGGCAAGACTAGTTTGTAAAGGGTATGCACAAGAAGAAGGACTAGACTATGGAGAAATTTTTTCTCCAATTACTAGAATGGAAGGAGTAAGGACCTTACTGGCATATGCAGCCTTCAAAGGATTTAAAGTCTATCGAATGGATGTTAAGTCCACATTTCTAAATGGTATACTTGAAGAGGAAGTCTACATAGAGTAACCAAAAGGATTTGTTGATGAAAAAAAAAAAAAAAAGGTATGCAAATTACACAATGCTCTATATGGATTAAAGCAAGCCCCTAGAGCTTGGTATGAGAGGCTTCACAAGTATCTAGTGCAAATAGGATTTGAAAGAACTGATGATAACAACAACATGTACATCAAATCAAAAGAAGGTAAGGATATCCTTGTATCTAAAATATTTGTGGATGACATAGTTTTTGGAGGAAAGGAAGCACTTTGCAAAAGTTTTGTTGATAAAATGAAACATGAGTTTGAAATGTCTATGTTTAGAGAAATCAAGTTTTTTGTTGGATTGCAAGTACATCAGCTAAAAAATGGTATATTAATGACACAATCAAAGTACATCAAAGAGATACTCAGGACTTTTGGATTGGAAGACTTCAGACTAGTCAGTACACCAATGACAACAAGACATAAGCTATCCAAAAATGATGAGTCAGCTGAAGTTAATCAAACAATGTATAGATCCATAATTGAAAAACTACAATATGTTGTACATAGTAGACCAGACATAGCATTAGCAATTGGAATAGTGGCTATATTCTCATCTAATCCTAAAGAAAATCATCTCATGGTAGTAAAAAGGATAATGAGGTATCTCAAAGGAATTGATGATTTTGGCCTATATTACAAAAAGAATGAGAAGTTTGAGCTCAATGCATACATAGACACAGATTGGGTAGGCAACATTGATGACAGGAAAAGTACAAGTGGAAGAGCATTATTCTTAGGTAAAAGGCTAGTTACTTGGACTAGTAATAAATAAACATGCACATCTTAGTCTACTGCAGAAGTAGAATATGTGGCAGCAGTAGTCAATTGCACAAACATTGTGTAGCTCAAACATCTATTGAAAGGAATGAAAGAAGAGGTAACCAAACCTGTGATACTATATTGTGATAATACAAGTGCTATAAACATATCCAAGAATCTAGCAATGCATGCAAAAACCAAGCATATTGCAATCAAGTATCACTATGTTAGAGAATTGGTAGAAGACAAACAAGTGAAGATAGAGTACATTCACACAAAGGAACAAATTACAGATATCTTCACCAAACCATTACCCAAGGATACTTATGAATATATTAGAGGCAAGTTGGGGGTAATGCCCCTAACTCAAGTAGTCTAAAGCAACAAAGAAAAAGCTTCCCTACATCAATAGGAGTAGATCCTTGCAATATCAGAAGAATGATGCAGAGGATGACAACAAAAAATAGAAATTCCAAAATAGTCACAACCATGGTGACAGAGGGAGAAAAACATGAGATTCAAAGCTTATATTTAGCATGATGAAGATGCTACATCTTTGGCATTTATGTCAAAGAGGGCGATTAATGAAAAAATGATCTATGAATAGGTAAGGAGATGTATGAGATTAGTAGTAAGGATACAACAGTCAAGATGGAGAAGCAGAACAAAGGAATCAATTTGTATCAGCAAAAGAGGGAGACATGATATAAAGAGGAAGATATGTAATGACAAATTTTTTTTTTTTTGGTATATAATTTTGGTGGTAACTAAGTTGATCAGCTCAATCAATTGATCAGTTTGGTTTGCCATCAATGCCAAAGAGGTAGATTGTTGAAAATGATTGAAAAAGATCATGAATGAAGAATAATGGAACTGGTAAAGAATTTTTTCAATCATTATTTTGTCATTGATGTCAAACTTGCTAATTGCAAGAATGAAAATTTCTTAAGTGATCCAAATACTATCAATTGGTTGATTAATAAGGAGGACACAATCAATAAGATGTAACTAGAGCACCTAGAGAAAGGTTGAAGTTATGATGTTGTAATGAAGTATAAGAATTAGCTAAGCCATTAATGAAATAGTGTATTGATGAAATACTCTAAGAGGATGGACACAGTAAGACACATCAAAGATATAAGGTTTAACTAAGTCATTTGTAAAGCCTAACTAAGTTCATTGGAGAGAGCCAAGCAAGCTAGTTAGAGCCAAGTAGATTCTTAGTTGAAGTTGAGCACGTTCAACTTCAGTGTGAGCCGAGTGATTATTCAGGTGTCAAGTATCAAAAAAAGGTAATGGATGCCAAGCAAATTTCTTTAGGTTTCGAGCATCAGTAAATATAGTAGGAGCCGAGTAACATAGAAGGTGCTGAGCATCAGTAAACCAATGATGCCGAGTTGCTGCATTATTTGTTAAGTCAACGATTTGCCAGATCAGTAATGATAAGTTTGTTACATTGAATTTTGTGAATTAGTTGGATGATAAGGATGATGAGTAGATGTCACAAAATTTTATGTAAACCATGCAAACTAATTCAAGGTGAAATGCTGGTGGACTTATGATGTAGTTTCTAGAAGAAGCAATTTGGAGGGAAAAGAATATCATTTTCTCAGATAAAATCAAGATTTGAGCAGGAAATGAAGAATATAACTTCTTTATAAGGAGTTACAGGTCAGAGATCAAGAGAGAGTGTGAGAGGGAGTTGTTCATAAGTGTGGTCATGTGAAGAAGCCAAGAGAAGGCTAGTGTAAAGTGTCAAGAAGAGGACACAATGAGGAGTAAGGATAGAGCATTAAGACTCTGAGTTGATCAAGTAACCATAGAGTGCATTGGAATTAAAGAGTGGAAGAACTCAGGGAGATAGATCTTGAAGGGTGAACAAGCTGTCAGCAGTGCAAGGGACAAAAGACAAGCAAAGAAAGGAACTAAAGAGTGATATAAAATCTGCAAGGTTAAAGTTGCAATCTTTATCAGGTCAAAACCTTTCTAATACTTTCTTACCATTGTATTAGATATTGAAATCCTACATTGCTAGGTTAGCTTAACATCTAGGTGGATAAGCCTCAAGAATAAGGATAAAAGATCCCTAGGAGAAGGATGAGAGATCCTCAGGAGAAGGATAAAGAGATCTTCAGGGGATGGATAAAGAGATCCTTAGGAGAAGGATAGGAGATCCTTAGAGTGGGATAAAAGATTCTTTTGAGAAGGTGACTATAAATCCCATGGACTTGGGTGAGCCTAAAAACTCTATGTAAATCCTTTAACAGGGTGAAATTTTAAGTTGAATGTTCTTAAGTCCTCTAACAAGGCACACTCCTAACAGGGTATAGAAATCCTTTAATAGGGTCACATTTAATAGTGTGTAAAGCCTTTAACAGGGTAGGCCTTTAATAGGGCAGACCATCAGAAGTGGTTGAAATCAATTGCATAATTATTTTGTGGGTATCATCCCCACCCCAGTTTTATGTTCTTATTCCTAGAGGGTTTTTGGGTCATCAAAATCCTTTGTGTTATTCTATGATGCATGTTTAATTTTCATGTTTAATTGTATGCATGTTAAGAAAGTAAAAAGGATAGTACTTTTGATTCATTCCTATTTTATTAGAAAGTTTGATTGGACATTGTTGGACCTTGAATAACTAATTCACCACCCCACTCCCTCTTAGTTATTCTAAATAATTCTAACAATACTGATATGCATTCAAGGTAGAAGATATTACAAGAAGAGTGGTCTGAATCATGTAAGTGAGAAGAAGAGTATTGGAAACAAAAGTCCAGAGAATTGTGGCTTCAACAAGGGGATCATAATAATAAGTTTTTTCATGCATCTTCCAAACAAAAGAAGGCTAGCAACATAATTTTTGCAATTCATGACCATCTAGGAAATTTGATTTTTGAATCTAAGGGTATTCAAAATTAGAGTGTAATGTTCTTCTCTAATCTACTTTCCCCTCCACCATAGGATCCCCCCCCTCTCACCTTGTGGATAAGATCTTGGTTTCCATTCCCTCATTTATTACACAACAAGACAATTTTGTTCCAATAGCCCCATTTACTCTTTTTGAGATTTGTGTTGTAGTTTTTTCTATGCCTTATAATAAGGTACTAGGCCTTGATAGGTTCACCACATTATTTTTCTAGAAATATTGGGATGTCATTTTTTTTGAGTTGCTTGAGGTTCTTAAAGAATCTAAGAAAAATGTTTCCATTTTGAAGAACTTTAATACCACAAATATTGCTCTCATCCCAAAGGTCAATGATCCCTATTCTTTTGTTGATTTATCACCTATTTCTTTGTATAATATCATCTATAAGATTATCACAAACTATTTATTTGTGACTTAAGCCTATTATTCCAAAATTATATCGACAGAACAAGGGGGTTTTGTTCCTGGTTGAGAAACAAATGAGGGAGCCATAATAGCCCATGAGACCCTTCATACCATCAAAGAAAATAATATTGTAACCTTTGTTTCCAAACTAGATATGATGAAGGCATTCAATAGATTGAATTGTACTTTTCTTCTTCTAGTCCTTCATCAGTTTGGTTTCTCTTGTAGGTGGCATAAATGGATTGAAGCTTGCATTTAAAGTGCACATTTTTCTATTCTCATTAATGAAGCACCAAAAGGTCTTTTGCCTCTTCCTAAGGAGTTCATCAATGTGACCCTCTTTCTTGATTCTTGTTTATCATTATGATAGAGGCCTTGAATAGACTTATTAACTCTTTTAATCAAAATAGATATTGGAAAGGTATCAACATTGTGGGTACATCTTTGTACATAGCGCATTCTCTTTTCACTGATGATACTTTACTCTTTGGATCATCTATATATCAAGAATCAAAAAGTATGAAGAAAGCCATTGATCTATATATGCAAATTTTGGGAGAATGTATCAAAGCAACTAAATATAAAATTTATGTTTTTAATACATTCCAATTGGCTACTCAAATTAAAGAATAATCTATCTTTTTGGTTTTCCCCATGATCATTTTCCTTCTACTTATCTTGGCATCCCCATTTTTATGGGATTAAATAAACCCTCTTATTAGAAATCTATGGTTGATCATATCAAAAGTTAAATTAGTGCCTCGAAGGTTCACTAGTTATCAGTCTCGGGTAGAATTTTTCTTATTAAAAATGTTCTCTCTACTATTCCTAATTATTATTTCTCCATTTTATAATCCCCCAAAGGTATCATCTCTCAAATTGAAATTTTAATTTGTACCTTTCTTTGGTTAGAAAATTTGAATGTACAAAAGAAAATACCTTTAATTTTTATCCATGCCATGTCAACCTCTTTGAGAATAGGAGGTGTTGGACTTCCCAAGATTACTAATAGGAATAGGAGTTTTGGTGCTAAGCTAGTTTGGAGAATGTATGGTAAATCCTTTGCCAAATGGTGTTGACTTTTATAAGAGAAATATTTAGATAACTTGGAACTTTCTAGGGTATTTGCTCTCCTAGACCCACCAAAAGGCTATGTCATTTGGGATTTTATGATGGCTTCTCGAGAAGTTGTTAATTCTTTCATATCTTGTGAAGTGAATCATGGGGATAGTGTCAATTTTTAGTTTGAGTCATGGAATGGGTTTCCCCCTTTGCCACTATTGGTTCCTTAAAGGATTTATCAGATATAGTGATTCAAGCTTGGGGGAAATCTTTTTCTAATTTTGTCTCACCTATACATAGATTCATAGGGCTAGTCATTTGGCAAGACCCCTCAATTCTTCCTATATCCCATAATCAAGCCACTTCTTTCAAACAAGTACTGGCTGAAAGGAATGTTTTTATGTCTAATCAACTAGATTGCCTCTTTTGGGTTTTGGCTAAAGATGGTAAATACTTTGTTAAATAAGGATACTTAGCTCTCAAACACAATTAGTTTAATCAAACTACATATCATACTTTTAAATTCTATTAGAATAGTCCAGTTCTATCAAAAAAAGGATGCTTTGCATGGCATGCATTAAAGAATTGAATTTTAACTAGTGATTGACTTCATAGATTGAACATTGCTGATCCCTTTAATTGTGTGCTCTATCTGCAAGTTATGGAAACAAAAAATCACCCCCTCTTAAACTTCCCCTTTTCCCAATATTGTTTTTATTTTGTTCTTAATAAGATTAATTTCCATATGCCATTACCTAATTCTTTGTGGGATTTATTCCAAGCATGGCCAATCTTACATTCTAAATCATTATTTTTATGTCTTTGGAAGTGCATCCCTACATTTGTAGTATGGGAAATTTGGTGGGAGAGAAACAAGATAATTTTTAGATAGAAATCATCTCCAATCCCTCAATTTCTACAAGGATTAAAGAGATCAATTGTTGAGCTTGTTAATGCTATAGTAAGTAAATATAAGAGTAAACATTTTTTCTCTCCTTTGGATGGCAATATTATTCATCAGTGGAAGGGTTTACTTTTTCCTTATCTTCTTGCTCTATTGTGTCCATCCAAGGTTCCTCTTATCCAAGCACAAACCAAGTGTATTCTTCCAAGCGAGGGTTATTACACACTCAATTTTGATGGGAATTCTAGGGAAATCTAGGTAACTCTAGATATTTCATATTCATTAGAGATTTTAAAGGTCCTATGATTATAGAAAAATCATCTCCTCTCCCTCCGAGTACTAATAAAAAAGCTGAGGTCTTGGCCTTGCTTTTTGGTTTGGAACTTGCAAAATCAATATCTATATCTAAGTTACATGTTGAAGGGGATTCAACCATTATTATTAATGTGTGTATTAAATTCCATGTATATAATTGGTCCATATAGTATATATTTCATCAAGTATGGTCTCTTCTTGATTCAATCTTTGATTGTTACATCATGCATACTTATAGAGAAGGCAACCTATTAACTGACTGTCTAGCTAATTTGGGTACTAACAGGGTTTATATTAACTCTTTACTTTCCCCAATTAATCTCCTTTATTTCTCTATCTTGGTTGATATTATGACAAAAGAATATGTTTAGAATCATGTTGAGACCTTTTTAAATATTATTTGATAATAAATCATGAATTCTATGTGATTTCAGATATTTTACTTTTATGGATATCACTTGTTCTTTTGAGATATTTTGTGCAATTTAGGGTCTTGGATTGCACTTGCATCAGATGGATTTTTTATAATATAATGGTCTTGATTGGACTTTTAGATGAAGATCAATGATGGAAACTTTTATGGTAGTTTTTGGCTTGGCTCTTGGTGTTGTCTTTGATACCAAATAATGAATTGTACTCAATGAGTTTTTCACTCTTTGTAATCATAATGTTCTAGATTTGGGATTCAAAAGGACATGATTCATTAGTGTTGATAGATACTCTCTCTAGATGCAATCTTTCTTCTTCTGCATCCTTTTTGTATCAGGAAATGATCAGAGTTTTTCTTTTCTGGTTCTTTTCTTCAAGAGTCATTTTTGAGCCAGTTATTATTAATATAAATATAATATTTCACCAAAAAAATAATATTGTACCAAGATAAAGCTATCTAATCTATCTACATAAATATAAAACTAGTATAAAACTAAAGGTGCTAATGACCTTAAAGAGTCTTGACCCAATTACTAAAGAGGACACGATAGACCAAATGGTGTAATATTGCATCCTAACTAGGTTAGAACACTAGGAAAATAATTAGTGAGGAACTTAATTTTTTTTTTTGTAGTTTCCTTCATTCCTCACATTGTGTTACAACATTCTACTTTTTATTAGATAGATGGAGGTGGTTGAGATATGTAGCATCTATGGGCTAAATTTGGAATGCCAGAAACCTTCATGTCGAGGTGCACAACTTTAGTCTTTATCTTGCTTAGGTTCTCTTTTAGAAAAATGCACTTTTTATAGGTTCTAGCAATAGTTCACTTACAAGTCTATATGTCCCCATTGTCTTCCTTGGACATCATATCATTGGTTATGTCTATAGACCTCAATTTTACACTATCAAAAACATGGGTACATAAGTTATCATCCAAACCCTAAACTTTTAAATAGCCTCATCTTTTCATGTCTCCTCCTTTTGGTCCTTATTACCATTTTCCTTAGTCTAGATTTTTTTATCCATTATCCTCCTTATTTATTCCTTCATTCTATTTGACATATGAATCCTTTACCTCCTTTTATTCACCTTTACCAGGTTAATGAGTAGCAATCTACTATGAGCACCTTTGGGTTCTTGTTTCTTTGACTAGGTCATCATCATACCCTAATTCCTAGATGATAAAATTGGATTTCTTATTTCTACATTTTCCTTTCAATTTGGGAGGAATTTTTTGTTTTATCCATGGGTTCAATCTTAACAATGGGTTTAATATTAAGATTAGAGTGGGTAGGTTTTTTTTGAGCTAGCATAACAAAACCAATATTAAATACAAGGTTTTGTATGTGTTTCTTCCTACTAGGTCTAGGCATATCAAGGATGTTTTCAAAGGGTAGAAATTGAGGTTGTGAGGCTTCATGGATGAGAATTTACCATAGGGGACACCAAGAAAGGTGAAATTTGTAGAGAGGGGAACACTAGTACAAAAAAATAATATTTCACTAAATAAACTACTAAAAACTATAGATATATGACCAATTTTGATCATGTGACAATTGGTAGTTTATTGCTAGTCATTAATCTAGCAACCAAATTTATGATTAAACTATTTTAATCATTAGTTTGGTCGTTGATTTACTCATTGATTTGGTTGATTATTATTATTTCTTGGTAGTTTATTTGGTAATTTTGGTAGTATATATGGTAGTTGATTTGGTAGTTTATTCCCTAGTTTATTGGGTAGTATATTTGGTAGTATATATGGGGGTTTATTTGGTGGTATATTTGGTTGTATATATATTTGGTATTTGATTTGGTAGTTGATTTGGTAGTGTATTGGGTAGTTTATTTATTCACAAGTTTAATCATATTAGGACATGATGGAATCATACCACCATTTTCCTACTTGTAAAGTAGGCACTCTTCCATTGAGCTAGTACCCTATAAAGAATAGCAAAAGGTTGTCAAAGTCACAATAACTATCCTTTTGCTAATAAATTTGAATAGCTCAAAAAGTGAAATGCATGTGCCCAAAACTGTATTAGTCATATATTAGTTCTAGCGATAAGTTAAGCTTATTACTCAATTATTAACAAATATCATTTTTATGAGATCTAAACCTGAAAGCTATTATAAATATCATTTTTATGAGTATTTGAACTACTCCTAATTTAGTAGATTGGCTATAGTATAAGATAGTTCTAATCATATCTAAGAGTTACAAAGTTATAAAGGTAATTTCATTTCATATGCTTTCTTGAGAGAAATGGTACATACAAAATGTTTTTGTAAACTAAAAGAAATACTAAATAAAAATAAGGAGAACAAACTTGGAAACTCAAAGAAGATAGTGAAAATGGGATTTGAAACATATCCATCACCTAAAAAGAGACACTTGTTAAAATTATAATCCTTAATAGATTTGATAGAAGAAAGTGCGTGGGCAACAATGTGTTTCTCAATATTAATCACACCCCTAAGGGTTATTTATGTATAGACAGGGGCTTTCATCACCATCAAGATGAGCTTAAATTGATTATTTTGATCATAGAGTTCTATATGTGGCTAGTAAGATGTGTCCATTTACAGACAATCTTCTATGTTTCTAAAAGTAAATTCAAATATGAAATTGACATATAACTCCATAGTAGCTTTTTGATGGGATGAACTATAAGTGTTTGGATATATAGTTAGGAGCTAGAGCTTCCCTCAACCTCTTACACACTAAGAAGACAAATTTAGGACAAAGAATCTACAAGAAACATAATAAGTACATAGAATAAAAATTGTAAAATTACTGATAATTCAGCCTCTAATCCTATATAATTTATTTACGGAATAAAAATTGTAAAATTACTAGTAATTTAGACTCTAATCCTATATAATTTATTTACTTTTAAAGAAACACTTAGTAAGCAATACTTCAAGACTTACCATAGAAGACACATGATAAAAGTTTTAAACCCCTAATAGTAAAAAATATTAAAAGACAATAAAAGTAAAAGAGTAGCATCAACAATAAAAATATCAGCACCATCAAAATATAGTCATTTTATGCACACTCATTGCCCATCATTGGAGAAGCTATAAATGATGACCTTCCTACCACTTTCTTTGTGTCTTCCTGAATGTTAAAAACACCATTTCTACAAGTTACCTACTATTAATAAATGAATGGCATTTGAAGGAGTGAGGTGTAGAGGTATTTTATTAATTCATTCAATATAAATTGATGATAGAAAGATAAAGCAAGACACGAGCAAAAAAATTAAAAACAATGCAATTCATGGTTCACGTGGGCCCAAGTATACACCCTATGTGGATCCACAATAGAAAAGACCATGAAAAAAGGTTAGGAATAAACTAGAGGTAGACCTGATGGTCTTTCTAAGAAAATTAGTAAAATAAATTTGAAGGTACGACTCAAAAATCATTTATGCAGTCAAAGATTGAGAATATTTCAAACAAAAATATATAGTAAAGAAATAAGATCTAAATTAAACAAGGGTGCAATAACTGAATTAATTTAAAATGTAATAAAATTCAAATCATGTACCTTTATAATTTCTAATGGAAGATAATTTCAATTGGGGGGATATATAAAAAAATGAATACCAATCATGAAGAACTTTGCATTTGCTACAAATAGTCAAAACCTTGAAAAACAAAAATAATCATGAAATAATTCCTCTATATTTCTAAAAGATAGGTATAAAAACTCAAAAAAAATGCACATCATTTTAAGAAATCTATATCAAATGTGGAAACAAAAGATAGGATCCTAATAGAATGTTTCTATTATCCAAAAATTCATATACATATTGAATAGAAAGAGAAAAAATCTACAAATTAAAGATGGTGGTATTCTTCACTAGGAAAGTAACCTCAAGTTCACTAGCTAATTTTTTTTTCTTTCTCCTTGAAGCCTCCATAACAACCTTTGCAACATAAGTTGCTAATGAGTTAAAAAATTGTTTCACATAATGTATGAGAGGTAGTGGAAACTAGGGTTCCATGATGTTGGTGGAAGGCACCAGTTGTAGTAGGACAAAGATCAATGTAATGGGTTTAGGTTTCCATGGAGACCACCTAGGATTCAATCTGAAAAATGTGAAGGGTGTAGGCAGATCCAAAGATATGATCAAAGGCACACAAAAAAGGGTCCCATACATCAAAGGGAATTTTTTTCACCCAAGGCTAGGATGATAGGAGACAGAGGGAGCTCAATTAGAAGAGATGTTAATAGGAAACTAAAAGTAGTTAATTTAACAAAGGACATCGCAAAGACAGTAAAAAATAAAGTGATCAATATTTTAATTTATTCTAAGGAATGGAAAACCATAGCATCTCTATTGAGAGAAAGTGATTTCTTTATGAAGTGGGGAGGAGGATGGCCACCCTTGGCCAAGATGAAACAATGGATCATAGATACTTGGGAACCATAGGTGATGATCAAAACCCTAACTAATAAATTCTTTTTAATCATTATGGAATCCAAATAGAAGTAAACTAGGGTTATGTTTAATGAAATGTTTTTGATGGAAGGAGTGGGATTCATCATTAAAGATTGTGTTCCTAATTTCAATCCTAAACAAGCTAAGGTAGAGAAAGTGCTGATCTATATTAGGTTGTACAATCTCCCTCATGAATATTTGAACAAGGATATTTTAAAATTGATAGGGGATAGATTGGGATCTTTCATTAAAGTGGATGAAGCCATTGAATATAAAGACTTTAGATAGTATGGTAGGATTTTTATTATGTGGAAACCTCATCCTTTTCTTCCTCATGCTATTGAGATTAGAATGACTAAGGATTATTGGTGGAAGGAGATAGAGATAGAGGAAGCCATTTGCAGATGTAGATATTGCAAGATTAGGGGACACTCAAAGGAAGAATGTAACACCACTAAGAAAATTAAGGAGAAAATGGAGAGAGGGCCTTTAGAGTTAAGTGTAGACCCTAGCCCTTTAGGAACAATGGGAGAGGAGCCTATCCAAGCTAATGTGTCAATTGATAATTGCTCATACCTTGGCATGGATCTTGAACCAATTTTCCTGATGGTTGAGGAAGATATTGTTAATGGGGATATGGTGGAACCTAACAATATAGGTACACAAAACACTATTTTGGATGGGTAGGGTGTCAATAGTGTTGGAAATATAGGAGTAACTAAGAAGGGTGGTGAATCAGTTACCACTAAAATAAATCCTAGATCCCTTGGATGTCAACAATACAATTGAGACTAAGAAAACTAATTGTTGCTAATGCTCAGTGAAAAAACATAAATTGCTATAACTTGGTAAATGTAGAGTGAATTACTTTTAGCAGATCTTAAAATATTACTAGTAATTAACTTGCAAGTTTAAGAAAAATAACATGAACACATGAGACACTAAGATTTAATGTGGAAACCCAATTTAGGAAAAACCACCAATGTAACTAGTTACTGTTTTTCACTCTTTTGAAGTGAGCCCCATTAGGAGCCAACCCTATTAAAGGTTACAAAACACACTGTTAGGTGTGACCCTATTAAAGAATTTAATCACCCTACTAGGAGTGGCCTTGGAAGAGGTCTTAAAACAATTTAATGGAATTTCCACCTTGTTATAGGATTTACAACTAGCTATTAAACCAACTTTGTTAAGAGATTTTAGATCACTGCTACAATGGCTAGAGAGTAACAATAAAATGACTTGATTGTGATGCAATTGAATTGCTGAATCTAGATCTCTTTTTAGCTTAAACTTGATCCTTCCTGATCAAATATTACTTTTTTGCTCCACAAGGATACCTTCTTATCGTTCAATTTTGCTCCCTCTTTTTTCTTTTCAATTCAATCAACACACTTGCACACACACTAGAAATCTCAACTTGACCTTTTATTTACACCTTTCAGATTGTTAAGTCAACTGAAATTCAATTTATAATAACTAATATTCATCATCATAGTCAACTAGAATCAATACATAAAGTAATTAAGCTTCATATGCCAAAATAAGAAAAATCCTTTGTAAGCTGACCTTGCTCGGTAGAAACTAACTTTGGAAAAATTTCTTGTGTTAACCAACAGAAGCTTGGTTAACACTGTGAACTTGCAGAAATCCTTTGGCAACTGAGTGAACTTGGTGAATACTAACTCTGTCCAACTTTCCCTTTGTTAACTAAGTGAGCTCTGTTAATACTCTTTTCTACCTAAATTCCTTTGATGCCCAAGTGAGCTCGGTAGACATTGTCATCTATTTAGAGTAAACTTATGAACACTTGGTAGACAAGGAAAACTATCTTTACTAACCAAGTGAGCTTGGTAAGCACTGTCTGTCAATTGATATGACATTTGTGTAACATCAAAGACAACACATAATTTATCAGTGCATTGATGACAACACAACATGTCATAGCATAATGAAATTTGAGAATAAGACTCCCTTTGACAAAATTTTTCTCCCTCTTTGATTTTACACAAGAACTTCTTCTTTATGATGTATTCTCCCTTTGTGAAGAAACTGCATAACTTCTTTTCAAACTTCTCTCTCTACAAAATTTTAGAAAGATAAAGATATGACAATAAACTTCTCCCTCTTTGACAACACATGCCAAATTTGTATTAATGTACATTGAGTAGTGATTCATATGCAATATTCTCTTGATTATGCTGCATCAACTAATTGATCTTTAACTTGGTTCTTGTTGATGCATCACTAAACTTTATTTAGTGAGCTTCAAATAGGGGAATGACCCCTGGCTTACCTCTTAGATACAAACATTCATCCTTAAGTAATGGCTTTGTGAATATATTTGAGATTTGTTCTTTTGTATGCACATATTCCAATATAATTTCTTTTTCCTATACTAATTCTCTTACAAAGTGATATTTGATAGCAATGTGCTTTTTTTTGGAATGCATCACTAGATTCTTTGATATGTTGATTGCACTAGTGTTATCACAATATATCACTATTGTCTCTTTGATTTCAACCTTCATTCCTTCTAACAATTGTTTGAACCAAACAATGTTAGAGCAATTTACTATTGTTGCCACATATTCTACTTCTGCTATAGATTGAGATGTGTAGTTTTGCTTCTTGCTTCTCCAAGATACCAACCTTTTACCAAGAAAGAATGCTCCACCACTAGTGCTTTTTCTATCATCAAGATTTCCTATCAAATCAACATTAGTGAACACTTTTAAGTCAAGGTTTCCTCCAAGTTTATACTATAAGCCATAGTCTTTAGTGCCTTTCAGATATCTCAAGATTCCTTTTATTGCCAACATGTGGTTTTCTCTAGGTTTAGCTGAGAATCTTTCCACTATCCTAACTACTAAGGCAATGTTAGGCCTTGTATGTACCACATACTGTAGTTTCCCAATCATTGATTTTTATAAGGTTTGATCTACTTCTTTGGAGTCATCATCCTTTGTAAGCTTGAGTCCAGTACACATGGGGGTTCCAACTAGTTTTGAATCTTCCATTCCAAATTTCTTGAGTATCTCTTTTATGTACTTAGATTGAGTGATATAGATACCATTTCTATTCTACTATATCTGCAATCCAACAAAGAATTTTATTTCTCCAAACATGGACATCTCAAAATCCTTATTCATTTTTTCTAAAAATGCTTTGCTTAAATCATCATTTCCTCTGAATAGAGTGTCATCCACTAATATTTCTGCCAACATAATCTTCTTGTCTAGTCCTTCCTTGATGTATAGGTTGTAGTTATCATTTTTTCTTTGAAAACCAATCTCTATCAAGTAGTTATGTAGTCTTTCATACTAGGCTCTAGGAGCTTGTTTAAGACCATTTAGGGCTTTGTGTAATTTGTAGACCATGTCCCTTCTGTCTGGATCAACAAAACCTTTTGGCTATTCAATGTAGACTTCTTCATCTAGAATTCTATTCAGGAATGTAGATTTAACATCCATTTGATAAACTTTGAATCCTCTATGAGCTACATATGAAAGTAGGGTCCTAACACCTTCTAATCTTGCAATAGGGGCAAAATTCTCACCATAATCAATTCCTTCTTCTTGAGGATAACCTTTACATGCTAATTTAGCTTTGTTTCTTGATACTTGTCCATTTTCATTTAGTTTATTTCTAAATACCCATTTTGTTCCAATCACATTTTTATCTTTAGGCCTAGGAACAAGTGTCCAAGTTTTGTTCTTTTCTATCTGTTCTATTTCTTTGTTCATTGGCTCAATGCAATTTTCATTTTCTAGAGCATCCTTAATACTTCTAGGTTCAAAATTAGCAAGTAAACATGTACCTTTTAATTTTCTTCTTGTCATAGTACCTTCTAATTTATCTCCAATAATTTGATGAGGTGTATGATGCCTTATGACATACTTGGAAAATATAGGTTCTTTGCCTTTTGAATGAATTGCACTGTCTTCATTTTGAATTTCAACTTCAGGCTCGGGTTGTTCAAACTTGGTAAGCATTGACTCGGTAGCTTTAGAATGTGACTTGGGTTCCTATGACTCGGTTTATACTTCTTGCAACTCAATAACTATGGAAGACTCAAGAGGTGAAGTCTCCTTATTGTTAGATATGCCTGGCAATGTATCAGGTTCAAAGTAAACAAATCTTTTGTAATCTTCTAGTTCCTTTTTGCTTTCTTCTTCAGCCTTTTCTACAAACACATCAATTCTCACATGTGCACTTTCTATGATTTTATGAGTAGACAAATTCAAACATTTATATGCCTTACTTCTATAGGAATATCCTAAGAATATACCTTCATCACCTTTCACATCAAATTTGCCTTTTCTAGACTCTTTCAAGATATAACATTTACTGCCAAATACTTTTAGGTAACTTACATTGGGTTTGTAGCTATACCATAATTCATAGGGAATTTTATTTGAGTCCTTCTTCAACTATACTCAGTTCAAAGTCTAAACTGTAGTGCTAATGGCTTCCTTCTAGTATTTGGTAGCAACATTCTTTTCAATCATTAGAGTCCTTACACAATCCATGATGGATCTATTTCTTCTTTCAGCTATTCCATTTAGCTCAGGAGTGCTAGGGGTTGATACTTTCCATTTGATTCCTCTTTCAATGAAAAAATTATTGAATTCATTGGAGATGAATTCACCACCTCTATCTAATCTTAAGCATTTCAATCTTTTTCTTGTTTCTTTTTCTACTCTTGTCAGATACCATTTGAATTTCTCAAATGCTTCTGACTTTTCTCGAAGATACACAATAGTCATCATTCTAGAGAAATCATCAACAAAATGAATAAAGAAATTTTTTGCACTATAACTTTCTACTTCAATAGGTCCACATAAGTCAGTATGCATAATTTCCAAGACATCTTCAGATTGATAGTTTTTGCTCTTAAAACTAGTCTTTCCCATTTTGCCAATCTGACAATTTTTGCATAAATCAACATCTGGTTTCTTCAAACTAAGGATACCTCTTACTTTTCTAAATTTTGTTATCTTGACCATATTATCAAAGTTTTCATGACATAGTCTTCTATGCCATAACCAACTTTCTTCCATTTGAGCAATAAAACATGAGCAATCACCAAGATCAAGATAAAATAGGTTATCTCTTGTTTGTTTGCTTGATCCAATCAGATTCCCTTTGTCATCTAGTAGTCTTTCCTTGCCATGCATGAATTCTACTTTGAATCCAATGTTGATTAGCTATGCCACACTTAGTAGGTTACGTTTTAGTCCTTTAACCCAATAGGCATTGTCACATACAAGTTAATTGGTTAATGAGATGCCACCTTTCCCTTTTATGCAACGAGGTTCATTATTTCCAAACCTTACACTACCTCCATCACAGTGTTCAAAGTATTCAAATTTTGTTTTGTCTCCAGTCATATGATGTGAACATTCACTATCTATGATCCATGTATTATTTTTACTAACATGTGAGATAAGTGCCATCTTATCTTCTTCTTCATCAGATTCATCTTTTACAACAATGTACACTATTTCATCTTAGTGTTATCAGAATCTTTAGCCATAAAACAAGTCTTCTTACCTTTGTCTTTGAAGGATTTGTGACTTTTGGATTCCTTCTTGTCTTTGTACTTGTGACTCTTCTTCTCATCCTTTCTTTCTCTATTTGGACACTTGGTAGCAATATGATCAATTTCTTCACATGAAAAATAGATTAAAGGAACTTTACCTTTGTACTTTACTCTACCTCTAGAATATTTCTTTGCAAGTAAAGCTTCAACAACTTCAAGATCACTATAAAAAATTTCCTCTATTTCTTCTTCACTTTCTAACTGATTGTCCTTTGTTTTCTTGCCTTTTTCTTTGAGTGAAAGTTTAGCTTCAAATGCAGACTCAACATTTTTGGAAGTTGGAACATAATTCTCAAAGTTGTCTAGCTCAAAAGCTATCAATCTTCCTACTAGGGCATCCAAGTCTAGCTTTCTATTTGAATCAGATCTCTTTTCTTGAATAGAAAACACTCTGATTGCATAGATGGGAAGTAAAGTTTTGAGAACTTTATGTACAATAGTTTCTTCCTTGATTTCTCCTCTAGAAGCTCTGATTGCATTGACACTAGCTTTGATTCTTTCTACATATTTGGCAACATTTTCATCTTTTCTCATTCTCATTTGATCAAACTATCCTCTAAGGCTTTTTGCTTTGGCTCTTCTTACATTTTCATCACCACCATAGATATCCTTTAGCTTGTTCCAAATATCAAAAGTAGTTTTATAGTCTTTGATCTCATCAAATTCATCATAGCTGAGAGAAAATGTAATATCAATCATCATGATGTTATGGTTCTTTTTCTCAACAAAATTTCCAATGGATAATGTACCAGTAGGAGTTTTGTATTCTTCATCAAGGTATTTGCAGCTTGAATCAGTAATGGTGGATAGATGAAGTCTCATGAGTCCCTACCATGCTGAAAAGTTATCTCTATTTAGCTTTGGAATCTCTCTCTTGTAAGACATCCTGATCTTTAGCTTAGGTCCTTGAAATCTTTCCTACAAGCACCAAAAGCTCTGATACCAATTGTTGGAAATATAGAAGGAGTAACTGAGAGGGGGGGTGAATGAATTACCACTAAAATAAATCCTAGATCACTTAGATGCCAACAATAAAATTTAGAATAATAAAACTAATTGCTACTGATGCTCGGTAAACAAACATAAATTGCTATAACTCGGTAAATGCAAAGTGAATTAATTTTAGTAGATCTTAAAACATTATTAGTAATTAATTTGCAAGCATAAGAGAAATAACATGAACACATGAGACACTAGGATTTAACATGGAAACCCAATTTGGGAAAAACCACCAATGTAACTAGTTACTATTTTTCACTCTTCTAAAGTAAGCCCTATTAGGAGCCAACCCTATTAAAGGTTACAAAACACACTGTTAGGTGTGACCCTATTAAAGGATTTAATCACCCTGCTAGGAGTGGCCTTACAAGAGGTCTTAAAATAATTCAATGGAATTTCCACCTTGTTAGAGGATTTACAACTAGTTATTAAACCAACTTTGTTAAGAGATTTTAGATCACTGCTACAACGGTTAGAGAGTAACAATGAAATGTCTTGATTATGATGCAACTGAATTACTGAATTTAGATCTCTTTTCTACTTACACTTGATCCTTCTTGATCGAATATTAATTTTTTGCTCCACAAGGATACCTTCTTATCGTTCAAGTTTTCTCCCTCTCTTTTCTTTTCAATTCAATCAACACACTTGCACACACACTAGAAATCTCAACTTGACCTTTTATTTATACCTTCCAGATTGTGAAGTCAACCGAAATTCAAATTAAAATAACCAATATTCACCATCATAGTTGGCTAGAATCAATACATAAATTAATTAAGCTTCATATGCCAAAATAAGAAAAATCTTTAGTAAGCCAGCCCTGCTCGATAGAAACTAGCTTTGGAATAATTTCCTATGTTAACCAATAGAAGATTAGTTAACACTATGAACTTGTAGAAATCCTTTGGCAACCGAGTGAACTCAATGAATACTAACTCTGTCCAAATTTCCCTTTGTTAATGGAGTGAGCTTGGTTAACACTCTTTTCTACCTAAATTCCTTTGATGCCTAAGTGAGCTCAGTAGACATTGTCATCTATTTAGAGTAAACCTGTGAATGCTTGATAGATAAGGAAAATTATCTTCACTAACCAAGTGAGCTTGATAAGCACTATCTGTCAATTGATATGACATTTGTGTAACATCAAAGGCAACACACAATTAATTAATTGTATCCAAAAAATAGGGAGTCCATTTTGAAGGCTTCTTAGGAGGATTTCTCAAAGGTAATGGAGGATAGGAAAAAAGAACAAGTAGAATTGGGTGAACGGGAAGGGAGGGAAGGTTTTACATTTACTTCTTTGCATTTTCCTTTTGAGGAGCTAAAAGTTTATGAGGTTAATGATGGGGTTAAGACTCTCTCGTCACCCACTAAAATGGTGGTTTCCTATCTTAGAGGAATCCCTAAGGTTGAGGAATGGCTAGGAGATGGTGACTTAATGGAAGAGGAAGGCCTAGAGAATTTAGAGCTTTGTACCATCTCATAGACTAAATCTATTAAGAATAAAAAGCTGTCAGGAGGATCACAGAAGAAAAAAGGTAGGAAAAAAATTTAGAATTATTAGTAGATGTAGGCAATATGTGAGGTCAAACCCACTTGAGATTTGGAAGGGACATTGTCTCTCCTAGGTGACCATGAAATTCCTTACATAGAATGTCAGGGGTTGCAATTCTCTTGAGAAAAGATGCTTGATCAAGTGATCCCTTGATCAAGTAAAAGTAGATATTTTATGCATACAAGAAACAAATATGGAAGTTGAGGAGGCAGTGAAGGTTTTTAGGGTTAGAAAAAAGTGGTTATGTTTCTTTCTTGAGTTGATCAGTGCCTCTGGTGGATTGGGTATACTATGGAATCCAAGACTCTTTAAGAGAGATCCCATGGTGAAGACAATATTTTGGAAAGCTTTTAGGTTCTCGTCACTATTTATCAACTTCTTAGGGGTTTTGATCAATGTGTATGGGCCCACCAAATCAAAGGAGAAAAAGGTTGCGGGGGGAGATTTTTTATTTCTTTGCCTCTCTAGGCAATGAGCCTAGGGTGATTCTAGGTGACTTCAATGCCACTTTGACTTTGGCAGATAAAAAGGGAGGAGCTCGCTCTCTAGGATTTGTACAAAAAGTATTTTTTTTCATACAAAATAACATGCTCTGGGAAGTACCTATAAAAGGCAGTCATTTTACATGGACAAATAGAAGGAAGGGTTTTTCTCATATTGTAGAAAGATTGGACAGAATCTTCCTAGCAAGAAAATGGAAGACGTTACCTATTGTCTTTGAAGGAAGAATTCTAGAATTGTTAGGCTCTGATCATTATCTAGTTTCAATGGTGGTATAGGATGATGGCATACCAATAAGGTGTCCATTAAAATTTGAATTTATGTGATTTAGAGATGAAGGTCTCTTTGATAAAGTCCTTAATTGGTGGGCCAATGCCCTACTTATTGAATGAAACATGACCTTTGCTTCTTCTCCAAGCTTAGACATCTTAAGGCCATGCTCAAGGAATGGAATAAGAAACATTTCAAAAATATTCTTTAGGTAAGGGTAGGTATTGAGGCCAACCTTGTGACTTTAAATAAAAAAGTTTTGAGTATAGGGATGTGTGATGTTGACTTCAAAGTAGAGCAAGATTTATTGGGTAATTACGAGCAAGTGTTAAAAAGGGAGGAAATATTCTTCAAGAAAAAGTCTAGGGAGCTTAAAGCTGGGGATATAAACACTAAGTAATTTCATAATTTGATGAAGATCAAAAGATGTATCAACCATATCCTATCCATATAAAATCAATATGGAGTTCTTATGGAGGATATAGACATCATCAATAAGGAGCTATTTTTTTTGAGGGTTTGTGGAGGGACGATCAAGTGGATATGAGTAGGGCACATGAGAGGATTTTGAGTGTAATCCCATGCACTATTTCAGAAGAAGACAATAAGATGATTTTGGAACCAATTAGGATAAATGAATTGAAAATTGTGGTGTTTGGGATTTTTGGTGACAAGGCTACTAGACTACATGGTTTTCAAGCCTTCTTCTACCAAAATTTTTGGGAGCTTCTTAAGGATGAATTACTAGAAGTTAAGGAAGAGTCAAGAAGTGCAAGTTTCATTTTGAGAGATTTCAACAAAATGCTGATTGCTCTCATCTCAAAGAAAGCTCATCCATCCAGGTATGAGGAATTATGACCCATTTTTCTTTGTAACATTGTTTATAAAATTATTACAAAAATTGCTGCAAATAGGTTGAAGTTGTTAGATTCTGTCATTTCCCTAGAGCAAAGTGGTTTCACCCCAAATAGAAGCATTGTGGATGGCATCATTGTTTCCCATGAGGAAATTCATTCAACTGGGAAAAGAAAGGAAAGGAAAATGATGCTCAAGCTAGATATTCAAACATCTTATGAAAAGGTTGATAGGGGAGTTCTATTGGAAGTCTTAAGGAGGTTCAATTTTGATGAAGGTTGGTTGATTTGGATCAAGAGCATGATCTTAGATTTTAGAGCTTCAGTGTTAGTGAATGGTAGCCCTTAGGGTTTCTTTAGTACTAGTAGAGGAATTTGTCAAAGACATCTACTTTCTACATTTTTATTTATTATCTTGGTAGAAGCCCTATGTAGATCTATTTATTAAAAGAGAACCCAAGGATCATGGAAAGATATTTTGATTACTCAAGGAATTGAGGCCTCCACCTACTCTTAGTTCATTGACAACCCTTATTTCTTTGGGGATGCCTTGATGGTAGAGGAAAAATGTATGTAAAAGGTTTTGATTTAATATAGTAAGGCCTTAGGGCAAGCTGTCAACTAGGAGAAATCAGAAATATATTTTTTCAATACTGAAGGGGGGTCCTAGAGGGCAATTGTAGAGTTTTTTGGAGTAAGAATTGGCACACTTATAGGGAGATTTTAAAGAATGCCTCTCTTTGGTAGGGTAGGTAAAGGGCACATATGGGACAAGTTGATTAAAGATTTAAGGAAAAGAATGGAGAGCTAGAAGGGACAATGGTTAACTTTGGCAAGAAAAAATACTATGCTAAAAATAGTCATAATAGCCTCATCGATCTACTCTATGACTTGCTTTAAAATCCCTAAGAAAATAATTCATTCCAGTGTGCAAATTATGAGAAAATTCTTTTGGAATGGAGCTAAGGAAGGTGAGAAGGTCCATCTCATGGCTTGGTCAAAAATTTGTCGACCAAGAGGTGGTGGGGGGAAGCAAGGATTAGGGATTGCTCTTTCCCCAACTTGGCTCTTAGAGAAAAATTAGTCTAGTAGATCTTTAGTGTAGGTAACCCAAGATGGGTAAAGATTCTTAGAGAAAAATATCTTGATAGCATGGAGGATGATTGCGTTTTGATAGTGGTAGATCCACCCTAAGGCTCAACTCTATGGAACTTCCTTTTGGAGTGTAGATATATAATCATAGACCACTTGACATGGAAAATTGGGGATGGGAAGCAGGAAAATTTTTGGAGGGACTCCTGGGATAGGGGCCTCCAATTAGACAAGTTGGGAGTCTTAGAGTAGCTAGTTGAAACTTCTAGGTAGCATTTGGGGCACAAAGTTAGAGATTTTATTAAGACTCTAGTTAAGGACAAAGTAACACAAGGTAAGTGGAAATATCCATCTAAGTTAAATCCAAATCTAGCAAAAAAATTAAGTTTGCAATAGATCTTCAAGGAAAGAATATTAGTTTCTTCTAAAAGTAGAGATTAGCTAATTTGGAGTGGCTCTAAGAATGGTAAATATATAGTCAAATTAGGATATCAGATCATTTAAGGTATTCATAATCAAATTCCATGAGAATAAAATTTGTGCTAGGATAGTGCATGCCTTCCCAAGGTAGGAGCATTCACATGGTTGCAAATGGAAATGGAAAGATTCTCTCTAGAGAGAGAATACAAAAAATGGGTTTCCAAGGCCCTTTTAGATGCCCCCTGTGTAAAAATGAGGAAGAAATTGTAGATCATCTTCTACTTCATTGCAGTTTTGTGCAAAAGGCATGGGATATGAAAAAATATAAACTTGGATGGGCAAGCCCACTAACATCCACTTTACAAGGTTGGCTAGAAGCTTGGCCAACAAAGAAGAACAAACAAGTGTTTAGGTCAACATGGAGGATCATTCCACCTACAACCCTATGGGAGCTATGGAAAGAGAGGAAAATAAAAAAAATTTATAGGACAAGGAAGAACATTGGCTGAGGTTTGGACAAAGGATTGAGAGTGTGATAGAAGAATTAATATCCTCAGAATCGTTAACACATAGTGCCCAACACTCAGTTTACACTAGGCATGATGCTTATATATAATCTAGTTTCCCAACTATTAAGTACCAACTTGTTCATGGGCCTGTTGGGGTTAATCCAACTTCTAAGAGGGGAAAGGCATTATGGACACCTCTGAGGATGGTTATATTAAAATTAACTTTGATAGGGCATCTAGGGGAAACCTAGGTGTTTCAGGGTGTGGGTGCATGGAAAGAGACCATAAGGGAAACATACTCATGTTTGTATCCAAATTCTTGTAGGATGGAACAAATAATACTATAGAATATTTGATAGCTAGGGAGGCTCTGGGATAGGGAGAAAAATTTGGCTATAAAAAAATACATCTAGAAGGTGACTCAGAGATCACCATAAATGACATTAAGAGAGGAAAGTTGGAGGCATGTCACTTAGATCAAAGTATGGACAATACTTCCCTAGAGCACATACTAAGATGGGCGGGTGGTCCCTACTATTCTATGCCTCCTACTATTAAAGGGGCTTTGATGAGGTGGGAGATCTAGTATCACTTTGGCCTTCCTTTTTGATCGGGAGGTGCCCCTATAATTTGGATGGGGGTGTGTGAGGTTGGAACTATAAAAACCCTCCTAGCCTAATTCTATATGTAACATGACTACAATGTTATGGGGGGGGCTACTATTCTATTCTATGAGTTATGGGTGATTTTAGGTTAGCCAATTCCCTTGTTATTAGAAAGAGCCACAATAAATCAAGGAATTGCTCCTAGATTTTGATGATTTTACGGTTTCATATTCATTTTGGAAAGTGACTAGAGTGGTGGATTTGTTACCCAATTAAGGTTCCAATTAAACATTGGGTCCACAATATGAAATCTTTGAGGACTTTTGTCACCTTGGGTTTGAATAAAGAGAGAACTATTATTCAACCTTTAGACACAAAATTCACTCATGATAATTAAAAATGGAGGTTTTAAGGGAAAGGCATTATGAGTTTGAGTTCCAATGATATTAATCATTTCATGGTAAGAAAATATTTCCTTGCTATCGATGTATCCCTCATGTGTGTCAAATGGAGTGTTGGTTCACTTTGGTACTTTGTTCTAGAGAGTTTTGAGGTAGATATATTCATGTTGAAGGTAGGGAAAGTTCATTTGTTGTTTCACTGAGATAGAAATGGAGTTAAACTTTGCTTAAGATTCAGACTCTTAGATCCAAACCTATGAAGGCCAAATTTCCACATGGTGTTTTAAACATATTTTTATTTTTTATGACTTGGTATTTCTAAAGGGAATTCAATAGATGCTAGGGATAGAATATTTAGAGGCATTCTGGAAGAGGAGATCAAATTTAGATGTGACATTGTTGTTTATTGTGCTCATGTTGATGGTGGGGGAATCAAAAGAAGAGGTCTGCTAGGTGGTGGCTACATGTGTAGAAAGAAAATGGCTTCTAGGTCTAGAGGACATAATTGAGAGAGCTTTTATAGGTGTTGGAATTGAGATCGATATTGAGCCTTGGAGGCTAATTGGTGGAGGGGACTCTTTCTATTCAACCACTAGTGGTGTGGCTTTCCTCAAATCCACAAGCCATTCATATTTCCAAAGTAGAACAGGGGTGAAAATTTATAGTGGAATTCCTAATTGAGCACATCTGGGCACTAAAGGAGTAGGTATGAGGCTTTATGAAGGCCATGCCAAGGAAGAGCATGCTTGCACCTGGACAAAAAATTTGCCACCAGATTGTGAAGAAATGCCACCTTAATGAGGGTGTAGCCACAACATAGGGAGTTTTGGTTGATGCCTATTTGATAGTCAAAGAGGGGGAGGGCAATGGAAATCACCATTGAGGAAGACATGGGATTTTGGTGATGGATTAACACTCAACTCCAACTTTCACTCATGAGGAAGTGGCATTCAAGGAATAAGAAACATCGGAGATGGTGGTGGCTCCTTTTTGTTTGTTTGAATTATTATAATGGTTGGGATGGGTGGCTTGTCTTTGTTAGAGTGTTTATACTTTGAATTTCTATTTGTCTAAAGGCATATGTATGGATAGGGAAGGGATAGTATAGGTTGAGAGGCTTCTAGCCATACCATAACAATGTATCTCTCTTTATCAATATAATACACATATTGCCTATCAAAAAAAAAAACATCCTTTGCAACATAATTTTTTTTTATTGTTGAAGCTTCCTAGGGAAGACTAACATTTTTTTTACCCTATCTTGATGATTAGTCTGATGCATTTTGAATATATAATTATCTTCATGAGAGATCCTATCTCTTTATGAAAATAAGCATTGCATTTATTGAACCTGAATAATGGTTGTAGGAGAATGGTCATCAACATATGATGTTCAAACTATGCTTTTCTTTATTCAAGTTCTGTTGGGAGGTAAAATTGAACTTATTATTTCATTATTTTTCATTATTTTTGGTCACATATTTTTCAACTATTCCTTGAAATCAATGCTTCCATTTTCTATGCAGAGCCAAATAATGATTCTCCACTAAATAAGCAAACACCATTACTATGGAGCAATCAAGAAGGTAATAGTGTAATTGTTATAATACCTAAAAATGGAGATATTCAAACTAATAGTTATGACCTCTAGAAGAGTCATTGTACTTTCTTTTTCTAGCCTTACATTATAAAGTTCCCTTGTAAATGTGCAGAATTCAAGAAGAATGTCTCAAACCATTATAAGGATACTGGTGGACAATAATTTTTGTATCTAGAAAATTCCAATCATTTGTTTGAAGCTTTGGAGCATTTTTTCATGGAAATTATCATATGTGCAAATGGTAGGTTATACAAAAATTAAGAAAATATCTCATCTAATGGGAAAAATCTAAGATCAAGTGACTCAAACATGTTTAAACTTATAGTTGGATCTGTACACAAGATGAAATTGATTCGGTAGAAGAATCCTCCTCTGCATGGATAATGGTGGTATTATATAATATATATTCATAGGGTTTGATCTTTCTACTGATATAAATTCATGGAAAATGTGGCACCATTTGTACATAGTTAATATTTCTTTTATATTTGGAACATTTGATTTTTGAATAAAAATGTCTAGGTTTTTTTAAAGATTTAAAACTATATTATTCCTTGAGATCATTTGTGTGAAATATAAAGAAACTTGAATCACACACTAGGTCATTTTTATTGCAATAAAATTGTCTATTTCTTAGAGGTTTAATGTGTATTGTTTCTTGGGGATGGTTTCCTAAAATGTAAAGAAGCATGGATCGCATGCAAATATGAGCATATTTTGTGAATATGTTAAAAAAAATAAAAAAAATACACAAAAGATTCAACTTATTCTCAAGATTTATTAGCAGGAACCTCATATGGTTTTTGGTAACATCTATCCATGTTTAGAAATACGTGGTGCCACTGATAAATTTAAAGATGAATATTGGGGCACTGTTCATTGGCCTAATGTGGGAGATTTATCAAGCTATGATTCACCTAATGTGAGTATATAGAAAATATCTAGGTTGATGGTCCAATTTAATTGCATCACTGTGAACAATGTGAGGATTAATAGGACTGTTTGAGAGATTAATCATAGCTTGGATGCTCCAACTGTAAAAAAATTTAGGTTGTGGTCAAATCTAATTACATTGCTTTGAATAATGTGAGGATTGATAGGTTTTTTCTAAGAGATGTACCATATCTTGGAAGCTCTGATTAATAAAATTTCCAAGAAATATGTAAAGAATGTGAAAATGGGAGTATATGTGGCAAAATTGTGTGTTGGAGACCAATTAAATTGTCCTACTATGAAAAGAAGATGAAATTGGTACACATTTCAAGAAGGAAGAGTAGTATGGATTTACACAATATGTTTTCATAGAATACTAGCTATTTGGGAAATAGTGCAATTTATACTTGGAAAGACCAAATCATCTAAATCCAAATTATTAGAATAGTCTACCTCTAGGCCATCTATGAGAGGATAAGAGCCATGATGTACCATATCTTGGAAGCTTCGATTAATAAAATTTCCAAGAAATATGTAAAGAATGTGAAAATGGGAGTGTATGTGGCAAAATTGTGTGTTGGAGACCAATTAAATTGTCCTACTATGAAAAGAAGATGAAATTGGTACACATTTCAAGAAGAAAGAGTAGTATGGCTTTACATAATATGTTTTCATAGAATACTAGCTATTTGGGAAATAGTGCAATTTTTACCTGGAAAGACCAAATCATCTAAATCCAAATTATTAGAATAGTCTACCTCTAGGCCATCTATGAGAGGATAAGAGACATCAAAGTCATTTCCATCTTGTTCAAAAAGATGGACTTGACTAGGGGGGGAGGCACAAGGTGTTGAGAGGGAGAGACTATAGGAAAAACATAATTGGTGTTAGATGGCTTCTTAGATGGATTGGAAATAACTACATGGGTTCCAAGAGAAGGCTCTGGATCCTCTTGAGTAGAAAATAATTGCTTGACTTCCTCAACCTAAAGTTCCTTTTGGTGCCTAGTCTAGTAGCATTAAAATCTACAATCTTGTTGCAACAAAAGCATCTAAATGGGAGGCCTTCATAGTTGAGATATTGAGTCCAAGTACCTCAAGAAGAGTGGATCAAAAGAAATGTTGAACTGGCTTAGAAATGTTAAAAATAGCAAAAAATCTAGTGTATCTACTATTGGGAGTTGTAGAAGAAGGATCTAGTTACAGGAAGGACCATGTGATGAGCTCTATTGGCTTCACCTTATCCCTTGCTAAAATGTGATCTTACTTGTTAATTCTAGACTCAAGGAATACCATCAAACACTTTGCAGATGATTTTTAATATTGTAGGGTGCATGTTTTAGTTTGATTGTTCTTGCTTGGACTAATATCAACTATGCTTTTGGTACTTGCAAATGATTAGTAAGATGTCTAAGTAGCCAACTAATTTTCAAAATAAATTTAGTTTGTGTTTTAAGATGCATATATAGGACCTACACATGAAAATGTGCACCTACAATAGCTAGAAAATATCACAAACACTTGCCATGCAACTTTTAAGAGCTAGAAAAATTTTAATTTCATATAAAAAATATATGCAAGCTCTTTTATGCCCAAACATACTTGAAAGACAAGCTATTCTTTTTTAATTGGAATCTAGAAATGCACATTTATCCAAGAATGTGACAACCGAAAGTGATCAATCAGCTCATCACTAATTTCTCAACAACTAATCCCTGCACCATTATAGCCGTACATAGTGGTTATAAGAAAGCAATAAAATTCTAGGTGATTTGGTCTATACACCCAATGCCAAAGCTACAACTATTCACATGAGGCTTTAGCTTGGTAATCTATTAAAACTAGTCTTCAATAATGTTGCAAATTGCAACTACTAGTCTAGAAAATATTTGATTCTTCACCAAATAACATAACCCAAACCTCTATTTGAAGCCTATAGGAAAGCAATAATTCAACTGATCTTTCAATCTCAAAATTGTATGAACACAGGGAGATTAATGTCCTCCAATGCTAGAATCCATAAAAATCCTAGATTTCATGGCTCAAAGTGCAATAACTCTCAATAACAAAACCAATTTTCAATAGCATAATCTATTCAATTTCTTTCCTTTGGCTTTTATGGTTCCTCAATATGGTTTGTTCATAAAGCTTCCACAATAAGTCACATTAATGATTTTATAAAATATCCTTAAATTAACTTGATAAAAAGATTCTTACCTTGCCCTCTAATTTAAATTAATCATTGAACATTTCAAATGTAGCCTATTTGGAGAGATTTTTAATTTGGTGTCTTATTTATTGAGATTTGTGTTCTAAAATATGAATCGCATGACATGAGTAATATTTTAGGGATAGTTTTGTTGAGTGTGTTTTTATTCTTCTACAATCTATTATGATATAAATCTTCTAGAAATCTTCCAAACTTCATATAAGATGAGCCATCTAAACCAGCCAATGTTTATAGTGTAAGCCTTTAGGTTTAAATCATACTTAATCCACATTTATATGAGTAGACCTATTTAATAAAAAAGTAAATGACTTTCACCTCAAGCATTAGGATCTTTTATAGGTATGAATTTGAAGTAAACATCAAGATTTTTATAATTTATCACATCAAGTGTACATTAGTGTGGGATCAAATTTTGTGTCAGACTTGAGTATCAATAATTTAAATTGTGCTTTGTGATCATTAGGATGAAAGGAGATAGTGAAATAATGTGATCTACTGAATCTTTTCATTTAGTGGCTTTAGGATGAAAAGAACCAATAAAATAATGTGATCTACTGACTCTTTATATAGTAGATCTTTTTATCCTAATGATAGATTAGGAAGTATAATCTAAAATATTGATGCTAAAATCTCACAAACAATTGAATTCAAAAAATAAATTCACTTCAACAAATATAATGTTTAATTTGAATTTGGATGTTCAAAATCTAACATGGATTGTGATCAATTCATCAATGTTGTTTATAGATTGTAATATAGTTGTGAAGTAATGGAGAATATAGGAGTGTAGTTGTAAGGCCAATGGAAGGGCATGAGGAAGATGCTTTGATAGTTATGGCCCTTATCCGCTTGCCATGCATAGATATGAGCATTAGCCTAATCATGGAGGCTCTATATTTTGATAGGAGTTTTTTTGTATATAGCTCCATTGATTTTTAGGAATATTCCTCTTGGGTAATTCACTAGAGGTTTGCATTTTAAGATCCTCTTCAATGCTATAACATTGATTAAGCTCAATTATTATCTTCTCATTTGGATGGTAAAAAATTGTGCATGGTGGAAGGATCAATGATGAGATATGATTTTCTTGCTTCTATATTTTATAGCCAATGCATTTTGTAAGTAAAAGTTTATGCTCCATATCCAAAAGATAGGATGCTACATTGAAGAGCTCTTCATCAATGAGGTAATAATTCCACCTATCCTGAGATACTAGAAGGTCAAAGACCAAAACACCTTCAGTGAAGAGAATGCATTGCTAAATGAAGGAAATGAAAAGATATCCCATTAGATTTATCCATAAACTAATCCCATATTAGAAAATGCTCAATCGGGGCCATAACATCTTTAAAAAGTCACTACAAACTTAACCTAAAATGTCCAACTTTTTCCATGAGAAATTTCTTGTTCTGCATGAAATATAGGTGTTTAGAATAAGTCCACCATTCAAGAGCTCTATTGTATATCTCATTTTTTAATAGCCCTAATGACAACGGAAGGTAGCCATGGAATCATGGTGGAAGTTAGCAGGGGATACAAGGTAGTCAACAATCAAATAAGTCCAGTTTAATTTCAAAAAGGTGATGAAACATATATTGGATTCATGTGGTTCATGATTATTGATGCTTTTTTGACATTTTCAATGCTTCCAACCCATGAAGTAGTCAAGAATGATGGAATTAGGCCTACCCTGATGAAGTATTTAATTGAATTATAGTAGAAAGAATTTAATCTCTATCATAAAAAATCCCTAATAACCCATTTTGATAGAATGAAAGCAATATGAAAAATTATATATTACCTTATAATTCTTGATTATTTTGAGTTCATTTCTCATAGTCATGGGCAAATAGAAAACTAGAGCAATAAACACCATCACTAAATAAGAAATCCTTATCACTATTTCTATCACTTCTATCATTGATGCACCTTTTATGACTTTTACAGTTCTCCTCAATGCAAAAATTGACCTCTTATAGAACGTGTACATTGATATGCCAATCTTTTATTTGGTTATGCAACTGATATTTGTGCCTGCCTAAAACATATAAAATAGGGATGAAAGATTGATATATTAATCATTATATCATTTTTAGCTCTAAAGATCATTCAACCTAATATACAATATGTATATCAAAGGGTTGTATAAAATGTATTTTTAAAAAATATTTTAGAATTAAAATTATAAATAGCTTAAAAGAAATCTATTGATTTGATTCTATCATATGATTTATGATTTATAATTTATAAATATATTCAACTTTTAACATTAAAAATTTACTAATGATTATTTATACTATTTTTATGATCTTATTAGAATATTAGAATGATATATGTTAAATGATACCAAACATTTTAACTCTCTTAGTATTAGATCTTTAAAATGTATTTACAATATCATTTTTATTAAATTTGTCCATCACCATCAAAGAATATAAATTTCATTTTGAACATTAACATTAAAATAAAATATTTAATTATACTTGTATAATGAACAAACTCTTCTCTCACTACTTATAGATTGAGTACAAGGTCCCAAATTATTGATCCTCTTAAATTAATCTAAATAAAAAAGTGATATGGATAGTATCAATGAGCTGACATTTCTATTATCTCTATGATGAACAATGATATTTATCTATTAGTCGCATTATCAATTATAAGATAAGGTATTGATATTATTTTTACCTCTTACTCTTGTCACTGCATTTAATAAATGACATATCTTGATTACAAAATAAATGCCAATAAATGATTTTATAACTTGACCCTCTTCCCATTCTATCTCTTCTATTTCTAACTTGACTATATCTCTTCCTCTCTTTCTAACTTGTCTTTATCTATCTCCACAACTTAATTTATCTATCTCAACTTTCTATTTTTTGGTCTCCTCATCTATCTAACCTACATCCATTTTTCCTTGGACACCTCCCTTATATCTCTTTGTATCTTTATCTCTATATCACTCTATCTCCTATTTATATATTTTGATGTATTCCCTTATTACCTTCCTCTTTATCTCCCATTTTAAAGTCCATAAGATGACTTTGATTATATATATTCATTGTATTACTCTTTAACTAGATTACACCAAGATAAGCAAGTATGATCCAAACAATAAAAAATTACACTCTTTAGATATGTTGAAACTGGATATAGTTTCAAAGTTCTCTAATCTATTGCAAAATGAAGATATTCTATTGTTGTCATATTTTTAGTTAAAAATTTATAGCTTTCATAATTAATAATTATTTTCATATGTATTTTAAATATTTATATTTAGACTCCAACTTGTGGTTTTTGTGGGACTTATATTAACTATCTAAAACAATTGAGACACGTGGATCTAATTGATTTACTATACATGATATAAAAAGATTCCAAAAACCAAAAATTATAAATGCTACACACTATACATTAAAAAAAAAACCATAGAAAAATTTACATTTAGAAATTTACAAAAGAGTTAAATAACGTATTAATATGATAGAAAATCACCCGTATCTCATTTAGTTATTGTATGAGTGACTAATTTTTTATTTATTTATTATCAGTAAGAGGCTGGAGCCAACATTAATTATTATATGTTGTGATTAATTACTATTATTTTTCTTATTAATTAAACACAAGTAGATTCTAACCCAAGACCTCTTAAATAAGAGGCTCACAATTTACCATTTGAATGACTAATTATTAATGACCAATTGTTTAGTCCTTTATTTTACCATTTATTTAGTCACTTATCATTATCAAACCTTATGATTTTACTTGATGGCTAAATTAGTCATTTATACATATCCTTATGATTTTTCTTGATGGCTAAATTAGTCATTTATTTAGTCATTTATACATATAAACTACAAAACATTACTAGAATTTGATCACTTTTAGTCATGTGACTGAAACTTTTAGTCTTGTGACTAAAAGTTTTAGTCACATAGTCATTTTTTTTCCATACTTCTACTAGGGAAAATAAGGCCCTAGTAGAGAGAATTAGCATTTTCCTCTAGCTTTTGGTAATACCAACAACAATTCTCAAGATAGTTCACTAGAAAGAATGAGAAGGAAATTAACCTCCTATTATTAAAATGATTCATAAAAGGAACACGATAATAGAAATAGACCTTATTTTATCTTTCGAAGTGAAATCCTTCATGACCATAAGACATGCCTAGTTCCAAGATTTTAAAGATTTGGCACTATCATAGCCCTCATGCATTTTAACATGGGACTCATTCAAATGGAATAATTGATTTTGCATCTAACATTCTCTTTTCATTTCCTTATAATTTTTGACAGGTCAGTGGCCTTTTTAATAACATCTTCATTAAATTCAAATTGCATACCACCCACATTAACCCTTTTCCCTGACCACAAAATAAAAAATTGATTAGATAAATTTTCATCACAGCATGCCATATTCTATATGAGCTAAGAAACACAACCCTCTTTTCAAGAATACTATACATTGGCATTATTTTTAAACTCATAAGTTTTTTGGGATTAATTATCACTCTATGATCACCACCCATTGTAAGAAAACCTTAGATAGTTACACTACTATAGAATTTGATGGTGAATAAATTCATAGATCCCTAGGTATCCTGCATGAAAATAACCTATTACAAGGAAGAAAGAAAGGTTGAGAGAGAAGGGTTTGCTTGAAAAACAAGAAGATTGAATTTACTTGTGCAAAATAGAATGAATGAATCTACAATTGATCAATCCTTATGAAGGAGATTGAAACCCTAAAAGAGAAACCTTAAGAGGTAAATGACATCTAATAATCACTAATTAATTATTAAATGGAACTGTAAGGTGCATAAAGTGAAATCTTGAGAAGGGAGAAAAGGTAATTTAATAAATGAAATTAAATTAACCTTTTTCTCTAACAACCCCCTTAAGATGAGAAACAATGTAGCTACAATGCTGAAAGAAAACATGGGCCCCAATAACAAGGCCTGATGAGGTATCCAATCACAATCAAATCCCTATGAAATAGAGAAATAGAGAAAACCCAGTGGGAAAAGCCATACTCCAAAAATAGATAGAAAAAGATGCACAAATGAAACATCTCAAGAGAATCTCTCAAGACCATAAGTACAATGAAAGCCCCCATGATAGAAATTTGAGACTCCATAGCCCCTCAGAATGGCAGAACTCTTGTGTCAATGAACATACCAATGTGGCTCCAATCTGAAGGAAACAAAGGTAGTGGAAATGGATGATAAAACCCATGCATATAAGGTGTAGCTAGAAGTCTTTGCTAATGCTCAAAGGAAAATGTATGAGAATCCTAAAATGCAATCTCCAATGGAGGTGGGATAACATGTGTGGTGAATCTATCATTTGAGAGGAGATGCGTGTCCTCTAATATATCCTCAACAAATGAAGTATGTGGCTCTAAAAATGGAGCTACAATAGTAGGAAATGTTAAAGAGTAATCATGTGCAAGAGATGGAATCTAGACAAGAGGTGGAGGTGTAGAAGTCACAATATTGGTCTTAGGAACAACACATAAGTTCAAGCGACTTGAATTCTCCTTAGTAGCCTCTCGTGAAGAAGGAGAGTGAGTCTTTGATAGTGGAGATGGTGGAAAAAAGTGTGAGAAGGAATATCGGTGGGAAGCATGATCAATAGTCTATGTAGTAATAATATTTCCTATCTTACTATCTTTGATGTGCACTAAATCCTGTGCAAACTCAACTATCTTCCTTGTCTAACTATGTGTAATCTAATAAATAGAGAGAAGGTTAAAGGATAGAGATGGAACACAAAGTACATCATGAAATGTACCATCATCAATGCCAATAGAACCTTTTTGGGACATACAATCATAAAAATGTTGTTCCCCATCAAAATGTGTTGAGTAGGAGAAGCTACAAAATAAGAGAACAAATCCTAAGAAGATGTTGTATTGTGTGAAACACCTAAATCTAGTAACTATCAAGAAGAGGGTGGAGTAGTAGTTGTACATAGTGCATGACCCTTTCCTATATCTTTACCATCTAACTAAAATAATGATGATGAAGAATATATATGAGAAGTAGAAGGAATATCAATGTTGCTCTTTTGAAGGAGAGTTGCCAAATCCATAACTTATTTGGCATAGCCATCTAACTTCTTCTCATAGAAATGTAATCCATCATGATTAGGCTTATTACAATAAGAACACTTCATTCTTTCTTGTTTTGGTTTACCCCCCTTAGGAGGAGGTGGCCCTGATGAACTATGAGGGCTAGAATCAATCTAAAACTCTATAGAATGATATTTTTGTGTCTTCTCCTTCATCCCAAAAGATGACCGAGCTACTAATGCATAAGTATGTGAGCTTATGAGAGAATCCAATTGAGAGATCTTATCTTGCTATTGAGTCAAGAAATCAAAAAAACCTCAAAGGATGGCATGGTAAATCTATTACCCAAAGCATCTTTGGTGGAATAGAAGGTAGAAGCAAAAATCTAAAAGTTTCCATAAAGCTTAGAAAGAATAAGGTAGATGCACTTAGTATTAGTCTTGGTTTTCCCACAAACCTATGATAAATATCTCTATTGATTGAACTTCATAAAGAAGTCATTAATCGAAGGAAAAGAATCATATACAAGAGAGGTAAGCTTTTCCTCAATTTGAAGTGCCCTAAACTCATTAACTGTAGCAAATAAGCCTTCAAGCTTGGTCCACATAGCTAGAGGGGTATTGCACCCATCAAGATGAAACTCTATATTATTGGATACCTATAAAGCAATCAATCCTATTTCCTCATCCATCTTGTTCCTATGCTACATGACCTCAAAAGGCCTTTGTAAAACTGGCTATACTGCATCTAAAGAGGACCAACTCTTTTGACTGTATAAGTTGTGTCATCAAGGTATTCCGTGTGTGGTAGCTATGAGGGGTTAGAATTTCTAGACAAGAAGAGGTCTTAGCCATTGTTTTAGAAGGTGTTGGACTTTTTTTGAAAAAAAATCTGGTTTATTGATGTAAATAATAGAAACAATAATGCAAAACACCCCCCACAATACAAAAAACCAAACTCTAGCTACTAGAAGGAATGCATAAACATAAAGAGAGCAAAAATAATTCAATTTAGAATCACATGTACCTTTGAGGAATACTGATGAAAAATAGTAGAGAATTTGAATAGAGCTCGAGAAGAGATTTGTAACACTTTTTTTGGATTGAAAATGGAGCTATAATGAACAAGTTACACCCTTAGAAGATGGAAGACATCGATGGGTTTCAAGTGCAAAAAAGGGTACCAAAATAGAAAAAATTGGAAAAGTACCTACACCATTGTCTCCATAGTCAAACCATATTTTTAGCACTTCTTTTAGATTGAAAAACTACCCTTGTATGCTCAAGATATCACAAAACAACAGACAGGGCCCCTGTTAATAAAAACAAATTGCAAAGCCCTTAAAAATTTGTTTGGGGGCTAAACCAAATAGCCCTCAACCCCCATGTGATTGTGGATGGGTAGGGAGAAGCTAGGAGGATTAACAATGGTGTTTAGGTAGAGGAGTAGTGATGGAAGCTCGGTGGTTGAGCAATGATGGTGGGTGGGCGAAGTGGGAATAGCTGATGGGAAGATAGTTGCAGCAATCTAGATGACCACTAGTGGTCACCATGGTGGTTTCTGAGACCACTACCAGTTTTAGTAATTGTTGATAATTTTTAATCTTCTATAGGCTAGAAATGTAAAATTTATCATTTTTTTGCAATTTTTTAAAAAATCTTGGATTGTATGTAGAGGTTGTACGACCTTGTTATGCATTTTGTTATGCTTGTCAAGACAATGTTGTCCATAATTGATAAAATTTATATGAAAATGGGGGGTTTGACACCTTCTAAATCCAATCATGAGGTCTATTTAGCCTCGAAGTGCTCCAAAAATTAGAGACCCCCCATTTTTCACAAAAAAAAACCTAAAAAACACTAGATCTATTTTGTCAAACCCTCATTCTTCTTTTTATTCAAAAAAGAATAGGTAGCCATAGGCAAGGCTCTAATACCCTATAAAATTTGATGGTGAACAAATTCATAGATCCCTAGATATCCTACATGCAAATATCCTATTACAAGGAAGAAAGAAAGGAAGAGAGAAAAGGGTTTGCTCAAAAATCAAGAAGATTGAAATTACTTGTGCAAAATAGAATGAATGAATTTACAACCAATCAATCCTTATGAATGAGACCAAAACCCTAAAAGGGAAACCCTAAGAGGTAAATGAAATTTAATAATGAATAATTAATTATTAAATGGAAATGCAAGGTGCATAAAATGAAATCTTAAGAAAAAAGAAAAGGTAATTTGTTAAATGAAATTTAATACCACACTACTACATTCACATCCAAATTGTGATGACTAGTTCGTTGTAACCTATTGCTATCATAATTGCAATGATGGGCTTTTGCAATTATGACAATGATAGGTTACAATGCCATAACTATGACAGACTTTTCATAGGAATTTAGATGCAAATGTAGTAATGCCATAATAGTACCACACAAAATGACAAAGTATACCATAGTAGACAAAACAAAAATCCCCTTAAAATGCTAGTTTTCAAATAACCACAATTTATCTACACTCCCCAATAAACATCCTATCTAGTAAGGATATCTCTCTTGTATCACCATTCTTTTCCACAACAAAAAAATTCATCGTAAATTACATAATATTTCCCTTCATTAATGTTAAAATTAAAAAGCCCAATAATCATGCAAAGGTGATAGATTTTATTTTGTTAGTGTAATATCTTGATCATGTAGAAAAGGTGAGAGTTTTAGAACAAATTCATAGAACATTATAACCTTACAACACATATAAGTTTTTTCACACTTAAATAAATAATTTAGAGTGATAAACATAAGGACTAATCATTATTAGTTCTTTTTAGATAAGAAGCTTCACATAAGAGGTAGAGCCTCTAAGTTTTTCCAACATCTCATACTAGTATTTGCATGCTCGAAAGACACTAAATGATTGACAATGCCATGTCCTTCTCTATAAGTGTGATAGATAGAAAGATCTTCAAACATAAGAAAAATCCTTTCTATATCATCCATCAAACTCAAAGACCACTAATTTATTTTAGTTTTGCCTCTACTACCTTCAATAACCAATTGAGAATCTCTTTTAATAATTAGATTCTTTTCCCCAATGGATAAAACAATTCTTATGCCTCAAAATAGTGACATGTACTCTGCCTAGTTATTGGAAATATCCAAGAGGCATGGAGACTATGTTTTCATGAAATCTCCTAAATGAGTACAAATTGAACGACCTCCAACGAAACAACTACTCCTCAAAGATCCATGGAAGTTTAGCTTGGACTATTCCATATAGAAAGGTTTCTACCTTGTTTCCTTTCATATCATTCTTCTAGAATTATAAGCCAAATAATATCCCTTTGAAAATCCCCAATTCTTAGTTAATTTGAGACCCAAAGAGAATGGTTGGCCATATATTTTGTAGAGTTTCATGAAAAATATATTGTCAATCAAGATAATTATAAAATATTTGATCACAACTTCCATGGGACTTTCACAATCCTTGAAGACCCTATTATTTCTTTCCTTCACGAGCTTCAAAAAATATTGTTAAAGGAAATTTCATCCTTAGAAAGAAATTCAAATTCTACTTCATAGCTATAAGGATTTTCCCTAAGCAAATAATGTAAGTGCCAATATCTTGAAACTCAATTGATATTAAAAATAAGAGAAGAAAAATGATATGCACAAATGATTGATTCAATGTGGTAAACCACTCAAATTCCTTACAATGATTATATAGTGGAAGATTTCCAAGAAAGAATATTCCCTTACCAATAAGGAAGATATCACACTTTTTTCCATATCATAACAAGAGAAAGTCATGCTCACAAAATGGAGATATTTTTCCATTTCAAAAAGGTGTATGTGAGACTACAAAATAGTGGCATTTTTCTAGATCATAGGCATCATATTTAGGGGATGCAAAAATGTAGAAATGATGGAGAAACTTACAAGGAAGTGAAACAACTAAGTTTTCCTCAACAAAATAAAAGAAGCCTAATTAAATAAGTGATAGCAGTCCAAATCATTATAATACAAGTATTAAAATAGGAGAATGTTTGCATTGACAACTAGTGGGATGTTATCATCTTGCCACATGTGTGGAATGCCTGAACTGACTATCATGAATTAAATAAAAATTAAGATGGCTAGATATTAAAGTTGCAAAATTCATTGCATGCGAAAAGGTGTTTGGAGCGAAGAAGAATTGTGAAGGACAAGAAAAGAAGATTGGAAGTGGATTCTACAACTCTTGAACTAGTAAGTTAAAATTCATACCCAAGCTAGAATTTCCTTTATGAAATTTACAATGCTAGTTAAGGAGGTTAATATTAAGTAGAGTAATAAGAAATAAAAAGAGGAAAATGTAGAGAAGATCTCTCAAAAAATTCTCATGGACTTATTGCTGGATTCTTCCACAATTGGATCAAAGAGTATATTTACACATAATTAGAGTAAATGTCGAGATGCCATTGTCCCTATCTTTGATAAATTTATTTTCTTCTTTTTCTATGCAAACAAGGAAGAAAAAGAACCAAAAAACAACCCTGGAGACTAGATTTGGTAAATATAATTGTTCCAAATGTGTTTGTGGATGTGGATCTAATGAATATATTGGAAAAACATTATGAACTTGAGACAAGAAAATTGAGGAAAGTTAACAGAGTTCCTTTAGTAGTAATAACCAAGTCCTACATTGAAGAATGTTTTGACTTTAGCACACGAACCCCAACCAAGATTGATAGAGCACAATTCATGGTTGACTATGAGAGGTTGATAAAGGCTTCTGGGCATAAAGAAATTTCTCATTTTATGGCTAGAGGGAAAAATAACAGATTAATGCTAGTTGGTCACATGGGTCCCCACGCAGTCACTATTTTTATGGGTTTTTTCAAGAAAACTTATTATGCATGGACTCAATTATTTGGGGAGAATAAAAAGCCAAAAATATCACTAGATTAATATATATGTGAATGAGAATCCTGAACCTACATACCTATTTGGAGTTTTAATTTTCTAGTGAGATTGAAAGGTATCTACATACACAATTGGAAAAATGGAAAACCACCAAAATAATTAAGAATTAGTCACTACTTTTCCATTGATTCTATTTCAAAATGTAAGACAATTTAGAGATTTGATAAAATTGACCATGTGGGATGGGACAAGAAGAAAGTTGCATGTTAGTTATGTTGTAGATCTTGGGATAAGCATAGTGGAGATTGCGATTACAAGGTTTTCAAGGATGTTTTTGTGGTATTGATCACAAGGCTACTAGAAGGATAGGTGACAAGAATACTAGAACAAAATTATGTTAAGACCTAAAGAGTCCTCCAAGATAAGAGATATGATTATAACTTTGGTGATTGGGTCTATAGGGCATATTATACATTATTCTAACTATATGGATGTAGAAAACCACCACACATGTGATGCAAAGAACCACACACATGCTTCCCCAATTTGTATTTGAGAGTGTTGGTTACTTAGAATTTGTATGGAAAATGTTGTGGGCAGAAAAAGATGTTGTGGAACCTAGGAAAAAGGGAACAATGATGCCTCACTTTGTCAAATTTGGTGGCTTAATGGTTGGTTATTCTATGATAAAATAAATATGGGAATATACAATGAACAACATTATATTTCAAAGTGTATGGCTAGGACTTATGATCCTAAAGGGAACATAAAGTCCTTTGTTTCAAACTATATTCATTAATTCAACATAGATAAAGATATCATGAGGTACTATGATGAATTCTCAAATTTTTTTTAAAGAATAAAGAAATGGGGGATTTTGTTGAAGATGTAAAATGAAAGTTGAATAAAGGGTTACCCCACTTTCATTATGAAGAAGAGATGGAAGTGGTTAGGATTGATAAATATATTTAGGATTTTGACAAATTGTATCAAGAACATATAAAAAAGAGAAGGGAAGGAAAATTGAAAAACCTTATTCCCCATTGAGAAAGAAAAGAAAAAAGTTGATATTAAATGAATCTGATTCAGATTCCTCCACTCCAGTACTACCCCAGGAAGATATTATTGAGAAAATAAGTGTTCCTTTGGTTTCCTATGAAGATTCTGGTGATGAAGGTTATGAAGGAGAGTGTAGAAGATAAAATGACATCCCCACCTCTACTATTTCAAGAGGATATACATGGATATCATGCTAAAACCATGATGGAAGATAAGCCAATCAATGCCAATGATGAAAGGGAAGCTATTTCCTTGAGGTTTATTATACAAGAAGATTTCTTAAAATCTCAAGAAAATGAAGTCTTATCATGGATCAATTATAAGATGAGAGATTTTAATGAGAGGAAGAAGAAGAGATTAGAGGGTGTTGATTAATCAAATCATGAAGCTATTATGAAAAAAATGATTAAGGATCTACACCTATATGAGATAAGATGTATAGAAGAAGAAGCCACTGAAATTGTAAAGAATAATGATATACTAATTGTGCCAAGTTTGAATTTGAAAGAATTATTCTTTTTAGATCAAGTTAGAAAGTAAGAGGACACTACAATTGTATCCAATTTTGAAACTCTCTAAAAGGTGGAGGGGATTAGGATTCCACCATAAAACTAAGACTCTTGCTACTTGGGTAAGCTTCAAAGATGACATACATAAGTTAATTGATATTTTCCATGGAGTAGAAGGAATGAAATTGATGTAGACAATTGAAAATACAACCCCCTTGGTCTCTGATGTTGAGTTAATGGATAGAGCTATGTTTAATGGGGATCAAATGAAATATATGCAAGAAAAGATTGAGGAGCCATAAATAAGGGAAACCAACATGAACAAAGTAATCAATACAATGTATTTGAAATTGAAAATAAAATAAAAATGAACTTGATAAATTCAAGGCTCTTACTGAGAATAGTGCCATCATTGTTCTCCTAGGGCCTCCTACAATTGCAAATGAGGAAAAACAACTAAATGAGGGAAGCCAAGAAGACCCTCACAAGGATTGCATATACATAAATCTTGAAGAGATTTTATCTTTTAGGATAAAACTTACCTTGGAAAAGTCTGATGAAGTATACATAGGTGTTCACATTGTCAATTACATGTTGGAGTTCTTTAAAAACAAAAAAACTAAGCTCATGAAACTTGAAAGAAAATGAAAACCAACAAGTTTTGAACTAACTAGGTTGCATGGAGTTGTAAAGGGAGATCCTTGTTTCCCACCCTAGATGAAAATAATGTTTGATATGTTAGATGCCATTTTCAAAAAAAAGGGTTATATTGGATAGAAAGATCATAAGATAAAACATAAATTATTGCCAATCATTAAGATGGAACATTGGTCATTCATAGTTGTCAAAGACAATGCAAGAAGAATGAAGGATCTGGAATGTTGGAGATATGATTTCATTGCATTTCCATAAAGGGATTTAGCTCATTTCAAAAGTGAAGGGAATTTTTAAATGATTGAATTTCACAAGTTATTGGAGAAATTGGTAACATTGGAAAATAGGTTCAACAAATTTCTAATGGATATCCAAGTAGCCATAGGCAAGAAGTGGCTAGATATTTAAGTATTCATTCTAGAGGTGACACAATTTTGGTAGCCAACCCATTCAAAAATTAGATAGTGGATAATCAATTACATGAGCACTCTTGAGGAAGTAGAGAATAATGGAGAAGAATATATAATCCAAGATAGATAATGTTTAATGATATTTTAATTTTTTTTTGTTTTTGTAAGAATTTGCCTAAGGGCAAAATTCACCCAGGAACTAAGAACTCAAACACAAGCACACAATAGACCAAAAATGATATGATCAATTAATCAGAGTATGTCCAAATACATTGCTCTATTTAGAATGTGATGTTCAACACACTAGGAGTGCCTGTATATAAAACCCTCTCAGGAAGCAACTAGAATGTCTCTAGAAACAACTAGAAGATAAGACAACTAAGCACCTTATCCAACATTCTAGATGAATGGATAAGAATGACAAAGTGTCATATATGTGTAGAAAATTCCTGTGTTGTAGACAACATGTGCTTAAAAGAGGTGCGGACCCCTATGATGTCATCAAGATAACTCACAAGAGTGCACAAACTCCTAAGTGTCTCACAAATAAAATAATGCAAAATAAATAAATAATGCATTAACCTAAGTAAACTTAAGTAAGTGTAATAAGTAAATACTTATTTACACCAACGCCCCCCCTTAAGTGCAACTTAGGGGAATGCCCTTAAGCTTACTAACCTAGGATGAAGATGCATAATGGGTCCCGGCTACTAGGCCATGTTAGGTACCCATGTACATAATGAAAATGAAAATCTCCCATAAAGTGGGGAAAGAGGGAAAACCTCATGGGAAAAACCCTCCCCAAAAAAGAGAGATAAAGAGAGATGCATGGATGGATGGAGTAATCAAGACCCCCCCATTATGACATACATCCATGTATATACAAGAAAGAATGGAGAAGGAAAAAACCTCCAATGAGAAAAAAGTCCCTCCCAAAAAGGAGAAGAAGGAGATGAGGTAGTCCTCCACCCCTAAAAGTAGTGTGTCGATCAGTGAGAAATGCTCTAATGTAGAAGCTGATCCATGACCTCTATACGATGTTCCTCCCCTTTGGAATAAACAAGAGCAAGGGTACTTGTGAGATGTGTCCCTTGGATGGAGAAGGAATCTCTATGATGACTGGTATCTCTAAAACTTGTTCAAAAGTCCTATGTCGATACTAATGATGGCCTCCTCCAAAACTACTAAAGAGAAGAGCAAATAAAACAAGGAAGGACATAGAACCTATCTCAGGAAACTAACAGTCTTCTCAATTGATGAAGAGACCTCTTGTAGATGCTGTAAAGGAGAATCCACAATCACTCCAATTTGGAAGGATTGATCATGTAGAGCATGGAGTTGAGGGTGAGAGTGGGCCTTTGAAACAACTGTAGAAGACTCCTTAGCAAAGAGAAGCAAGAAATCATCATAAAAGTCTCCCATATCTACTGTGTGTGATTCCAAGAACAAAACTAAAATGTCTGGCAAGAAATCATCACCTGGAAGACCATGAGTACCCTGCAGTGTTGAAGTACATGAATTTGTCACTGCAAAAAAGGATGAAGTATCTGCCTCAAATAGAAGACGAATGTCATCAAGAATGTCTCCCACATCTTCAATGTGAGACTCCATGAATAGCTATGTAATGTCTAAGAGGAATTATTCACATGAAGGTAGAGTAGGAAGACATAAAGTATCCTGTTGCACTAATTTAGAAGCATCTGTGTCTGAAATAGGATCAGTAGGAGCAACAGGAGCTGGAGGTGTCATCTCATCTGAAGAGGAGTTAGCTGCAACTGGTGGAAGAAGATCTTTTGGGAATGGAGGAATAGCTAGATCTCCATAATTCTCCCAAAGATACATCCATTAAATGTATGGATCAAATGACTTAATTTTGAACGTCTTTTTTAGAACATTATACTCCATATAGCGATAAAGAGTAGGAATAAGGAGGTCAACTTGATCAACAATATACTTAAGATCTAGCGCATATGGTAGTACATTGTGCTAAAAGAGATATCTAACCATAATTTGACTCCATTCCTTATAGTTATCTGGTGTCAAGTAGATCAAATCTAACTCTTCCATGATGGACCAATCAAAGAAACCTCCAAAAAAATCAAGAACCCCCCTGAAAAAGATGTTGTTGACACTTGAAAGCCACTTGCCAATTTAGGGCCTATTTTTAAAAGTAGTATTTCTATCTACAAAACCTATAATGTGATTGTAGATCTAGAAAGTAGACAAAAAAGTACACTTTAAAAAAAATGGAACCTGATTTGGAGTCCAGATGAGCTCGTACCAAGCATTTTAAGTGGCAAAATTTAAGATTTTGGAGTTGTAGAAAAATTTAGAAATAGAGATCTCAAACCAGCTGCACCAATGTGTAGGTCACGAAATCCTACCCCACAACAAAAAAAATTTCTCGCAAAAAGGAGTCCGTATGAGGAAGATATCGCTGTTTGAAAATCGTTGCTGCTATTATTTTTTTGAATCGCTGTCGCTCCTCCAAAAAACAAATGGCTCTAGATTTTGCCTCAGATGTTCGATTTGGATGAAACAAAATCTGATCCGAGGTTTTTTGGACCTTTTGAATGTGATGCAAATATCAGATTTGCAGCAACAAGCTTCAATCTTCACCTGCAAAAAAATCTCTCCTATGGCCCTATGGCCAAAAAATTTCTAGAAAATAATGTAGATCCAGAAAAAATAGCAGAGATGTAGATGAAAAAAAATGTAGATCTGAAAATTAAATATATAGATCTAAAATGATCATACCAATTCTGCAAATCGGTCCTTCGAGTGTCGGTTTGCAAAATTTTTTTGCCTCACAATCGACTTTGGCCTAGGGTAGGCAGCTATATAGTTGATTTTCACTAGATTAGCATTCTAGATGCAATGGTGAGGTTAGATCTGGTCTAGACACTCCCAATTTCTGCAATACTCCAGATTCAAGCTGAGGTGTTGAAGCAAGCGTGGTCTCGAATGGCTATGTGATGAGAAAATCTTCAAGTTTCTCTGATACTATGTAAGAATTTTCCTAAGGAAAAAATTCACCCAGGAACTAAGAACTCAAACAAAAGCACATAGTAGACCAAAAATGGATATGATCAATTAATTAGAGTATGTCTGAATACATTTCTTTGTTCAGAATGTGATGTTCAACACACTAGGAGTGCCTATATATAAAGGCCTCTCAAGAAGCACCTAGAATGTCTCTAGAAACAACTAGAAGATAAGACAACTAAGCACCTTATCCAACATTCTAGATGAATGGATAAGAATGACAAAGTGTCATATGTGTATAGAAGATTCTTGTGTTGTAGACAACATGTGCTTAAAAGAGGTGTGGACCCCTATGATGTCATCGAGACAACTCACAAGAGTGCACAAACTCCTAAGTGTCTCACAAATAATATAATGCAAAATAAATAAATAATGCATTAACCTAAGTAAACTTAAGTAAGTGTAATAAGTAAATACTTATTTACACCAATAGTTTTTTATAGTTAGTTTATGTTGTGATTGATTTTGTGTTTCAATTACATTAAATTTTTAGTTATGAATAGTCACAATGGTTTTTAGCTTGTACACATCCTTTTATTTTATATAAAGGATATCAAGACCATTTGTAATAGGAGATACAACTATAAGATAAAAAATGAATAGGCATATCAAGAACAAATAATTTTTGTAGTTTTAGAATAGGTAATGCAACTTGACAATGCTCAATTCCTTTTTGAATCAATATAAAAGAATGTGTTTTCATCTCAATTTGGAAAACTATTTGTTTAAGTACTTACATTTAATAGTTTTCCTCCTAGATTTACATTGTTGGTGATAGATAGAACTTGATATATGGTTTTTATTATAAAAGTTTTCATACAATTCATCCTTTGTCTAATTGGTCTTCTTTGATAGAAGTTAAATACATTTAGACTAGGGTTTTATACTTCACGTTCTCTATCTAGAAAGTTGATGGTTGTGCACACTGTCTTTAAAGAGTTTGATGATATTAAATTGGTATGAGATTGACTTTGTTTCATAGAGTATAAATAGAAAGTGCACTATCCTAAGCAATATATTCCTCAAAGAGTTGGTATCTCTATTCAGATGATGATCAGTGACGATGATGAGGGAAAATGACTTAGAGAAGACGATAGTTTTTCTTTATAAAGGAGAAAGCATTCAATGCTACAACAACTCAATTATGTCAAATAAGACCTTTAATTCTAGATGACAATAAACCATTGAATATCAGAAGATTCAGTTATAAGCCAAAAAAATTATGCTCATATTTTTAATCTTATAGCAAAGTTCCATGGGGGGTGCCATAAATCAAAACTTAATCACTTTAATTCATTCTATACTTTCATAAATAGAAATTGACTTTTTGTTGAAGATTTCACAATGAGACTTTTTTTTGAATGTTTGAAAGGTACTACAAGAAGGGAATATGAATCATTACCTCTAGGGAGAATTTAATCCTACATACAATTTGAGAAGTGGTTTCTTGGAGTTTTTTTTAATGAGAATAGGAAAAAATATAATATGAAAAAAAGGAGGATCAATGTCACCTCATGGAAAAGGAAGTACACACATCTTATTTGGATACACTTTCCAATATAAAGAGATATGAGGGTGAATTTGTACCTATCCTACTCATGAGAATGGAAAAAAATATACTATAAAATTCTTCTAGGTAAATCCCACACATTAGGAATGTTTGAATAAGATTTGTGAATTGAAAGTTTCTAGTAGTCCTAATTTAATGATCTTTATTGATCATTTGCAAAATGCAATAATGTGGGAAGAGGATATATGTAAAGAGAACACCATGGGAAAAGAGATAGAACCCCAACAAGACATAGATGGGAAAAGAACATATGCCAAGAAACAATAGCATGATAAATGATGAATGAGAGAGTGATGATTCCCTCATTGAAGATGAATCTCAAACTTTCTAGACATTGAATATCAAAAAAACATTGAGAAAAACAACTAATTTTTTTTCTTCCAAAAATTGCATTGTGAACTAAGTACTAAATTTATGCAGGATTAGATAATATTTGACGAAGTGGAATCACAGGTCATGAAGTTATAAATTGCTCAGGGTACTCGAAGAGTGGCATATTTTAAAACTATGAAGAAGAATTGTGTTCTAGTTAGAAAACTAAGGCTTATACAAAATGTGATACTAAGAAAAATATTGTGCAAAATATGCATTCAGAAACTAGTCTTGAGGAAAACATTTTCAGCTCTCATATAGTAGATATTGACTTCCAAAAGAATACATTAGAAACAAAAGTTACACTAGTGGTTCTAGAATATTCAATTGAACACACTCCATCAAGGGCACAATGGAATATGATAGTATATGATTCTAAAAATTGTATGGATAGAAAAGGAAGTTTCATGCATAAGAACTACAAGAAATTGACTCAACCTTCCCTACATATTCAAGATGTAGAAAAATTAAGGGAGATATGATATAGAATAAGTATGGTAGCAGATGACTCCATCTCCACATTGGCTAGATAACCAAGAGATAGAAAAATTTGTGCATACAATACTATCCCACAATATTATGGTTATCTTGCCTATCAGAAATACATATATGACAAATAAAATGATTCCATAGAATCTTTATATGTTGAAAACACATAGAGATATCAAGGTATTTGGAAGAATGCAAGATGCATTGGAATTCCTACAACAACATGACCATAAGCTAGTATAAGTATGATTACTTACTATAGAGTTTAGCAAGGTTAATAAAATATGTCCATATAGGGCACTCTGCAACTATTAATGGGCATGATGGTCAGATAACAAAAATAAAGTTTTTTATAAAGGAAATAAAATACTACTTTGGTTCTAATAGAAATACTCATGCTTGGTCTTCTTCTCTAGAGATAGTTGATCTCTCACTATGCTAACTAGGAGCATATATCCCTAGAAAGAGCCATTGGTAGACCCTTAAAATTCCTTGCAAAGATTATATGGTGGAATATTTTCAAGAAAGAAATTTATCTTACTAATAATGTAATTTTTTTTTTTTTTTTTTGTAATATCACAACTAGAGAAAGTAATGTTCATGAAATGGAGATATTTCACTATTATGTAATGGTGTATGCAAGACACTGTGAAATAACAATTCTTAACTAGATTGTAGGTACTAGATTTAGGGGATGCAAAAATGCAATTTTTCATTATTTTGGAAGAAATAATGGAGAAGCTTACAAGGAACAAAAATAACTTAATTTTCCTTGGTAGAATAAAATAAGCCTAATTAAATAAAATATATCACTCCAAATCTTAAAAGTATATGCATTAAAATAAGAGAATGTTTGAGTTGACAACCTAAGGGATGTTATTAGTTTTCTAGGTGTGTGAAATTTCTAGGCTTACTATCATTAATTAAATAAAAATTAAGATGGTTGGATATTAAAGTTGTGAAATTCATTGCATGTGAAGAGGCATATGGAGCTAAGAAGAATTACAAAGGATGAACATAGAAGATTGGAAGTGGAATGTGTAACTCTTGAACCAATAAGTTAAAATTCATACCCTAGCAAGAATTTCCTTTCATAAATTTATGATGCTAGAAAAGGAGGTTTATATTAAGAAAATTAATAAGAAGGAAAAAGAGGAAAATGTAGAGAAGGTGTCTCAGAAAATGCTCATGGACTTATTCCCATATTCTTCTACAACTAGAACAAAGAGTATATTTACTAATGGTTTGAGGGAATTTTGAGATGCCATTGTCCCTATATATGGTAGGTCTCTTTTCTACTTTTTATATGCAAAAAAGGAAGAAAAATAACCAAAAAAAAGTCCTTGGAGACTAGATTTGGTGAAGATAATTGTTCCAAATGTGCTTGTGGATGTGAACTTAATGAATATATTGGTAGAACATTATGAACTTAAGACAAGGATAGTGAGGAAAGATAATGGAATGCCTTTTTTAGTAATAATAATGTCCTACATTGAAGAATTTTTTTATTTGAGCACATAAGACCTAACCAAGATTGATAGAGAGAAATTCATGGTTGACTATGAGAGGTTGATAAAGGCTACTGGGTATAGGAAAAATTCTCATTTCATGGTGAGATGGAAAGATAATAGACTAATTCCAATTGATCACATGTGTCCCCATCAAGTCACTATATTTATGAGTTTTTTCAAGAATACTTATTGTGCATGGACTCAATTATTTGGGGAGAATGTTGTAGATGCTAAAAAATGGTTCATGTCTACTGTTTCATCACATTTTCATACTAAAATGTCCCATTTTATCATTTCACTAATTCCAATATTTTGGCCAACTTGATCATCATTCAAGAATATTTCAACATGTTCTTCATCATTCACACCCCCTTTTCAAATCAACTGCAGATCATTTTAGAATCAGTTCGTATTTTATCTAAACTTTTCAAAATTGACTCTAAATCATTTCAACATCATCATAATCCTATTTGATCAACTATAAACCATTTCAATGTCATCATAATCCATTCTAATTAACCTTAAATAATCCCAAATCAACCCTAAACTATTTGAAGTCAACCCTAATCAGTCTAAAACATGTCAAACATCCCTAATCAATCAACATTTGTCTAGTCCTAGGCATTTTTGTATCCCTTAGTACCTTGTCAATCTATCAAATCTGACCTTAGCACCACCATATCTCTCAGTGCTAGGACAACCTATCATTTTTATTATTTGATCATCAACATTTTTGAGTCCCTCACTATCATACCATGGCCTTATCCAATAAATTCAATAACATGTTGATGTTATTATCAATCTTATCAATTAACTTCAATCCTGTGACATTTACAATGGTAATTAAATATCACATCTACTTAATCCATGTTATATGTCCTTGAAATGTCATCAATCCTAATCATCCAATCAATTCAATCATGGCTTTGATCTACCCACCATCATCCAGTCGATCTGAATAATCATTGCAATTCATCAAAAGTATAATCGTGCATTTATTTCATCAAATTTGCCAACCATTTACTAATTTTTCCTATAGGATTAGATAACCCATAATGTATCCCTATGTTGTTTCAATCAATTTGTTCATCCCACCTTACCAATTATTCTTATTGACCAATGTTCTCAATTAATTAATACATATTAATTAATTAATCCATTTTCCTAAATTATGGGAATTCTTAATTTCCTAATTCCTATTTTCCCATTTCTAATTTCTAATTTACTAATTCCCATTTGTGTGGAATTATGAGTTTTTAATTCAAAATTCCACTTAGTCCTGACACATGGCCATAATGCATCACATATTCTCTTTCTATATATGGCTAATATGTGACATATTTGGCATATATTATTTCATAGACATGACTATAATAAGCCACACTTGTCATAGATTCTTGCCTACACATGGCTATGATGTGTCATAAGCTCATCCTAGATTCTCTTCTACTTTTGGTCATGTTGACTCATACGTGTTATAGAATCTTACATATGGAATATTATGTCTTACTCATCATAGATATTCTAAGGAATATTGTGCCAAATTGCACACTTGAAATGAAAAATATCCATCTCATCATTTATGTCTAACTTCTAGCATTTTGGCTATAAATTAAGCCATGTTGCACTCATTTGCATCTTAACCATGCTTCTAGTATTCTCTCCATCATTCATCACAATATTTTTTCATTGTCTTTTTCTTTCAATTGTAGGTATACTATAGGAAATTGGAGCTACATCAACATTAACAATGGAGAATAAAGAAGAACATGGAAACTATATTTGAAAAGGGGGTTTTGATTATTTTTAATATCTTGGTTTTCAATGGTTTTCATGGTAGATTATAATAGTTAGCATGTGATATTTGAGTTTTTGGTTTCTCATAGTATGCTATCCCACCTATTTTATAGTCCTACAATTGGTGAACCTAATGTTAAACATGCTTACTAACTTGTGTTGTCTTTGTTTGTGCTTGTAGGTTCAAGGAGGAAGCTCATTTGAAGAAGTCTAACACTTTTTTCTCCATTGTGATCACACCTAGCCTAATTAGGAGGTTTAGTAAAATATTTTGTTCATTTTTAATGTATTTTGTAACTCTTTCTCCCAGGTGTGCACTTGGTACTATAAGTGTGCACTTGCATGCCTTAAGAAGTTATTTCAGGTGCTTTGGAGTAAGAAATTTCTCTATGTGCTGCTCCAATCTGACCAATTTCACCTCTAGATGATAAAGTCCATACTTTTGGGCCCTAACCACATGATAGGTGTAGTTGGTACTACCTAGACACACTTGGTATCCCTAGTTTGAGTTCTACCTATTGTGTATACCATTTTGACTTTCTGCAACCCTATTTAGGTCTCAAGACCCCAATTACATCCATCTAGCTCCCAAATATGCCCACATGGGCCCCAAGTTCACCATGGGGGAACTTGGTAAATGACCCCCTAACATTGCATTTATAGGTTCCTATATGCTTGTTCAGAGCCCAGCCTAGCTACCTAGTTTTAAATTTTCTGACACTTAGGTAACAAACTACACTCTTTTGGACATCAACTACACCATTAATATAGTTGGTACTATTTGGATGCACTTGGGAGACTTGTGATATGTTTTGAGCCTTCTCTTATGCAGTTGGTACTGTGACTACGTAGTTGGTTCACAAAAAGGTCAAGTTTGAGTCTAAATATGCATTTAAGGTTTCATTTTAGTTTTAGAACTTAGAATAGAATTTTTGGTGTTACTAATGATTTTCTTGTAGCATGTGGCATTCATTGGGATAAGACCAATAATTTGAAAAATACTAATGTATTTGGTGTAGGATGTTTGACGAAGACCCCATGTGTTTTTCAAAACTATGTGTGCAATTTTTCTTAGATTAGAAAATACTTAGTTTTGGTGATTTAAGAAAAACTTTCTATTTGAATGGTGTCTCTACATTATTTATATCCAAAAGAGTTTCATGGATGTATCCTCTCCCTCCACCTTCATGGTTCTTATGTGTATGAGAAGTCCATGCAATTTCTTTTAGAGAGGCCTGCCTTAGAACCAAGACCCTCACTTGGGGTCCCAGGGGTCGACCTCAAAGTGGTAATTGGTGAACACTAGGTCTACACTCTAATTGCTATAATAGAATCGATATGGTTATTGCCCTATAAGTGGTATTTCTGGGTGATACCTCTCCTCTAGTACCCTTGTGTATATCAAACCTTGGTTCTCCATGTTGGGAGACCTTCTGAGGAAGTTTATCATTTTCTTGTTGAATAAAGTACCTAAACTAAACACTATGTCTTAGTAGCTAAAAACCTTTCTATCCACTGGCTTAGGGGATCACCCATCCTAGTGAAGATGTCCCATAATCTTGTGGTCCTTAGTAGAGGCAACAATCCCTTAAGAAGTGATGACCCTTGGGAAGTAGATCTTGGTAATCTTGAGAAGTGAGTGTAGTATAAGGGGGAGCTTGTGGTGCCAAGATTCTAGGTTGTTTTCTCTAGATAAGTGTGACTAAACTTTGGCTCAAATAGGAATTCAGTGGATAAAGTCTTAAAAGCCTAGGTTGTGATGTGTCTTTTAAGTTAACAACAATTATTATTATATATTGTGTCTTATGTGTTTGCATAACATTAATCAAGATAATTGTCAAATTTATAAACTCTCACCAAGCACATTTGAACATTTGACATTTTCAAACATACACATTGTCAATACATTAAAAATCCTTTATTAAAACATTGAGAATATTGAAAGAATGAGAACTTGTAGCATTAGGAGTCCTTGACATGATTTAGGGTTTATCTTTGCATAGTACACTCTTTCACTTTCCATATTTTTATCCTCACACTTACATCTTTTAGCACTCATTTTTTATTCCTTAGTCCTCATAGCACATTATTCAGGCTTCGTATTGCATCCCCTTAGTCATCATCTTGCAACTCTTAGTTTTCATCTTGCATCCCCTAGCTTTCATTTTACATATCCTAGCCCTTATTTTGCATACCCTATTCCTTATTTTTCATGTCCTAGCCCTCATTTTCTAGCTTTGTATGACCTACATAGTCCTCATTTTGATCATAACCTCATCCCTACTTAACCCACTTTCTAGTATGGTAGTTTGAAAGTGATTAAGCCCTAGATCCCCAATATTTCATCTTTTTTACCAATTGTGCCCATCTGGGTCCCAATTGCACCCATTTGGGCCTCAACTATACCATTGGTGTAGTTGGCACTATTTGGGCACACTTGGTACTATCTAGGTGCACTTGGTTCCCGTTATAGCATATTTTGACTTCTAGAGTGCATTTTAGACCCTATAGTTTCCCTTAGATGCTTGCATAAGTATTCATTTAGATCATGTCCTAAACCTCATTTTTTCCTTAGTATCCTTTCATTTTGTACACTCACATCACATAGCCCTTATTTTGATCCCCTTTATGGACTATTGGAATAAGTATATGGGAAACAAGATACTAAGAGGGGAGTGAATCAAGATCTTAAACTTTTAGCTTCAAAACCAATAACATAAATCCTCATCTATTTCATTTCATAGATCTACCATTAAAACTATAATGCTGAAACATAAATGAAATACATCACATCCATAAAGAGTTCAACACATAGCACAATAATTTGGTTACCCAAAAACACTTTAAGATGAAGGTAAAACTAGGGTGGGGATGAAACCCACATTCACTATTGCAACAATAAAGTTAACCTATTAGGGTTATAATGTTTGATCATAAAATATGATCTACCCTATTAAAATATTATGAGACTGCTAGGTCTCACCTTGTTAAAGGAGTTCACACTCACAATGAAGTGAGGACTCTATTAGGAGGTTTACAAAGGTTTGTTAGGACCACTCTATTAAGAGATTTACCTTGTCTCAATTAATAATAACTGATTCATTACTCAACCCTCAATCTTCTCTGCATGTTGATCTTGGGTATCCTCTTTACAATATCTCTGATCTGATCTCCTAATTTGATAACTTTGTTTAGTCCTTCACTACTCTAATTTCTCTCTGTCTACTCTACTTTCAAACTTTTCCTTCAATCCTTTATATGCATATACACTCTTACACTTTCAACACATGCATAACTGATTCTAGGGTTAGAATCTTTTTTAAATAAATGGTTTATGAAGGTTCTAGATCTTGATCAACAACTTACACTTCATCATCTATTTTTATTTCCATCCTATTTTCTAATTGGTTGAATCACATGCCTTGGGACCATTACCTACTACAATGATGCGTGATCAACATCTCAGCTGGCTCTAAAAATATTAAATATTATAAAAAAGTTAGGCAAAATAGTTTATACGTGTTTGTACCTTTACAAACTTATTTGTCAAAAATGAACTAATCGACACTTGAATGCTCTGACACTCAATCATGTAAACATTTTCATGCTATTACTCAACTTCTATAATCCTATTTTATTGGCTCTTGATAACTTGTCAATATGCTCGGCCTCTAATATATTTCTTGGATCATTCATTTGCTCAGTCACTATTGAATACTTGGAAATCACTATCCTACTTGATATAAGTGTTTTATGCTTAGCCTTTACTAGATAACTCAGTTGTAAAGATGACCTTGTAATCTTTCCTACTAAATGACTAAGTGTTTGGACACTAATAGACAACATAGGATTAGAGATCTACAATATCCCCCTTTGATATTAGTGGAAAAAAAAAAGAAATTTTTCATGAAATCGTTTCATTAAAAAATTTATACTCCCCTTGAGACGATAATGTGATCCTAGAAAATTTGATATCTGATCTTTGATCTTCACATTGACTCTTTTTGTCTTATTCTTTCATGTCCCCTTTATTTCATATATCCCCCTTTTATTATCTTCATTCACCCCTTGTTTTTGTCATTGATAGAATTTGGAGATACAGGGACTAACAGATACTTATCAAATAATTTTTGATGACTTGCCACAATATTGGTATAGCCTTTATTCCATCTATCTTGTATTTGTTCCAAAATTTGAAACTGAATCTCTAGCTTGGTAGCTAGATCAGTGAATCCTATTTTGTGTGAATAATTTGTCTATTTCTTCAAAATGTCCTTGGCAATAGAGACTACCTTCTAAATGATCTATATGTGTGGCAATAGCTAAAGTTGAATCAATGTCAACTTGTACCTAATCTCAGTATCTCTAGCTATGAGCTCAGCTAACTGCTTTTTACTGAATGCCAATTTACTGTAAGAGGATGAGAATTAACTTTCATTATTTACCAATAGTATAATGTTTTAGCTTATGTATGCATGCAATAGCTTTAATGAGCATGTTCTATCTACTGTAAAGAAATCTATATCACATAGTTTCAAATCTAAAGAATTGATGGTTTTCAAAACTATTTCCAACTTAGTTATTACTATAGAAAGCTCATCTTGTCTCTCTATAAGTTCTTGCGAGACTTTCTATAATACTTTATGCCCTATTCTTCTCTTAGACCATTTTCATAACTTTTCATTTGTCTCCAAGTCATCTATCTTGATTTTATCAACTAAATACACTAGTTAATCTAGAATTGTATGTTGTCTATTCACATTTGAGATTCCAAATGCATCTATAAGAATATCTTTGACAGTGTGAAGTACCTATCTTCTCTTCTACTCTATCTTTAGCTATTCTTGTTTTCCCTTATAGCTCAACAAGATTTTCAATTCTTGCATTTTCTCTAGAGTAAGATTATTCAAATCATACTTAGGTAACTTACTTATCTCATCAAGGTTCACTGAATCATCATCTTCCTCCTCTACATGAGTCATATCCTGAGATCATGAGGGTGTATCACTTGGTAGTGATAATTTCAAGCGTCTCCCCTTTTCACTTGATCTCTTTGGCTGTTGCACTTGTGTAGGAATCACTTTTTGTATAGGTGCCACATTTGTTGGTTTTATAGCCTTTGCACTCAAAAGTCGAATAAGAGATTGAGTAGCCTCTTGCTCTTTTTGTGTGACTTCATCCTCTACTAATTTAGTGCAAGAATCTTTCTCAAAATTTGCATACAATTTGGTGGTGTATATATAATTAATGCCTTACCAAGTTGCTCAATACTTGTGTCCTCTGTAACTAATGTGGCAGTCTTCTTGACTTCAAGCTTTGGATATTCAACCACCTATAACAAAATTGGGTCAGTATAGAGTTTTCTTGAATCTTTCATTAAGCCTTGAATTTCTTCTTCTATCAGTATATTTGGATTAGGTGGAGGGGTGTCAATGTCATCCTTAATTGTTATAGTGTCTTTCTACTCACACTTACTGATAAGTTGCTGAATCTTGTTAGTCATCTTGGCCATTTATTTTTTGTATTCATCTTTAAATTTAATAGCATCTCAACCTTCCCTCAGTTCCATAGATAGAGTAAGTACTCCAAATGCTTCCTTCCATATCCTAATACTTTCTTTCTCAACTTCATGAGCTTTATTTTTCAAAACTTTGTATGCCCTATCCCGCAACATAAAATTCTTAACAAAATATTTAAGGTATATAGACATATGAGTCTTCCCTAAATCTAGCATAGCTTGTGCCAATGTGGGCTCTCTTATTTGATTCTTAGTAGATAATGCCCATTTTCATTTGGCATCCACTAATTTGTATAAAACTACAAGAAATCCAATTTCCAATTCTAGGGGTGTTCGCCTAAACTTGATCATCATGTCAATCATTGTGCCTTCAAGCTTAACTTGATCATCATTACTCAAAGAATCATACTAAATGTCTTTGAATTCCATTATACTTTTTGATTCTATCACTTTTTCACATACCTAATCTACAACCATTAGAGGGAATCTCTTTACTATTTCTAATTTAATGGTTTCATCAGACTCTTTATTTTCTTCATCTTCCTCCTCTTCTGCAATGATTAGTTTTCTCCTCAGTTTTGCTTGGAATTCATCCAGTTTCCTCTTCTTTGATGGGCTTCTAGTTAATAGTTTGATAAGGTACTATGTTGACCTTTTTTGGTGATGATCACCTTTCCCTTTGGCCTCTAAGATGTCACCATTTCTTTCATATCCTTCTTTAGGTTGACCTGCACCTTAGGTTCTATAACAATAACCTTTTTCTATTTGGTTGCCCTTGGCTTGACAAATACAAGCTCTTTACCTTTTCCTTCCTTGGCCTCTGTGGATTATCCATACCCTTCTCCTTGTTCCTTATTTCCAACCTCAACAACTTTTCTCTTTCTCTAGGGGTGCCATATTTTGGAGTTAGCTCAAAAATCACAACCTCATATGTGACAAATTTCTTGGCACTCACATCTATGTCCTGTACCAAAAGTATAGTAACTACTACTGTTACCTCATCTATATTTACTTCATAGGGCATTGGCCTTAGCCATGCTATCCTTGGTAACACTACATGTGCATACACAAAATTTGTGTCCACAATGAAAGATACTTCATCATAGTATCTATCCACAAGTAATTTTTGGACTCTCATTCTATTCTTCATTTTAAATTTGAATTCTTCAAAGTAGTTGTCCATAACTACCTCAAAATCATCTCTGAATCTACTTATCAAATCATGTAGCTACACCAAAATCTTTATATTCTTATCCCATCCAATCATTCCACTGGTAGGAAAATAACTCTGTACATAAAAAAATATGCAAACTAATAATGATCCAAACTTACAAGAGGTGTTCTTTACTTTTTTCACTGCCTCTATATTCTTTATAAGTTGGTGTAACTTCAACTTGAAAAGATCGTATGAATGATCCTTCTTCACAATTTTGTAGCCTGAATTAACTGGTACATAGGACATGCTATTCAATCTACTAGATTGATAGAACTTGTGTGTAATCACACAAACATGAAATTCAATTAATGGGTCCTTCATTCCATCAATTGATATTCCACAACCATTCCACTTCACCTTGGCTAGGTTTTCAATCTTATTTGTTGTTCCTCTCCTTATGCTCTTTGGTTTCTTCAAATTAGGGTACCAGTTACCCTATGAATGATTTGCTTGTTGATCTTGATTGACCCACCTTCAAACCAAATTTTCATATCATGAAGTCAACTGAGAAAAATCTTGATCCATTCAACTTTAAAATTTCTTAAAAATCCTAGGGCATAGGTAACCCCTTTCTCAACAATGATCTTGTATTCATCCTTGAGGATTCTATCAACAAATAGCTTCTTATAAGCTACTCTAATATAGAAACCTCCAATTTCTCCAACCTTACATTGATAATATGATCTTAAATCTTGCATAGTCAAGACTCTCGGTGGAGTTGATGATAATGCTCCAATATCATCATCAATGTTATCAGTGTTAACTCAATTTCTAAAGTTGGGTGGAGGAATTTGATCATTCCTAATGATTTGTGTACTAGTATCCTTCATAATTTCACTTCCAAATGCCATTTCAAACTAGGTTTTTAATGGAAATTTTCACAAATATCTTCACTGAATATTTTACTTGGAACTAAGAATGATACTTTCTTTTCTTCACAAACTCTATTGAGATTATTTTTCTCTGGTTTCTAAAATCATTTTAATCACCTTAAAATATTCTCATGAGCTCTTTGATTGCTTGGTGAGTACAAATGAGTCACTAAATTTGATAAATACTTTCAATCTTTCATTTTTAGGTCTACAATTAATGTCTTCATACTTAGTTGGTGTATGAAAACTAGCTCGGTCTCCATTTCACCTTGGTCAAGTTTATTCACTTGATCATAACCAATTAATTTGTTTAGTGTGTTATCTTAATCAGTCAACCTATATTGCAAAGGTTAGTCAACATAGACTGTACCACCGATGCTTGGTAATTAGAGATTTTATTTTGATAAGTAGGAGATAATTTCCACAGTTAGTCAAATTGTGATATGAATATCAGGATTTAACTATGTGATTTTGAGTCAAACTCAATGACCCATGTTTCATGAGTAGTGATTCAACATGAATCCATCTCTCATGAGAATAAATGGAACACTTAGCACTCATTGGATATAGGTGATGCTCACAGGGGTGAAGCACCGGGACTTCTCGGGAGGTCACCCATCCCAGTACTACTCCAACCTGAGCGCACTTAACTACAGAGTTTCCTCCATAGTTAAACCCAAAGCTTGCAACCCCATTTGCAAAACCTTCACCAAGTGTTGTGCCTTATGAACCATTTATTAGAAAGCCCCTTAAGCTCATCAATTGTTAAGTAGGAGATAATTTCCATAGCTAGTCAAATTGTGATATGAATATCAGGATTTAACTATGTGATTTTGAGTCAAACTCGATGACCCATGTTTCATGAGTAGTGATTCAACATAAATCCATCTCTCATGAGAATAAATGGAACAATTAGCACTCATTGGATCTAGGTGATGCTCACAAGGGTGAAGCACCGGGACTTCCCGGGAGGTCACCCATCCCAGTACTACTCTAGCCTGAGCGTGCTTAACTACAGAGTTTCCTCCATAGTTAAACCCAAAGCTTGCAACCCCATTTGCAAAAGCTTCACCAAGTGTTGTGCCTTATGAACCATTCATTAGAAAGCCCCTTAAGCTCATCAATTGATAAGTAGGATATAATTTCCACAGCTAGTCAAATTGTCATATGAATATCAGGATTTAACTGTGTGATTTTGAGTCAAACTCGATGACCCATGTTTCATGAGTAGTGATTCAACATGAATCCATCTCTCATGAGAATAAATGGAACACTTAGCACTCATTGGATCTAGGTGATTCTCACTTTTTATACATATATTTATTTATGTAGTTATGAAATTTCATCACTTTTTATGCTAGGAATTGATGTAAAATATGGCATTGAGTATATAGTTCCTACATACCTTCTTTCTTTAGTGAGATGTAGTGTGATCACCTAATCCGTTAGATTAGGTAATTACAATTTCCTCTGCTCTACTGCTTCCAACTCTTACTATCTCTATCCATGTTTTCTTTCCTTCAAGTTTATCATTTCCATTGCTTGGTGCTGGTGCTGGTGTTTTGGTGTTGCAATTCTTATTGATGTGTCCAAATTTGAGACAACTAAAAAAATTTATCTCGCTATTTGTCCATTTTTTGTAATTTCCTCTAAAATGTGTTTTGATGTGATTCTTTGGAATGTGTGACATGTACATATTCTCCATAATAGTGACTACTATACCATGTATTGTAATCCCAATTATACAAATTGCCTTTCCTTACTTTATGAGTTTTTTTTTAGGTAACCAGTTTGAATTTTTCTTGAGTTTGCATTCATGAGCTCTATGTCCATACTTTTGACAATTCTAGCAATGACCTTGGAATTTAGATGTCTTTCTGGTTGAGTAATTTTTCTTTGATCTACATTCATGTTCTTGATGTCTTCCTTTCTTACAATTAAAACAATTACCACTTGGTTTTGGTTTTGGGTTTTTCTTACCAATTTTACTTCTACAAATGTTGGTTGTATGACTAGTTTTCCATAGTAATGATATTTAGGTTTTCCTTTTGGTTTTACATTCCTTTGTTCTCTACTATTGGATGATTCTCCTTCTTTAGTAGATGAAGATTTCTTATTGTATCCAAGTCTAGAGGTGTCTTTTATTCTAGGTGACTTGATCATATTTTTCAAAGTTCCTTTTCATGCCTTAATTCACTTTTCAATTGCTCTTTCTATAGCCTTAGACATGTGATCTCCACATCTTTTTTGTTTTCTTCTTGGTTTGCAATTACTAAGTGATTTATCATATCCATTTGATTATTTGTAAGCTTCTATACTTCAAATGATCTCCCTTCAAGTCTGCTAGCCATCTTCCTTTTATCTTCTTTAGCCATGAGCTTTTCTTCCATTACTTTTTTCTTTTTTTTAATTGCTTCACAAAGTGTCATTGATTGAATTTCTTGTTCTGTCTTGAGATCTTTTACTTCTTTTACAATGGAACTATTCTTCTCTAGGAATTCTATCATTACTTCATCATTGTTTCCAAAAAATTTCACTATCCAACAATCCTTCAGTGTCAACTTCCTTGTATTGAGTGTCATGTAGATGAATAACTATCTCTCTTCTTCTTTTTAGGGTTTTCCTTAACTCCTCTTTTTCTGCTTCTATTTGTTGCAAAATGATATGGATTTTAATCACTTGATTCTCAATGATATTTCCCATCTTGTATACTTACATCTCCATGATCTAATCCTCTCGAGCTATTAGGTTTCCTAATAAGAGAACTGAGCTCTAATACCAATTGTTGGAATACGTATATGGGAAGCAAGATACTGAGAGGGGGTGAATCAGGATCTTAAACTTTTAGCTTCAAAAAAAAAATATATATATCCTCATCTAATTCATCTCATAGATATACAATTAAAACTATAATCTTGAAACATATTTGAAGTATATCACAACCATAAAGAGTTCTACACATAACACAAATTTTTTTTTACATAGAAACACTTCAAGATGAAGGTAAACTTGGAGTAGGGGTGAAACCCATAAATATTCACTATTGCAACAAAAAATTTAACCTATTATTGTTACAATATTTTATCATAAAATATGATCTACCCTATGAGGGTCTTCCATGTTGAAATCTTAAGAGACTATTAGGTCTCACCTTGTTAAAGGGTTTTACACTCACAATGAAGTAAGGAATCTAGTAGGAGGTTTAGAAAGGTCTATTAGTACCACTCTATAGAGATTTACCCAATCTTAATTAATAATACCTAATTCAATACATGACCCTTAATTTTCTCTACAAGATGATCTTGGGTCTCCTCTTTACTATATCTCTTATCTAATCTCCTAACATAACAACTCTGTTTAGTCCTTCACTGCTCTGATTTCTCTTAGTTTGCTATACTTTTAGAACTTTCCTTCACTCCTTAAAATGCACACTCTTACACATTTCAATACATGCATCCCTGATTCTAGGGTTAGAATCCTCCTTAAATAAACATTTTGTGAAGGTTCTAGATCTTGAATGATGACTTACACTTTGTCATCTTTTCCATTTCCATCCTATTTCTTGATCGGTTGAGTCACATGCCTTGGGATCATAATTCCCTTCTCCAATAAAAACATGATCAACAACTTTTTTGGCTCAAAAAATATCAAATATTAAAGAAAAGTAGGCCAAAATGGTTTACATATGTGTTTGTGCTATTACAAACTTATATGTCAAAACTGAACTACTCGACACTTGAATGCTCTAATGCTTGGTCATGAAAACATCTTCATGCTATTACTCAGCTTCTATAATCCCATTTTCTCAACTCTTAATAACTTGTCAATATGCTCAGTCTCTACTATATTTCTTGACTCATTCATTTTCTTGGTCTCTATTGAATACTTGATAATCACTTTCCTGCTTGCTATAAGTGTTGTATACTCAACCTTTATAGGATAACTCAGTCAGAGTGATGACCTTGTAATCTTTCCTAGTAAATGACTAAGTGTTTGGATACTAGTAGACAACATAGGATTAGATATTAATAATGGACCTCATTTGAACCTAGAACCCTTTGAATTTAGTTGAAAATCAAAACAAAGTATGAGTCTTAGAATATCTCCTTTTTTGAAAACAATTATTCAATTTTATGTTATGTTTGATGTTACATGAAATGTCAAGCCTTACAAAGTAGTCAGTGATATATGAGCTCACTTAGGCATTGGAGATATTTTTTTATGTATGCTGAGCATTCCAATTATAACCAAGTTCAGAGTTAGTATTGACTGAGATCACTCAGGCATCAAAGGCAGATCTTGTGTTGACCAAGTTTACTCGGTTACCAAAGGAAAGTTAGAACAAATCCTATGTTGACCAAGTTCACTTAGTTACCAAAGGAAAATCAATATGAAGTTAGTAATGATTGAGTTGGGTTAGTTAACAAAGGGATTTCCCATGTTGACTAAGTGCTCAATTCTATATTAGCTAGTTGTCAACATGTTGAGTTTGATAGATTTATTGGTTAATGCTAGATGACTTAAGGGATGAAATTTGTTTGATTGAAAGTGTATTCAAGCCTACTTGACAAAGTAAATCATATAAGTATAAGGTCAAGTTGAGGATTAAAATGTGGAATTGAAGAAGATAATTTAAGGAAGTGAATTGGAAGGATATTAGCAAGAGGACATAGTATCCAAGTTAATCAAGTTTCAAAGAACATTATGATCAAGGAGGATCAAGTAATCAAGCTAGACCTAATATTTGAATAAAAAATGTTAGTTGCATAAGCAATCAAGTCATGTCATTGTTACTATCTAATAATTGTAGTAGTGAGTCAAAATTTCCTAATAGAGTTAGCTTAATAGCTATTTCACAAATCCTCTAATTTCTAGATTGAAGTGTCAAAAGACCTCTAAGAAGGCCACTCCTAATAGGGTGAGCTAAATCCTCTAACAAAGTCATGCCTAAAAATGTGTTTTCTAACTTTAATAGGGTTGGCTCTTAATAGGGCTCACTTTAGAAGAGTTAAAAACAATAACTAGTTGCAATTGGTGGTTTTCCCAAATTGGGTTTCCATGTTAAATCTTGGTGTCTCATGTGTTCATATTATTTTCCTTATGTTTTTACAACTAAGTTAATTAAGCTAATAAAATTTAATATCTTAAGATTTTCATATTTGGTGTTAATCTAGTAATAATAATATATTTAGTGTTAACTAAGTGACAGTAATATTTTCAGTGTTAATCGAGTGACAGTAATATTTTTAGTGTCAAACAAGTGACAACAATATATTTAGTGTTAACTGAGTTACATGAAGGATTTTTTTTTTGGTAACTGATCCAACCCTCCCCTCTCTATCACTTCTTTATATTTCCAATAATTGGTATCAAAGCTATTAGTGGTTGTAGATAAGGTTTCAAGGACCTAAGCCAAAGATCAAGATGTCTTATGAAAGGGAAATTCCTAAGTTGAATAGAGATAACTTCCAAGCATGATAGGAGCTCATGAAGTTGTATTTGGAAACCATTGGACACATAGGCCTATAATACTTGTAAAAAAAGTATGTGGCACCTACTAGACCTTTGACTATGTAGAAAATTACAAAAAAGAAGAATCACAACATAATGATGATTGACATTGCCTCTACTCTCAATTATGCTAAATTTATAAAGTCAAAGATTGTCCTACTACTCATGGAATGTGGATCAAGCTAAAATATATCTATGGAGGAGATGTCAATGTGAGGAGAGCTAAAGAAAAAGTCTAAGAGGTCAGTTTGATCAAGTGAAGATGAGAGAAGATGAAAACATTGCACAATACAGTGCAAGAATCAAAGCAAGTGTGATTGCAATTAGAGGCTCAAGAGGGAAAATAGATGATGTGATAGTGGTTAGAAATGTACTTAGAACACTTCTTCTTATTTATACAATTAGAGTTTCAAAAATTCAAGAAATGAGATGTAATCCCAAAAATGATATAAATTTGGATGCACTAGTGGGAAGGTTGACAACCTTTAAGTTAGATAACTTTGATAACTATGTTCCTAACTTTGGTAGCATTGAGTCTACATTTCAAGCTGAACTATCACTCAAAAAGAAAGGTGGAAAATCCAAAGGAAAGCAATTTAACAGTGAAGATGAAGAGGATTCTAATGATGACCTTGAAACCATTAGAGCCCTACTTGCAAGAAGATTCCCTAAAGGCAAAGGAAAGTACAAAGGTAAAATGCCCCTAATCTATTTTTCTTATGAATAAGTTGTTCACATTGCTGCAAGGTGTCCAAACTAAGAAGGAAAAGAAGAAAAAAGAAGTATAACAAGTACAAAGGAAAGAAAAATTTCAAAAGCTACAAAGATAAAAAGAATAAAGTTAAGAAATCATGTTACATGGCTAAAGACTTTGATAGTAGTGATGGTGATGAAATGGTTTACATTTCTATTAAAGATGAATTAGAGGATGAAAATGATAAGATGACCCTCATTTCTCATATTAGCAAGAATGACACATGGATCATAGATAGTGGTTTTTCCCACCACATGACTAATGATAAAACAAAATTTGAGCACATGAAACACTATGATGGTGGAAGTGTTAGATTTGGAAATGATGAACCATGTTATGTAAAGGGAAAATATTGCATTGCATTGATCAATGAACTCATATGTGACAATGCATACTAGGTTGAAGGAATGAAACACAATCTACTTAGTATGGCACATTTGAACAATATTTTATTCAAGGTAGAATTCATGAATGGAAAGGCCAAGATACTGGATGGAAAAGGAAATCTAGTTGGGACTAGAAATCAAACAAAAGGTAATCTACACTATCTAGATCTAATTGAAAGTTCATTTTTCCTAGCTCAAGTAGAGGGAAGTTGGTTATGGTGTAAAAGATTGTGTCATGTGAATTTTGATGACCTGGTTAACATAAGAAAGAATAAAGAGTAAGAGGCATTCCAAGCCTAAAGAAACTTGATATGGGCATGTGAAAGAATTGTCAAATTGGGAAGATGAGAAAGACAAGCTTCAAAAGAAAGAATTATCATTTTGAAGAAGTTCTTGAGCTAGTTCAAAAGATCTTTGTGGACCTATTGGCATAGAAAGCTATTGTGGAGATAATCACATTATTTTATTTGTTGATTATTATTCTAGGATGATGATATTAATGTACTTGAAAGATAAATTTGAAGCCTTTCAAAAATTCAAGTGGTCTTTGGCTAGAGTGGAGAAAGAAACATGTAAGAAACTAAAATTTCTAAGGTCAAACAAAGGAGGAGAATACATCTCAAATGAATTTAATGAATTCTAAAATGAAAGAGGAATCAAAAGGCATGTATCTACACCTAGTACACCTCAGTAAAATAGCATAGAAGAAAGAAGAAATAGATCCATTATGGATTATGCAAGGACACTGATGATAGAGAAAAATGTTGCAATCAAATATTAGGAGGAAAATAGTACAACAATTCATACCTTGAACTGAGTTCAACTAAAGAAAGATTTATATCAAAATTATTTCGAATTATGGTATGGATATAAACTTAATGTCTATTATTTTAAAGTATTTGGAAGCAAATGTTATATCTTAAAAGAGAAAAGGAAAAGAAAATTTGATGTGAAAAGTGATGAAGGCATATTCCTAGGATACTCCAACAAAAGAAAAGCATATAAATGTTTGAATCTTAATACTCACAAGCTCATAGAAAGTGCACATGTTAAAATTTATGAATTTTTAGAAAAGAGTGAAGAACAAAATACCAAAGAACCTGAAAACTATAGAAACTTTGTCTACTATGAACCTAATACTTTGCTTGAAGTTCAAGCAAATGTAATTGGAAATCAACAGTCTTCACCACCCAAGTCCCCTAAGTCTCAAGTTCAACCCGAGTTGTAGCTTGTACAACCTGAGTCATAGTTTGAGGGACCCAATTCTTAGTTAGAAGGACCTGAGTTTCAAATAGTAGAAACCAAGTCATTGTATGAAGGACTTGAGTCACAAATAGTGGGACTCAAGCATGATTCAAAAGATCATTTCGAGCATGGTGAATCGAGTAAATCTAGAAAGAAGGAACATGTAGTTTCTAGATATGTCAGAAGCCACCATGCACCTGAGAAAATCATTGGATATCAATCAAAAGACATAATGAAAAGGGAAAAACAAAAAGTTACATGTTTTCTTACTAAGTTTGAACCTAGAACTATTAAAGATGCATTAAACAATAAAAATTGGATTGAGGTAATGAATGAAGAGATTAAACAAGTTGAGAGGAAAAAAATTTGGACTCTTGTTCCTAGACCCAAGGACAAAAATATAATTGGCACAAAATGGGTATTTAGAAATAAGTTGAATGAAAATGGAGAAGTATCAAGGAATAAGGCAAGGCTAGTATGCAAATGTTATGCTCAAGAAGAAGGTATTGATTATGGAGAATTTTTTTCTCTTGTTGCAAGACTAGAAGGTGTTAGGACACTACTTTCTTATGCTTCACACAAATGATTCAAAGTATATCAAATGAATCTAAAGTTAACTTTCTTGAATGGAATCCTAGAAGAAGAAGTCTACATTGAGAAACTTGAAGGTTTCATAGCTCCTAAAAAAAGGAATATGGTTTGTAGATTACACAAAGCTTTATATGGTCTCAAATAAGACCCTAGAGCCTGGTATGAAAGATTGCATAGTTATTTGACAAAAATTAGTTGTCAAAAAACAAATGACAACATCAGTCTATACATTAAAGAAGGACCATAAAAGAAGATATTGTTGGCATAAATTTTTGTAGATGATATATTTTTCATTGTATATGATGAGTTTTGCAAATATTTTTCTTTGGATATAAGTAAAGAATTTGAAATGTTAATGTTTGGAGAGATCAAAATCTTTTTTTGGCCTACAAATTCAATAGAAGAAGGATGACATCTACATTATTCAATCAAAGTACATCAAGGATATATTGAAGAAATTTGGAATTGAGGTTTTTAGACTAGTTGGAACACCTATGTCTAATGGACATAAGCTTTCAAAAAATGATGGTTACGAAGAGGTAGATCGGAATACATATAGATCAATGATTGGAAAAATTTAGTATGTAGTACACACAAGACCTGATATTGCATTAGCAGTTGGAACAGTGGAAAGATTTTCTACTAATCCAAAAGAAAATCTTTTGATGGTAATACAAATAATTATGAGGTATCTAAAAGCTTACTGAAGGCTATGGTTTTTGGTATAAGAAAGGAGGCAATCTTGAATTAAAATCCTTCACTGATGCTAATTGGGCAAGAAGTATTGATGACATGAAAAATACTAGTGGTGGAGCATTCTATCTTGGAAAGAGGCTAGTGTCTTGGATAAGAAAGAAGCATAATTGAATCTCTTAGTCTAAAAAAGAATTAAAATATGTTGCAACAACAATCAATTGTTCCAACATCATTTGGTTCAAACAACTATTTTCAAGTATGAAGGAAGAAATCAAGAATCTAGTAGTTATCTTCTATGATAACATTAGTGCAATTAACATTTCTAAGAATCTAGTGATGCATACCAAGACAAAGTACATTGCAATAAAATATCATTTTTGAGAGAATTAGTGCAAGAAAAGGAGGTGAGATTGGAATATGTGAATACAAAAGAAAAAATTGTGGACATATTCACCAAGCTATTACCTAAGGATGCATTTGTGTATTTGAGAGGTAAGCTAGGGGTCATTCCCTCACCAAATAGAGATTATTGATGCATCAACTAAGCATTTGAAGATCAGTCATGTTGATGTAGTATTATTAGAGAAAATTGCATATGAATAAATACTTCAAGTACACAACACTTCCATTGCAAGTTGTACTTAGCATGAGATGTCAAAGAGGGAGAGTTTGTTGTCATATCAGAGAAATTTGCTATCAATAAAGAGGGTGATTTTTTTGTCATATTAGAGAAATTTTGTATCAATAAATAGGGAGAGTCTTCTATCATATTAGTGAAATTATAGTAAGAGAAATTAGAGAAAATCATTCAAGAGGGAGAGATCAATGTCAAAGGGAGTTCTAATGGATGAGAATTAGAATCAAACTAAGGATATTATCCTTCTATTTTTCTCCAAAATTTCATTGTACTATGATATGTCGTATTGCCATCAATGCCAAAGAGGGAGATTGTTGAAAATAATTATTCAATTGTATGTTATCTTTGATGTTACATAAAATTTCAAGCCTTACCAAGTAGTTAGTGATAGTTGAGCTCATTTAGGCATTGAAGAAAATTTCATGTGTATGCTGAGAATTTTAGTTATAACCAACTTTAGAGTTAGTATTGACCAAGCTCACTCAGACATCATAGGTAGATCTTGTATTGATTGAGTTTACTCAATTACCAAAGGAAAGTTAGCATAAATCTTGTGTTGATTGAGTTCACTCAGTTACCAAAGGAAAGTTAGCATGAAGTTAATATTGATCAAGTTGGGTTGGTTAACAAAAAGATTTCCCATGTTGATCGAGTACTTAATTCTATATTAACCAATCGTCAACATGTTGAGTTTGATAGATTTATTGGTTAATACTAGATGACTTAAGGGATGCAAATTGTTTGATTGAAAGTGTATTCAAAATGACTTGATAAGGTAAATCATATAAACATAAGGTCAAGTTGAGGATTGAAAAGTGAAATTGAAGAAGATGATTTAAGGAAGTGAATCAGAAGGATATCTGCAAGAGGACATAGTATCCAAGTTGACCAATTTTCAAAGAACATTATGATCAAGGAGGATCAAGTAATCAAGCTAGAATTGAGATCTAAATTAGCAAAGTTAGTTGCATCAGTAATTAGGTGAAGTCATTGTTTCTCTCTAATAATTGTAGTAGTGAATCAAAATCTCCTAATAGAGTTAGCTTAACAACGATTTGGAAAATCCTCTTAGGTGGCATTTCTAGATTAAAGTGTCTAAAGACCTCTAACAAGGCCACTCCTAATGGGTGAACTAAATTCTCTAAAAGGGTCACACCTAACAATGTGTGTTGTAACCTTTAATAGGGCTAGCTCCTAATAGGGATCACTTCAGAAGAGTGAAAAATAGTAACTAGTTACAATTGGTGGTTTTCTCAAATTGGGTTTCCATGTTAAATATTGGCATCTCATGTGTTCATATTATTTTCTTTATGTTTTTGCAACTAAGTTAATTAAGGCTAATCACATTCAATATCTTAAGATCTGCATATTTAGTGTTAATCAAGCAATAATAATATATTTAATTTTAACCAAGTTACAATAATATTTTTAGTGTTAATTGAGTGATAGTAATATTTTACAGTGTTAACCAAATGATAGTAATATATTTAGAATTATCGAGTTACAACAAGGATTTGTTTTAAAGTTGTGTTGACATCTTTATGGACTTGGATTTGTTTTAGTGGTAACTAATTCACCTCTCCCATCTTAGTTAATCCTTTACATTTCCAAAATATGCAGATGGATAAAGGATTGTGACCTTGATCTTTTTTGTTTTCTTTTATATCATTTTTCTTAGGTCAAATTCTATCTATGTCTTGATGGATTTGACCTAGTCCTTTTTATTAACTCAATCTTTCTGATTTTTATCTCTTGTTGTCAAGATCCAAAATCCATCCTCATTAGGTTAAACTCTTAGATTGGTACTTTCCAAATATTTTATCCTAAGTCTAAATGTTGAATATACTTGTCATAACCTTAGCACATCCTTGGTCCACATAAATGTCATTTTTCTTAAACCTTGTTTGCACTCATCTAGCTTGCATATCTCCTAGTTTGCATATCATCCCAAAACCCTAGTTTTCATTTCAAAAACTTAGTTTTTATATCATTTCAAGCCCCTAGTTTGCACATAATTAAAAAATCCTAATTTGTAATCTAAAACCCTAGTTGCATAGTCATTTCACCTAATGTAGTAATGTTGTACAAGGTAGGAGAATCCCAAAAGGAGATGTTCTAGCCCCCAAAAAATAGCCACACAACAAAAATACAGTACAAGATATAAGATCTAATACTAATTACAATACTTTATTCATAAAATAACTTTTTACATGCAATATGCCTAGCTATAAGGCCTTTTAGGTTATGGCTAACTACAAATGCAATTACAATAACAATTTTGCAAGATCCCAAAAGATCCAACCCAAAAACTAGCTAGTCTAGATCCACACTCTAGTTAAAACCTCCAAGGAAGATCAACTTGTGCTCACAAGCCCACCAAGAATTCTCCTTATTTCCCAAGCCTCAATGCTAGCTCTTCTCAAAGTTTTCTCCTCGACATCCTCTTCCCAAGTTGGATGATTATTAAAAAGGATTCCACAAGACCCCTACTTATACCCAACTAAGCCAAAGGTTGGCCTAGTATGTTAAAAATTAAATAAACCCTTGCATTAAATGTACATTTAAGCCACAAGTCATCTGACAATAGAAATTGAATACATATAACCAAATTAAATGCCAAGGTCAACTCACACTATGATCAAAACATAGTCTAGGAAGATGTAGAGGATGTTGGCATAAGCAAAAATGGAAAAATATCGAAATCCATTTTTTTGGTATTTTCTATGTTCTAGTATTTTGCATTTTGGGAGGTCTCTGAGGCATTTTTGGGCTTCGATAGGGCCAAGAAGTCATAGCCATTTCCAAGGGATAATGGTGACCCTTGGGATCCATGAAACTTGTATAAACTCTATTTTTCAAAATGAATGGATCACTTTTGGCTTGTAGAAAATCTATTGTTGCATTTTAATTGTTTTCAATTTTAGCCACAATACCACAGGTTCTACACTAGTTATTGTAACCTAAATTCATAATTCAAATCATTTGTATCAGAGCTTTTTTTCTCTTGTATGTACCATCTTACATAGTCAACTTATTGAAGGTTAGGATTGGCTATGAGAGATCTCTCAAATTATCTTCCTTTGAGATGCACTTGGTCCTAGATGGAAAAAAAATCATTAGATAGGATGGATGAATCCCTCAAAACACTAGTAGAAGAGGCATTAAATAAACAATGTAAAGAAAAGATGCAACAATTTTCACGGATGCTTGAAAAATGAGAGTTACATGCTAGTCTGAGCAATTCAAAATTTGGTGGGCAAATCCCATTCAAGGTGCAGGTAAATTTTGACATTCCAACTTTTCAAGGAAAAATTAATGCAAATGCTATTGATGTCTAGTTGTCTGAATTGGAGAGGTATTTTTGTGTTAATAATTTCTCAAATAGTGAAAAGATAACCTTCACCCTGCTCAAAGTTGAGAATCATGTGAAGTTGGCATGGAAGGTACAATTAACAATAGAAGAAACCCAAGAATCTTAGGATGGACATGAATTTTCTATGTTATTTGATGGAAAACTCACATGGGAAGAATTTGTAGAGCATATAAAATAATAATATTACATTGAGGATACCTATGAAAAAAAATGCAATGGAAATTACTCTAACAGAAGAAAGACCGATCAGTTTAGGAGTATACCAAAATTTTTCATGCTCTCTCTACAAAGCTTGGCATCAAAGACTCATAAAAACATAGAGTTTTGAAGTATAAGAGTGGTCTTCATAGATACATTCAGACTAAAATGGATTTCTTGAATATTGAAACATTACCTAGTGCTTTCAAATATACATCAAAAATTAAGGAGATGTTCAAGCAAAGAGGGAGGAGGGAAAATCCAATAAACAATAAATGTAAAGGTGAAGGTAGTAAGTAAATGGGAAAAAAGAAAACCAAGAAACCATCTCCAAATTCACCAGAAAAGAAGACATGGGGGGTAAAGAAAATAGGGCAAGAATCAGGTATGTGGTGTGAAATCCATAAAAGTCCCTCTCATAACACTAAAGATTGTAGAACTATAAATAATTTAATGATAGAAACCCATGAAGAAGCTATTGAACATGAGATGACAGAAGTTGAAAAACAAGAGGATGGAAAAATCATTGAGGCTAAACCATATGCCACTGTGGCCACTGCAAAGGTATTTTCTTGTGATGATGAAGAGAGATTATTCCATTCACAAATGTGGGTAGGAGGAAAAGCTTTACATTTTATTATTGACAGTGGTAGTCAAAAGAATTTGATATCTTTTGAGATTGTAAAGAGATTGAATCTAAAGACAACATCACATCCACAACCATATTCTATGGGGTGGGTGAACTAAGGGCAAGAAATTGAAGTAAACAAGCAATGTCATCCTTCATATTCCATAAAACCATTCAAAGATGATGTGATCTGTGATATAGCTCCTCTTGATGTGTGTGATATTTTTTTGGGGTAGCCATACATGTATCAACCTCATGGTGTGTATGAGTCAAGGCCATGAAGCATGACAATCAAATTAGGTGGAAAAAAGTACCAGATTCTAGAGGTAAGTCCTACACACCCTGCATCTTTGATTAGTACAAAATAGTCTAGAAGGTTAATAGCCCAAACTAGTACATTTTCTGTTATTAATGATTTGTCTAGAGGAACAAAAGAAAAATGCGTGTAATTCCAATTCCATGGTGTCCATCACAACAAAAGAAAAAAAATCAATGGATCAAATTTTAACAAAATATCATAATGTGTTTGAGTTACCAACAAGGGTACCCTTACATTGCCAAGTTAGACAATTTATTGATTTGATACTAGGAACCCCATATCTTAATGAGCAAGTATATAGGAGATCAGTTATAGAGAATGATGAGATAAAAAGGTAGATATAAGAATTAATTTAGAAAGGACATACCTGCCCAAGTACATCTCCCTATGGTAGCCCAACTATTCTTGCAAAGAAAAAGGATGGTACATGGAGGCTTTATATTGATTATAGATCATTGAATAAGATCGCTATAAAAAATAGATATCCAATTCCTCTGATAGATGATCTCTTAGAATAGCTTAGAGGGGCAAAATTATTCACTAAAATTGACTTGAAATCTGGGTACCATCAAGTACCAATTGATCCAACAGATGTATGGAAGACTGCCTTTAAATCTAAAGAAGGACTATTTGAATGGTTGGTGATGCCTTTTCATCTTAAAAATGCCCCAACCACATTTATGAGGATGATGAATGATGTTCTTAGGCCATTCATTGACTCATTTGTAGTTGTATATCTAGATGATATTCTAATTTTTAGTAAAACTTGGGAAGAACATCTACAACATGTGGAACAAATACTTTCTACATTACAAAACCATGGTCTCTATGCAAATAAAGAAAAATGTTATTTTGGTATGCAAACTATCAAGCACTTTTGATATGTTATTGATAGTGAGGGTGTTCATGTTGATCCTGAAAAAATCTAGGTAATTAAAGATTGGCCTACTCCAAGGAATCTCATAGAGTTTCATAGCTTCTTGGGGTTAGCTAACTTTTATCATAGATTTGTGTTTGGATTTTTACATTTTTCTTGGCCTTTGGATCATTCATTACAATGAGGTATGAAAGTGAAATTCAACTGGGAAAGTGTTCAACAAAAAGAATTTGAGGAGTTAAAACAAAGGTTATGTTCTACACCAATTTTATCTCTTCCTGATCTAAAATAGTCTTTTGAAATACAAACTGATGCATCAAAATATGCATTGGGAGTAGTCCTCATGCAACATGGACATCCAGTTGCCTACCATAGTGAGACTTGTTTTGATACTGTGCATAGATATCCCACCTATGAAAAAGAACTATATGCTATTGTTCAAGCTTGCAAGAAATGGAAACATTATATATTGGGAAAGGAGATTATCATCCACACAGATCACAAAACCCTTTAATTTTTACAAACACAAGGTAAATTATAGAATGATAGGCATCAAAGGTGGTCAACTTATCTTCAACAATTTCATCTCAACATTTTTCATAAGAAAGGAAGCACTAATAAGGTAGCAGATTGTCTGAGTAGGCCTCTAATTGCAAGAATAAATATGGTATTTGAATCATGTGGTCACCAAATAGAAAATTGGGTCCACTTGTATCTACATGATAATCAATTTTCTAATGTTTATACTCAGCTAGTGGAAGGTAAGCATGTGAATGATTTTTACTTGCAAGATGGAATGCTCTATCACTTTGGCCAAATATATGTTCTTGATAAAGAATCTAAGAAGTTAATATGGGAAGCTCACTACAGTAAGGTTGCTGGTCATTTTGGAATAGGTAAGATTACTACTATACTACAAAGATATTTTTACTAGCCAAAAATGAAAAGTGATATGATGAAATATATTCAAGCATGTATAACATGTGCCATTGCAAAGCCTACAAATCATAAGTTGTATTTATATTTGCCACTTCCTATTCTAGATAAACCTTGACATTCAATTTTAATGGATTTTATGTATGGTTTTCCTACCACAAAAAATGGGCATGATTGTGTATATGTTGTAGTTGGCAGATTTTCAAAAATGACAATCTTGGTGGTTTTTAGAAAGGCAATCTCTACTGAAGAAACTACAAAACTCTTTTTTGAGCATGTTTGGGTTCATTTTGGGCTACCAAAAAGAATTATTTTAGATAGGGATAATCGCTTTCTTAGTAAATTTTGGTCTTCATTATGGGCAATGATGGACACAAAAATAACAAAGTCTACTACTTTCCACCCTCAAATAGATGGTCAAATAAAGGTTTTTAATCGAATGACTATTCAAATCCTACGTATGTATCATTCCAAACATCCTTGTACATGGGATGAGAGCCTTCCTTATGTACAACATAGCTACAACAGGGCAATTCATGTAGTTTAACTGGCCATAGCCCATTTAAGGTTTGTCTTGGATATTAGCCCTTAGCACCAATAAATGTTTCTATTCTTTTTATGCAAATTGACTTGGTACCATGCTTGATAAGGAGAAGGACAAAGCAATGAAGTTCATTGATAGAATTCATCATTTTTAGGAGCAAGTTCATGAAATTTTGGAGCAAACCACTGAGAAGTATAAATAGAGCATGATGAGCATCAAACTCATAATTTTTCAGGTTGGGGATAAGGTATGGTTGCATTTCTAGAAGGAATGCCTACAAGGCCCTCATAGGAAGCTTTATCCTCTTCATTATGGTCCTTATAAGATTATAAAGAAATTTGGTGAAAATGCATTTGAACTCAACTTGCCTCCATTTTTGGGTATTCACCTAGTCTTCAGTGTAGAATATTTGAAGCCATATTTCCCTCCTTTACTAGATATTGTAGATGTTGTTGAAGAAATCAGTCATACAAAGCTAAATCTAGAGGCTGTCAATCCACTTCAAAGTGATCAAATTGTGGAAGTTTTCATGAAGAATTTGAGGAACCAGATAATCTATTTGTATCATGTGGTAAAAGTAGGACAATTTGTTCAACAAGGAAAATGACTTACATGTAAACAAATCCATCTTCATTTTTCACATCTAATGAAAAGTGTGGATGAAATGGGGCCCATTTCCTCTCAAGAAGGAAGGAATGAAAAAAAAACAGTCTAGGAAGATGCAGAGGATGTTGGCACAAGAAAAAATGGGAAAATATTGAAATCCATTTTTAAAGTATTTTCTATGTTCTAGTATTTTGCATTTTCAAAGGTCTCCAGGGAATTTTTGGGCTTTGGTAGGGCCATGAAGTCATAGCAGTCTGCTTAAGACTTTAGATAATAAATGTATTTCTCTAGAATATCTTTCAAAAAAATTTGATGGTTCATGATTTCAAGCTATGAGTAGAAAGTTACGACTTCTACAAGTATATGTAAATTTTAATATAGTTTTTTTTATAGTTTTTATAGTTTTTATAGTTTATTTTGTAATTAATTAGTTTGTGGACTTTTCATTTTCATTTACAAGGGATAATGGTGACCCTTGGGATCCATGATACTTGTATAAACTCTATTTAAAAAATGAATGGATCACTTTTGGCTTGCAGAAAATCTATTGTTGCATTTTAATTATTTTTAATCTTAGCCACAATATTGCAAGTTCTAAACTAGGTATTGTAACCTAAATTCATAATTTAGATCAAAATAGAAATCAAACATAGACAACTTGGGAAAAGCTAGGACCAAGACATGATTGAGCATGAGAAAACCACTTCTGCTATTAGCAATTCCACCAAGAATAATTGAGCGCCTTTATTGACTGAGCCACTCGATCAACATAGCAACCAAACCATGCAGTATAAGCTGAGGTTCCTAGTGTATATTAACTTCTACTCCATTGGTGATTGACTCTCTTCATTGACCAAGCCACTCAGTCAACACTAAAACCAAGAATCACTATGCTATGTAGTATAAAAAAGGTTTTTAGTATATGTCGAGTAACTTCAATGACCAAGAACCTCCAAGAAATAACCAAGTAAGGCCACTCCAACCTAGCTTCTTGATTAATAATACAACCAAAAACTATTGATTAGTAATGACTAAGCCACACCTCTTCATTTGATTGAGTCCCTTAACTACAAGGTCAAAATAATTTAACATGTAGGATTTCTAACTTCCCTAGGATGCTCTCACATTAGAAACCCTAGGTGCAAAAAGATGTTCTTAGTAGCTAGAAAAACATCTTCTAGGATTCACTACATAAATCCCAAACTAATTCATCACATACATATTCTCTGAGTCTTAAACTTTCACACTATCTCCTATTCCACTTGTATTTCTTCACATCTAACCTTGGTGTTCCATGAATTTTTTGTCCACACTGATCTCTAACCCTTTCAAAATCCTTCAAAGAAACTTGGCTGCCAATAATCAAGTTCCTCCTATTGAGTTCCTCATTATATAAAGGAATTAGGGAATGCTTCCTACCACCTTTCTCAATAGTAATCACATTCTTGACACAATCATGCATAGCCCTATAATCATACTACCAAGCTCTACCAAGGAATAGATGACAACTACTTATATCCAAAATATCACACAACACATGATCCTTATACTGCCCAATCTGGAAATCAACAATACATTGATCCCTCACTTATAAAGCATGTACATCTTTCAACCAGCCTATCCTATAAGGATAAGAATGTCTTACCCTTCTAAACCCAAATTTCTGAACCATCTTCTTAGCAACAAGGTTGTCATTACTACCATAATCCATAATTACATTGCAAACTTTACTACCATACTTACAATGAGTCCTAAAAAAATTACTCCTTTGACAAGATTCCAATGTCCTCTAACCAACCAATACTCACGAACCCAGTAAATTCTCTCCTTTCTTGGGTTCACTGATATGGTTTTCAATCTCATTTACAATAGAAACTCTTTTGTCCCTAGCCTTAGGATATTTATAAGCTCTATGCCCTTCTTCATGACATCTAAAACAAGTACTCATATATTCACCTCTACCCATCCCTTTTTTTTGATCAATAGGTTTTGGTTCATCTTTTGCACTCAATTTAACCTTTGTTAAGTAGTCCTACTTCTCCTTCCCTCAAGAACTACATTAATATTTCCTCTTTAGATTGTCTTCTACCTTTAGGGCATACTGATAAGCATCCTCAACCAAAGAAATATTTAGCATGCCAATTTCATCCTGAATATTGAATCTCAAACCATTAATAAATCTAGCCACCTTTTTTTAGGTAGGTCTCTATGTCCAAACTGAATAGTCCACTTGTAGAAATCCTTTGTTTAATTTTCATGGTCATATCTTTTTGCTTTAGATTATGGAACTTCTTCAACAACTCAAGTTCATAATTAGTAGGAATGAGCTTGGCCTTCAGTTTAGTTACCATCAATCTAGTAATCTTCATTTCATCTTCCTCTTCTCTATCTCACTATAATTCCTTCCACCAAAGAGTAACATGTCCCTTTATCTTAGTCTATGCCAACCTCACTTTGAGTGGATCTACAATATCCTCTAACTCAAAGTAGTCTTCCAATTCACCAATAAAATCAATCAAGTCTTCAAGATTCAAAGTACCTAAAAAATTAGAAACCTCCATCTTATGCTTTAGCTTTAGTTGAGATCTAGGTATAGAAAAATGACTAGGCCTATCTCCCATAGGTATCTCCACACAATTAGTTATGTCCTTACCACTCAATCCAACAACCTTAAAGTCTTCAACAAATTCCTCATAACCATCTTCACTACCCACATACTAAGGTACACCACTTAGAGAACTTATGATCTTAGTGATCATATCACTCTTCAATAATGCCATCTCAAATTTGAATTCTATTTTAATCTTCTCTAAGATCCTTTCTTCAACATCACATACATATTCAATCACCCTAGGGTCTAATTGCCTCTGAGACATCTTCCAAGTTTTTTTTGCAAATTCTCCATAATAAATAAACTAGATCCAAACCTTCAATTATATAATCTTAAACCTATACACTTGAATTGTGTCCCACTCTAAACCCTTCTATCCAAACGATTCCATGAGTTTGGAATGCTTGGATGCCAGCTTAGAGCTCCCTATCCACGGAGTGCAAGAGAGTGTATTTCAAATTCAAGAGATCTCAGATGAGCCTTAGGAATACTCTTCTTTCTAGTAAACCATGCAATGGGAGGTTCCAAAGACAAGATGCAAGAATGCAAATGTCTCAAGGAGTTCCTCAAGAATGCAATGCAAATGAAAATTAAGCTAGAATGAGATGCAAAGTGGAGTTATGCTAAAACATGTATGAGAGTGTTACAATACCATTATTAAGCTATATGATATTAAGCTACATGTAAAAATGAAAGCTAAGCTAAGCTAGAATGCCATGATTCCATGGATGAGAGAATGTAGACAAGAAATAGAAGTTCTCCACAAAGCTCCAAAGAAACCTATTAGAAAACCTGCAGCATAACAATATTCAAAATGAGGATGGATTGAGGGGGAAAGCTCTCTCCCTTTTAAAGATGTATGGATGGTAGAGATCAAGATGAAGATGGTGGATGATCAACGGTGGAATTCAAAAAGAGGAGTGATCCATGTGCACACGCAAGTCAACCAATAGAATATAAGTTGACTTGTCATATAAGACAAAAGTCACAAAGCCTTTTCTTTTAATTGCAAAATAGAAAAAGGACTTTATGTGTGCACTTTAAGTGGGTTAGAAGAATGGGGTGTTTTATTTAATTAAAAGGGGACATGTTCTTTTAATCAAATAATGAACTTAGGATAGCATAGTCAAACTATAGGTTATAATCAAATAAATTGATTATTAGCAATTTGGTCTAGGTAAATGATTAAATTAATTTAGCCAAAATGCTGAGAAGGGGGCTAATAGTCTAGATGACCATTTTTAGGTGATTACATTTGCCCCTCTTTGACTAATGCATGATTGATCTGGGAACACATTATGTCAAAGAAAATCAAAGCCAAGTAGGTGATGATAGATATAAATATCTGATTCCAAAGAATGAAATGCAGAAATAGATAACAAGTCTTGAATGCACAGCCTGGTAGCGGTAGTACTGAACATTAGGAAGAGATTATGTTAGAATTCAAGAAGAATGCTAACACTTAGCAAAGTAGATAGATCAAGAACAAGTGAGAAGATCAAACAAATGCTCCTAAGAAATAGATGGTTGTAGTAATCAGTGATAGAATATTTCTGCCCCCTCGGGATCGAAATTCAAATGAGGTAAGGGGATGCAAAAACTGGCTAGACCTGAAAAAATTAGAATATAGCAATGTCCAAGATGAGAGATAGATGATTAGAACCCAAGAATGACTATAAAAAAATTGATAAAATGCCCCAGTTTGACTAGAGTTGACCTTGAAGGATATAGCATAAAAATTAGGTTGAAACGAGTAGAAAGGTGATTTTAGACATGAAATAGTGAATTGAAGTAGATATGAAGTATGGAAATGATGAAGACATGAAGAAATGAAGATGCCCCAGTGATGATTCAGAGATTAGACCTCAAAAGGTCAGCTAACTGCTCAGAAGAAAGTAGAATTTTAAAAGACAATTTTGACCATCAAGATGAACTCGAATTTGTATTTCGATCCCGAAAATGAATCTAGGATGTTGAAATTATTTAAGAGGTCAAAAATTTATATAATGTGATGATAAGATAGAAAAGAGATGAAGTGAAAGATTAAGAAGGTGAAAAGACACGAACAAGAAGAAAGTAAAGAAATATATGAAAGGAGTTAGCTGATATGTCCACAAAAAGATGAAGAGAGAGCTCTCCCCATATGTAAGAATGCAAGACTAAGCTAGAAAATGAACCTAAAATGCAAGCTAATATGAAAAGTGGTTTACCAACAAGAAGTGTATAGCATTTAGACTCTTAATTTCATCATTGAGCATTTATTAGGGACATCATGAGATCATACAACCATCACTAGTATAACTATGAGGATATGAATATGATTGATATCAGATAGGTATGTGGAAATCCAATCTAAGCATTAGAGACATGTAAGTCAAGATAACTACGCGATTAGAATCCCTAAGTTTAATTTAGCAAGATTACACCTGTATCAAGGCATAAGCACCAGGATAAAGCCCAAGTGCGGTCTTGCAAAATAGTCAAGGATGATACATTTGTAAGTCAAAATGTTGAATAGGTCAAGCATAAATGCTTACAACACTATAGACAAATAAAGTATACCCACAACTAGAAATCAAGAAAACATGTCCCATGCCCCCAGTCTTCTAGCCAACAACATCCTCGAAAGACTATTAGGGAGGGAACACATGGCAAAGAAATCATCATAGACATCACACAAAGTAGATAAAGATCAACATAGCTCAATCGTTTAAGTGTTAAAGTGTGTGTGTGTAAGTCACTTGGCCATTTCTTCAAGACTTGATTCTGATAGTGAGAAATATCATGACATCGGAGACCGTAGGTAAACTATCTAAAAAGTGTTGAAAATAACTTGATGTCAAGGTGGGGGAAGTGTTGAGAAATACTATTTTGTGAGTTTTTCAAAGAAACCCTAATGCACAAGAATACCTCAATAGGCAAAGTAGTTATGCCCTCAAGATGAGGACAAGAAACAATTCCAAGCTAGGAAATGTGTAGCGAAGTGGATGATTGAGATTGATAGACATAGGTGCAAGGGTTTCAAGTAGTGCTTGTTTCCAGATTTTCACCACTTGACAGATTTTTTTTAGGACTTTTTTTCAATTTTTTTATATTTTTGATTTTTTTGATTTTTTTGGTGATACATCAAAGTGCCTATTGCTAGGTTTTCACTAAGATGATCATTTTTTTAGGAAATTTTCTAATTTTTATGATTTTTTCAGCATCATATATGATTTTTTGGATTTTTTAGAATAATTTAGAGATCACTAGTTCTCAAGCAAGATCAAATCATTTTCTTCCAATGTCTAGCAAGGTATAGGACACGATGGAGAAACAAGCCGATAGATAAGCAAAGATGTATAAGAAAGGAATGTGAAGCAAGTGAAAGTGATCCTCAAGAATTGACTCCTCAAGAGTACCCAAGCTAGGGAAAGAGGTGAAATAGTCATATGAAGCATATTTTGGATAAGCAATGGAAGAAATGAGCAAGATAGCATGTAGGATAAGCAGTGAAGCCAACAAGTGAGATAGCATGAAGCATGTAGTCCAAAAGAGTAGACATGTCAAGAGACCTATGAGAACCATGTTTCATTTATTATGATCAAGACCAAGGGGTCAACTAGATAGTATAGCAATGGGATAGAGCAATAAGAATAAAGCTCAAGATAGAGGCTATGAGTGAATGGGAGAGCACAAATAGAGAATCTCATGGATAAGATAGCCAATATGCAAAGATAGCTCAACATTTTCAAGATCAAAGAGAGAAGAGGGGATAGATGGATGATGGAAGAATTATGCATGATGCCTGTTTGCCAGGTTTTCATCATTTTACTTATCTAAGGTGCCACAAGAAGTAGTTTTCACCATAGGATGGATTTATTTCTCTTTAGTTTTGCTACCAAGGTGCCACAAGAAGTGGTTTTCACCAAGGCACATTTTCATTTTTTTTTCATTTTTTTTTCTTTTTCTTTTTTTGAATTTTTAGAAAGAGCTCAAGCTTTTTGAATGTAGATAGTGCTCGTATAGGAAAGATAAGTCATGATAAGCCAAGACCATAGAAAGGTATGCTCAAAGATGTTGATAGGGTGATGAAAGAGAAATGGTAGTAGGAAGAATATATTGAGGATAAGAGTTCATGTATAGAAAGTAGGTGTAAGCTTTAGAGGATTTCATGTGGGTAGCTAAAATATTGGACAAGATCAACATTGACACACACCTTGAAGGGTATTGGAACAATGGAGGAATCATGGATGAAATAGCTTGAGATTTAGATGTATGAGGTGCTAGAAGAGATTTGGAAAAAAATGGATTGGAAGGCTTTGGAATAATTTTAAGAAGATTTTTGGAAGAATACGGAATGGAAGCCTTTGGAAGCTTGAATTTCAACTTTGAAGTATTTTCAATATTCAAGTCTTTTAAAAGAGACTTGGGAATCCACATAGCTTTAGATTTTCCTTGTTCTTTGGGTGCTTGAGAGTGCATTTCTTCAATGATGGATTTAGGAACCCACATTTGCTTTGATTTAGCTCTCTTAATAGTGGACCTTTGTAGTCTCTTTTGTGCATTTTCCTTCTTAGCATTCACATGTCGATTAGATGGGACATAGTGATCTTCATTTTTCAATGGATTATTATGTTTGTTCTCACTTCCAAAGGAGTTGGGATTTGTGGATGAATAAGGCTGATATGACTAGTTTAGATGGATAGATGGGTGAAAATTCATCAAGGATGAGTGTCTTTGTTGATCTTGAGGTATTATAGGAGAGCTAGGAAATGAGCTAGGAGTGAATATAGGAGATGGAGGGACATAAGGCCCCAATATGGATGGAAGGTTTGAATGCTTTACCTTAGATGGATAAGGACCGAGGATAGATTTAGAAGATGCAAAGGGATAGTGGGAAGGGATATCAACATCTTTAGAATGAGCAACATGGTCAAAGCCATCAATAGACTCATGAGTACCTTTGATAGGAACAACATTTTTAATAGAAGCACTTGAAGCTTGAGCACAATTTTGAAGTTGATGTGGAGAAGTAGAGCATGAGGGGATCATGATCAAGACCAAGGGGTCAACTACTTCAGCTTCAATGATCTATCTACACACTCAAGAAAACCCCTACTTTGATACCATATGGCATAGTGTAAGGTAGGAGAATCCCAAAAGAAGATGTCCCAGCCTCTAGAAAATAACCACACAGTGGAAACACAATACAAGATACAATATCTTATACTAATTACAACACTTTATTCATAAAATAACTATTTACATGCAATATGCGGGGCTGTAAGGCCTTCTGGGTTATGGCCAAATACAAATGCAATTACAAAAATAGTTCTACAAGATCCCTCAAGATCCAACTCAAACACTAGCTAGTCTAGATCCATACTTTGGTAAAAAATTCCAAGGAAGATCTAAACTTGTACTCACAAGCTCACCAAGAAATCTCAATATTTCCCAAGCCTCAGCTACTAGCTCTTCTCAAAATTTTCTCCTCTACATCCTCTTCCCAAGGTGGATGATTATTACAAAAGACTCCACAAGACCCCCTACTTATATCTAACTAAGCCATAGATCATCCTAGTATGTTACAAATTAAATAAACCCTTGCATTAAATGCACATTTAAGACACAAGTCAATTCACAACAAAAATTTAATACATATAACCAAATTAAATGCTAATGTCACCTCACACTAGAAATTGAACATAGATAACTTGGGCAAAGCCAAAACCAAGACATGATCGAGCATGAGAAAACCACTTTCGAGTATTAACAACTCCACCAAGCATAACTAAGCCCCTTCATTGATTAAGCCACTTGATCAACACAACTAAACCATGTAGTTTAAGCTAAGCTTCCTTTTATATGTCAAGTTATACTCCATTGGTGACCAAATCCCTTTATTGACCGAGATACTTGGTCAACACTACAACCAAGCATCAACAAGCTATGTAGTATAAATTGATCTCCTAGTGTATGCTGAGTACCTTCAATGATCAAGCACCTCTAGGAGATAACCAAGTGAGGCCACTCTACTCAATCTCCTTAATTGATAAGACAACCAAAAACTACTCACTAATGACTGAGCCACACGTCTTCCTTTGACTGAGTCCCTTAACTCCAAGGTCAAAAAACTCTAACATGTAAGATTACTAACTTCCCTAGGATGCTCCTACATCACATAGTCCAAAACATTTCCTCCACATGTCAAAATCCTCCTAAGTCCAAAAAAAATTTCCAACAATCAACTTGCCCAAGTCCTTAATCATTTGTCAAACCAAACACTTTGCATAATCCCACATCCATATCTTGCATGTCCTATATTTTATTATCAACCCTAACATAACCCTTTTCATAATACACTCTTAATTTCATACATTAACCCTTAGTCTCATTTTCATAATCCAAAGTCCAAGGTCCAAAACAACCTACACTTTGCATACCTTAAGAATATCTTCATATCCCTTAGTTCAAAGTCCAAAATTTCACTTGCATTTTCACTTGTGCATCATCCCCTTAGGTCATTTCACCTTGCATACCATATCCCTAGGTCCTTTTGCACTTCCACAACTTGGATAACATACCTAAACCCAAAAAATCCCAAAACAATGTCATATCTTACTTACACATCCTTCAAGTTTACCAAATTTCAACCTATTTACCAAGTTTCCACCTATTTACCAAGTTTCCACTTGCTTACCAAGTTTCCACATGTTTTACCAAGTTGCACACTTTTTGCTATAGGTGCACACTTAATAGCCATGGAGTCTATTTAAGGTTCTAGAGTCACAAATTGCATTTCCACAACTTGTATTGCATTGCTAAACCCTAAAAATCCAAAAAAACCACATCATGCATACATACTTTGAATTTATGTCACTTGAACACCTTATTTACCAACTACACCCTTCTGGGTTGCAAATTGTGCACCCCAGGTGTGCACTTGGTGCTGTGGGTATGTACTTTATAGACAAAAAGTCCATTTTAGAATCCCCTAGTGCATCTACATACTTAGGTATCATGCGAGCTCTCACAAGGACACAATCAGTTAAAAGACTAGAAGACCTATATCAACCATTTTTCTCTCAAGAACAAAGACAATCAAAAAATTATCCAAGACAAAAGAAAACAAACCAACCTTAACAAACTTTTGACCCAAGTAAAACCAAAGTTTCACAACCATTACAAGTGGACCCACTAAGCATGTATCCTCCAAGATGTGACCCTCAATATACAAGACACAAAACCCTTAATGACATGTCCAACATAGAATTCCCTCTTAACACATCACCTACACATGTAATGGTTCAATGGAGTCTCAATTTTGAACCTATATTCATACCTATATCACTCAAATGTAGAAGTGTGCCTACAACACCTGAAGATGAAAATACCCATTCATTTGAATTTGGAAAACCTAATCCAAGTACCTTTAATCCTTTAAACATACAAGGTACCTTTCACTTAAGTGAAAATTTTGACATAGACTATGGTATTCTTGATGAAGAAATGACTAAATCATGCCAAGATAAAACCTTTCAAAATAACTTTGAACTCTTGGCAACCCAAGAAATAGTGAAGTTTAACACCAACTTGGAAGGACCTAAGTCTAATAGTCAAGACAAGTCTACATTCAAAAACATGCAACCTATGATCAACCTAGACTTAGATAAGGGGAAGAAATTGTTGGCATTCTTAACTACAAAGGTAACACCTAAGAGACAAACCTCTATAACTTATTGGCAACACGACACTTTTAAAGTACCCTAAAAGGATATTAAGGATTGATCTTAACCAAATGATGCAACAACAAGAAATACCTAATGATACTTGTAGCATAGGGATGACAAATATACCTCCTTTGGAATAAATCAATAAAGTGACCCCTTATTCTTAACTCTACCAACAAAAACAACAATATCAACTAATATGGGCTTCCTATGAATACATTGTGTGAAATGTCAACTATTGTCACAAGTGCACCTATTGAACCACAAAGAAAGAATCTCACTAACATATGACCAATCCCACCAAGGAATGTGGCCCATTATGAAGTCAACATGATGTCCCAGGGTGAAGCATCAAACCCTCAAACATATCAAGTCAAGGATCTTAAATCGATGCTCACATCTAAGGGACATAGTCAACATTCAAAGAAAAAATAACAACATCAAGTGGTACAAGGAACCTATGTTCCTAAAACACAACATAATCAAAATCCACTTGACATACATACAATGTATCAACAACAATAAATCTTTATAAAGCAACAAGAGAAATTAAGAAAACATTAAGAATATAAACAATGATTGGAACATAAAATTGCATACCGACAACAATTTATGCAACAAAATGTACCACAAAAAGATCAACAAACACCTCTACAAAAATAGTCTCAAACATGGCCATATGCTAAAAAAATAGAGGTACCTCAACAAAATCACAACCAATGACACATTGATTACAACAAGGATCTTTCCATCTTTGAGGTGCCAACATACCTCCACCTTCTACTGATACATCTCTAGAGTCTTCAAATACACATATGTCTAAACTAAGTAAACATAGTTCTCACCATAGTAAAAGGTCTACTATAAGACACATAATAATTGAAGAAAGAACTAATTTTCAACAACCTAGTGATGATTTGATACATTAGTTTAGACAATTGGATAAGAAAGTTCAGGCATTAGAAGTCCAAAAGAAGAAAGTTCTATACATGAAACAAGATTTGTGTCCTAATCCCTTCAACAAGAGTCTATATATGCCTCCATTTCCAAGACATTATGAGGCACCAGGATTTGAGAGATACTAAGCAAAAGGAAACCCACTTGACCATATCAATATTTTTGTGCCTCTTGTACTGAGCCCAGTGATAAACCAACATATCTTATGCAATTATTCCCTCGTTCTCTCAGTGGACCAAAAATTGAATGGTATTCTAAATTACCTAACAATATAAATCCTTGTATGAACTAGCATACAAGTTTGTATCTCATTTTTCTTTTAACATAACAAATAAGGTGACATTATCTAATTTGTGCTCAACAAAGCAAAATCTAGGAGAACCATTAATGAAATTGTTGTTATGTTGGAGAAGCCTTGTTATTTGATTATCATTGGATATTCTAGAAGAGTAATGAGTAAACCTATGCATTAAGAATCTAGTCCCTGATCTATCGTATGAATTTAAGATTATGATTCTTAGTGTACAATAAAAGAAAGTGCACTTATCTAAACCCTTCTATCCAAGCTAACCTATAGATTAGAATGCTTGAATTTTGTCTTAGATCACCTTATCCATTGAGTGCAAAGGTGTGTGCATAAGCATATGAAAAGTTGTTAGTTGAGCCTTAGAGACACAACCCTTTTTATTTAACCATGCAAAAAGAGATTCCTTAGAAAAGAGAAAGAATGTAAATGTCAAAAAATCTCTCATGTGACTAAACTAAGTAAAATGAAAGTGTTACAACCATTTTAATTAAGATATGAAATGTATACTAATGCAAGAGAAATATAAGCTATTGGAAATTTAATCTAAACTAGAATGAGGATGATAGTGCAAGAATGCAATAAGAAGCAAGAAGTTCTCCACAAGTGCTCCATGAAAACTTGTCAAGAAACCTGCATCATAATAATAGCTCAAAAATTGGGATCCTTAGAGAGGGAGAGATCTCTCTCTTTTAAAGGTGTATAGATCATTGAGATCAAGATCAAGAAATGAGGGATCAAGGGTGGGAGTTGACTTTTGGCATGATCCATGTCCAAGAACAAGTCCACCAATGAGAGAGTTAACTTTTCATGTGAGACAAAAGCCTTTTCTTTTAATTTGTAAATAGGAAAAATACTTTATGTGTGCACATTGAGTGGGTTAGAAGAATGAGGTATTTTATTTAATTAAAAGGGGAAATATTATTTTAATCAAATATGGACTTATGATATTATAGTAAAACTATAGGTTAAAAATAAATAAATAATTTTTTAGCAATTTGTCCTAGGCAAATGACTAAAAAATTAGCTAGAATGCTGAGAAGGGGGCTAATAGTCTAGATAACCATTTTTAGATGATTAAAATTTCCCCTCTTTGACTAATGTGTGATCAAAATAGGAACACATTTTGTCAAAGAATACAAAAGAAAAATAGGCAACAATAGATATAAATATTTGTTTCTAAAGAATGAAATGTAGAGCAAGGTAGAAAGTCCCAAATGCATAGCCTGGTAGAAATAGTACTAAACACTAGGAGAAAAAGATAACATTAGAACTCAAGAAGAGTACTAACATCAAGCAAAGAAGATAAATCGAGAGAAAATGAAGGAATCAAGCATATGCTCCTAAGAAATAGATAGGTGTAGCAAGCAATGTTAGAGTATTTCTGCCCCCTCAGGATCAAAAAAAAATGAGGTAAAGGGAATGCATAAATGAGCAAGATATGATAAAATCAAGATATAGAAAAGTAGGTGATGATTGATATGTGATTAAAAGTAGAGAGTGACCATAGGGGAGTGATAGAATGCCCCAATTTGACTAGAGTTGACCAAGAAGGACAAGGCATGAAAATTAGGTCAACCCTAGTAGAAAGATGATTTTAGGAGAGAAATATGTGAATTAAAGTAGGTATGAAGCATAGAAATGATGAAGACATGAAGGAGTGAAGTTTCCCCAACGAAGATTGAAAGATTAGACCGCAAAAGGTTAGCTAACTGCATAGAAGAGGGAAACATTTTTAAATGCAATTTTGACTATCAAGATAAACTTAGATATAAATTTTGATCCTAAAAATGGATCTAGGACATCAAAATTAGCCAAGGGTGCAATTTTTGCAAAATTTTGAGGAGTTTGAAAAATGGGTCAAAATGAGGTTGAAGGACTATATAAGGGGTCCAAGGGTCATTTTCAATTCATTTGTCTTTTGTGAACTTTGAGAGCTTTTAAGTGATTTTAATAGAGATCGATGCCTCTAGAAGGTATTCTAACCCATAGGCACTATTTTGAGTGTAACCAATTGCACAAATGGCCACCCGAGTACGAGGCCCCAACCATTCTTCAAAAAATTTATACTTTTTGAGTCATTAAATGTATTTAAACACTTTTTAAATTTTTTTTCATGAGTTTTTGTCAAAATATCCTGTGATAATTTAAAAGTATCACACACCTATCCATAGAAGTATTACCTGATACTTTTCTAAAAAAATTGTATCTAATGGCTACACAAGATATATCGTATCAGGAATCCCCAAATCTTGTAGAATAATGTGTAAACTATTCACACATATATCGTAAAAATTATTGCATGATACTTCATCAAAAAAATGTATTACATGTCTATTAGAAGAAGTATCACACCGTTATATTTTGAGCACGTTTGAATGTTTAGAAGAAAATTTTGTGCGTGTGATCATTGTTTTATGTCATACTTAGTTGTTATGATGTCACTTGATCTATCATAGATGATATTGATGTTTCAATGTTTTCTTGACTTTATTATGCAGATTGTTTTCCCAAAACTATTGATCAGATCTCCCAAGGTGGTGGGGTTGCACATCCTTTTTCATCTTTAGGATGATGAGAAGGTCTCCATTGAGAGCATGCAATTAAGGTGGTTGTTGTGCATGCACCATATTTAGGCAAACCAAAAATTATTGACTGCATTAGCCGAGTGGTGGTACAATGAGCATAACACTTTTCATTTTCCCACTAGTGAGGCCACCATTACTCTTGAGGATGTGTATCACATTCTTGGTGTATCATTCCATGGAGACACTGTGAGTATGATTGTATGTCTTCATGTTTGTTCATTTTAAGTTGCTGATTTCCATATGAGGTGTGCTAATGTGAAATTTTGCATGTCACAGGTCTACTATGATTAGACCCTAATGGAGGGGAGATTGGTAGTGAAATTTTTTTTTGAGGATGTGACCATCCTAGGCTTTTAACTCAACTAGGAGAGGTTGATAGATGAGTACATAGATCTATAATCACTTAAAAATAGACATCTAGACTAGTCTCAACATTTTGGCTATATTAATTAATAATTTACCCATACTAAATTTTTAAATATCAGTTAATTTGATTATAACCTATAGAAGCTTTGTTCATCTTATAGTAGCTTATATCACATAGTTTAACTAACTTCAATTTTGTAACACTCTCATTTGCTTAATCTAGTTGCATTGTGCATTTTATCTTAGTCTAGCTTATTCCTTGCATTGCATTTTGACAGTTCTTTTAGACACTTGCATTCTTGCTCCTGTCTCAAGAACCTCCCATTGCATGGTTTATTAGCAAGGGTTGTGTCTATAAAGCTCAGCTGAGATAATCCTTACATGCTTAAAACACACCTTTGCACTCCATGGATAGGGATCTCTAAGCCACCATTCAAGCATTCCAATCTATGGAATACCTTGGATAGAAGGATTTAGAGTATGACACTTTCTAAGTGTACAAGATCAACATCCCCTAGCCTATCTTATTTTCTCATTGGTTTCCTAGGATTAGATTGGTAGCAAACCTGATTGGGTGACCTAAGAGGATGGCATGGGTACCTACCATTCTTTCCAACATGTATTATGAGTTACACAAGATTGTGTATCTAGATGGTAGGATCTGGGTGTGTGGTGTGGTTCTAGCATAGATATGGGCTTGGGAGAACATAGTAGTGATACAACCACATGTGTAGCCATGAGAGTGAAAACACCCCTTTATCTAAAAATATATAGGGTTCATCCCCCAGTTACATAGCAAGGATGTGACATACTATTAGTGGTTGTTTGATGAGCTTACATTTTTTCTTTGATGACCATATTAACAATGTGTTAGATGATAAGATGCTTGCGACCTTGAGTATATATGATATAGCCAACCACTCATGGGGAGGCACTCTAAGATAGTTGAGTAGTTTTTCATTAGCCAGGTTTGGATACACTTTGGTTAGATTTAGGTGATACCAATGGAGACCACTACATATGCACACTTTCATAGGAAGGAGGAGTAGGGGTGGATGCCCATACTAGTTACCACACATCTTTGAGGGACACAAAAAAATTGATGCGAAAGCCCTAGGGTTATCATCTAGACTTAGTAGATGTAGGGGCTGATTTGACATAGCTCTATGAAATGAAAAGGAATCCATTTCCTCAGTTCATATGGCTAGATGTGCTACCTGTGGCTGCAGGATAGGGAGGAGACAACGATAGAGGTAGAGGTAGAGGTGGAGATGGATGGAGGTTGGGAGAAGTTCTTAAGTGCCAGGGGCGAGATAGATGTGGGCATAGGCCATGAGAAAGGAGCATCCACTAAGATGGAAGAGGGTGGAGAGGGCATAGCTGTAGGAGTATCCTACAAGAGGAGGTGGAGAGGATCCCCATAATACTTAGATAAAAGCTCTATAGGTGGAGATGGAGGAGATGAGGATGACCATAGTGATTAGAGACAAGAAGCTAGTGAATGCTCAGGTAGAGGCTATTAGGAGAGAGTGAGCATAACAAGAGGATTTAGTAGAGGCTAGGTAGAAGGTGGAGTGATAAACAACTAGGGAATCCTACTATCATGGTGTATACATTTCTATAGTTCCTATGGATTAGAGGGTACCTATGTACTCAAAGAGAGTTGGAAGATTAGATCAGCCACTATTGAGGGCACTGATGACTCCTCCTTAGATGAAACCTACTTAGAAAGGGGGGGGATAAAGTATTAGGTCTAGGACTAGGTCTAGGTTGATGTCCTTATGAAATTTTTTTGTATCATATATATTTTGAGATAGTTGTCCAGATTTTGGATCCCATATTATACATGAATCTTTCATGTGTATTGTTTCCCAAGTTTTAGTTCATAGTCAAGTGTCAATGTCTTGAGTTTGAGCCTAGATTTCCCATAGGATAGTCTTATTCCCATCATTCCTTTGAGCTAACATAATGTAGGAAATCATATGAACAATGAACCAGTCCAATGGCTAGGTGATTAGGTTTTGGAGGGTTTGTTATGCATTTTCCTAATGAGAAGAAGGTCTGGATATGCTATATATTCATATTTCTTTATTCCTAATCATGTTGAAGACAAGGATTCATGCTTTGTAATAGTTTTTCATGGAAGATATTGTAGATAATCATGGTAGAATGCAAGAGAAGTAGATAAGTTATCAAAAATGATGAAAGAACCTAGTCAAAGGTGGTATGACTCTTTTTGAAAGGAAATTGATGGTTAATATTTAATCTATGTGTATACATTACAAAGTTGACAAGTCAAATGGTTCAGAAGACTAAATCTAGATCATCGATGAAGACCAGATCAACAGATGATGTTTTAATGATGGAAATATAAGTATTCAATGATGCATCTCATTGACACCTAGATCTAAAATAGATCTATGCTTGTTTCTATGTTGGTATAAAAAGTTGCATGAGGAATAGTCATGGTGAGATAGTGACAAGATGAAACCTATCTATGGGACCCAATAGGTGAGACCTCCTTTTAGTCATGCACAGTAATTACGAAACATCAACAAGGATCATTAATGTCAAGACACATCCATGACTATCTCTTTGTCATTATGAAAAGATGGGAATGTTTTAATCATGGATATATAGTGACAATTTGACATGTAGAATAGATGGACCCACACTGCAAAGGAAATTAGTAAGTTAAAATCTTTAAATTATATCTGTCAGATCAAAAGAATATCCATAGAAAAAGTTATGCAAAGATTAATCCTAGCAACATAGCGACATAATGAAACGTGTCCCTATGGGCCATTTCCTTGTGTAGCTGACAAGATTGTTAGAAAAAGTGCCAAGTGTCTACATTTGATTGGTTTGATACAAAATAAAGCTAGGTTCATAGGAAAGTCTTTTTACCATTGATCTCTGGACTAATCAATGGTTGTATCTATGTCATTATAAAAAGTTGTACAATAGAAATCCATGGTGACATAGCAACAAAGAAACATGTGTCCTACTGGGCCCATCAAATTCCATGAAACACAGTTAGAACATAATCACAAAGTGGCACAAATCAAGGAAGGTCAATGTTGGATTCTCCGAGAAATGAAATTATGCCACATTTTCCATGGTGTGCATAGCTAGAAAGTGGATCCACATCACAAAGTAAACAAAAAGTTAATGTCTTTTATCGCCACCATCAGATCAAAAGGAGATCAATGCTCATGGTTAGATCGCTATAAAACGTCACAAAGAAAATAATATTAGCAACATAACAATGACTTGACACATGTACTTGTACACTCGAAAGTGTCCCACTCTAAACCCTTCTATCCAAATTATCCCATGAGTTCGGAATGCTTGGATGTCGGCTTAGAGCTCCCTATCCAGGGAGTGCAAGAGAGTGTATTTCAAGTTCAAGGGCTCTCAGATAAGCCTTAGAGATACTCTTCTTGCTAGTAAACCATGCAATGGGAGGTTCCAAAGACAAGATGCAAGAATGCAAATGTCCCAAGGAGTTCCTCAAGAATGCAATGCAAATGAAAATTAAGCTAGAATGAGATGCAAAGTGGAGCTATGCTAAAACATGTATGAGAGTGTTACAATACCATTATTAAGCTATGTGAGATTAAGCTACATGTAAAAATGAAAGCTAAGCTAAGCTAAAATGCCATGATGCCATGGATGAGAGAATGTAGACAAGAAATAGAAGTTCTCCACAAAGCTCCAAAGAAACCTGTTAGAAAACCTACAGCATAACAATATTCAAAAGATGGATTGGATTGAGGGGGAAAGCTCTCTCCCTTTTAAAGATGTATGGACGGTAGAGATAAAGATGAAGATGGTGGATGATCAATGGTGGAATTCAAAAAGAGGAGTGATCCATGTGCACACACAAGTCAACCAATAGAATATAAGTTGACTTGTCATATAAGACAAAAGTCATAAAGCCTTTTCTTTTAATTGCAAAATAGAAAAAGGACTTTATGTGTGCACTTTAAGTGGATTAGAAGAATGGGGTGTTTTATTTAATTAAAAGGGGACATGTTCTTTTAATCAAATAATGAACTTAGGATAGCATAGTCAAACTATAGGTTATAATCAAATAAATTGATTATTAGCAATTTGGTCTAGATAAATGATTAAATTAATTTAGCCAAAATGCTGAGAAGAGGGCTAATAGTCTAGATGACCATTTTTAGGTGATTACATTTGCCCCTCTTTGACTGATGCGTGATCGATCTGAGAACACATTATGTCAAAGAAAATAGAAAGCCAAGTAGGCGGTGATAGATATAGGTGTCTGATTCTGAAGAGTGAAATGCAGAAATAGATAGCAAGTCCTAAATGCACAGCCTGATAGCGGTAGTACTGAACACTAGGAAGATGATGTTAGGATCTAAAAAAAATTCTAACATCTAGCAAAGCAAATAGATCGAGAGCAAGTGATAAGGTCAAACAAATGCTCCTAAGAAATAGATAGCTGTAACAATCAGCAATAGAGTATTTCTACCCCCTCGGGATCGAAATTGAAATGAGGTAAGGGGATGCAAAAACTGGCTAGACTTGAGAAAATTAGAATAGAGTAATGTCCAAGATGACATATAGATGATTAGAACCCAAGAATAACTATAAGAAACTGATAAAATGCCCCAGTTTGACAAGAGTTGACCTTGAAGGATATAGCATAAAAATTAGGTCAAAATGAGTAGAAAGGTGATTTTAGAAATGAAATAGTGAATTGAAGTAGATATGAAGTATGGAAATGGTGAAGACATGAAGAAATGAAGATGCCCCAGTGATGATTCAGAGATTAGACCTCAAAAGGTCAGCTAACTGCTTAGAAGAAAGTAGGATTTTAAAATGACAATTTTGACCATCAAGATTAATTCGAATTTGGATTTTGATCTCGAAAATGAATCTAGGATGTTGAAATTATTTAAGAGGTAAAAAATAATTTAGCCCCATGGTGGACGCCAAAAATGTACACTCGAAAGTGTCCCACTCTAAACCCTTCTATCCAAACGATCCCATGAGTTTGGAATGCTTGGATGCTAGCTTAGAGCTCCCTATCCACAGAGTGCAAGAGAGTGTATTTCAAGTTCAAGGGCTCTCAGATAAGCCTTAGAGATACTCTTCTTTCTAGTAAACCATGCAATGGGAGGTTCCAAAGACAAGATGCAAGAATGCAAATGTCCCAAGGAGTTCCTCAAGAATGCAATGCAAATGAAAATTAAGCTAGAATGAGATGCAAAGTGGAGCTATGCTAAAACATGTATGAGAGTGTTACAATACCATTATTAAGCTATGTGAGGTTAAGCTACATGTAAAAATGAAAGCTAAGTTAAGTTAGAATGCCATGATGCCATGGATGAGAGAATGTAGACAAGAAATAGAAGTTCTCCACAAAGCTCCAAAGAAACCTGTTAGAAAACTTACAACATAACAATATTCAAATTGAGGATTGATTGAGGGGGAAAGCTCTCTCCCTTTTAAAGTCATACAGATGGTAGAGATCAAGATGGAGATGGTGGATGATCAACGATGGAATTCGAAAAGAGGAGTGATCCATGTGCACACACAAGTCAACCAATAGAATATAAGTTGACTTGTCACATAAGACAAAAGTCTCATGAGCCTTTTCTTTTAATTGTAAAATGGAAAAAGGACTTTATGTGTGCACTTTAAGTGGGTTAGAAGAATGGGGTGTTTTATTTAATTAAAAGGGGGCATGTTCTTTTAATCAAATAATGAACTTAGGATAGCATAGTCAAACTATAGGTTATAATCAAATAAATTGATTATTACCAATTTGGTCTAGGTAAATGATTAAATTAATTTAGCCAAAATGTTGAAAAGGGGGCTAGTAGTCTAGATGACCATTTTTAGGTGATTACATTTGCCCCTCTTTGACTAATGCATGATCGATCTCGGAACACATTATGTCAAAGAAAATAGAAAGCCAAGTAGGCAGTGATAGATATAGATATCTGATTTCAAAGAATGAAAAGTAGAAATAGATAGCAAGTCCTGAATGCACAGCCTGATAGCGGTAGTACTGAACACTAGGAAGATGATGTTAGAATTCAAGAAGAATGTTAACACCTAGAAAAGCAGATAGAGTGAGAGCAAGTGAGAAGATCAAACAAATGCTCCTAAGAAGTGATAGAGTATTTCTGCCCCCTCGAGATCGAAATCAAAAAGAGATAAGGAGACGTAGAAACAAGCTAGATATGAATAAATCAAGATATAGCAATGTCCAGGATGACAGATAGATGATTAGAACCCAAGAATGACTATAAAAAAAACTTATAAAATGCTCCAGTTTGACTAGAGTTGACCTTGAAGGATATAGCATAAAAATTAGGTCAAAACGAGTAGAAAAGTGATTTTAGACATGAAATAGTGAATTGAAGTAGATATGAAGTATGGAAATGATGAAGACATGAAGAAATGAAGATACCTCAATGATGATTCAAAGATTAGACCTCAAAAGGTCAGCTAACTGCTCAGAAGAAAGTAGAATTTTAAAAGACAAATTTGACCATCAAGATGAACTCGAATTTGTATTTCGATCCTGAAAATGAATCTAGGACATTGAAATTATTTAAGAGGTCAAAACTTTATATAATGTAATGATAAGATAGAAAAGAGATGAAGTGAAAGATTAAGAAGGTGAAAAGACATGAACAAGAAGAAAGTAAAGAAATATATGAAAGGAGTTAGATGATATGTCCACAAAAAGATGAAGAGAGAGCTCTCCCCATATGTAAGAATACAAGATTAAGCTAGAAAAATGAACCTAAAATGCAAGCTAATATGCAAAGTGGTTTACTAGCAAGAAGTGCATAACATTTAGACTCTTAATTTCATCATTGAGCATTTATTAGGGACATCATGAGATCATACAACCATCACTAGTATAACTATGAGGATATGAATATGATCGATATTAGATAGGTATGTGGAAATCCAATCTAAGCATCAGAGACATGTAAGTCAAGATAACTACACAATTAGATTCCCTAAGTTTAATTTAACAAGATTACACCTATATCAAGGCATAAGCGCCATGATAAACCCTGAGTGCGGTCTTGCAAAATAGTCAAGGATGATACATTTGTAAGTCAACGTGTTGAATAGGACCAGCATAAATGCTTACAACACTATAGAAAAAAAAAAGTGTACCCACAAGCAGAAATCAAAAAAATATGTCCCATGCCCCTAGTCTTCTAGTCAATGACATCCTTGAAAGACTATTAGGGAGGGAACACATGTCAAAAAAAAATCATAGATAGCACACAAAGTAGATAAAGATCAGCATAGCTCAGTTGTTTAAGTGTTAAAGTGTGTGTGTGCAAGTCACTTGGCCATTTCTTCAAGACTTGATTCTGATAGTGAGAAATATTGTGACATCGGAGACTGTAGGTAAACTATCTGAAAAGTGTTGAAAAGCACTTGATGTTAGGGTGGGGGAAGTGTTGAGAAACACTATTTTGTGAGTTGTCAAAGAAACCCTAATGCACAAGAATACCTCAATAGGCTAAGTAGTTGTGCCTCCAAGATGAGGACAAGAAACAATTCCAAGCTAGGAAATGTGTAGCAAAATAGGTGATTGAGATTGATAGACATAGGTGCAAGGGTTTCAAGTAGTGCCTGTTTCTAGGTTTTCACCACTTGATGGATTTTTTTTTTTTTTTTTTAGGGCTTTTTTCAATTTTTTTTGTATTTTTGAATTTTTGAATTTTTTTGGTGATACATCAAAGTGCCTATTGCTAGGTTTTCACTAAGATGATCATTTTTTCAGGACATTTTCTGATTTTTAGGATTTTTTTCAACATCATATATGATTTTTTGGATTTTTTTAGAAGGTTTTAGATATCACTAGTTCTCAAGAAAGATCACATCATTTTCTCCCAATTTCTAGCAAGGTATAGGACATGGTGGAGAAACAAGCCGATGGATAAGAAAAGATGGATAAGAAAGGAATGTGAAGCAAGTGAAAGTGATCCTCAAGGACTGACTCCTCAAGAGTACCCAAGCTAGGGAAAGAGGTGAAATAGTCATATGAAGCATATTTTGGATAAGAAATGGAAGTAATGAGAAAGATAGCATGTAGGATAAGCAGTGGAAGCCAATGAGGAAGATAGCATGAAGCATGTAGTCCAAAAGAGTAGACATGTCAAGAGACCTATGAGAACCATGTTTCATTTATTATGATCAAGACCAAGGGGTAAACTAGATAGTATAGCAATGGGATAGAGCAATAAGAATAAAGCTCAAGATAGAGGCTATGAGTGAATGGGAGAGCACAAATAGAGAATCTCATGGATAAGATAGCCAATATGCAAAGATAGCTTAACATTGCAAAGATCAAAGAGAGAAGAGGGGATAGATGGATGGTGGAAGAATTGCGGATGACACCTGTTTGCCAGGTTTTCATCATGATACTTATCCAAGGTATCACAAGAAGTAGTTTTCACCATAGGATGGATTTATTTCTCTTTACTTTTGCTACCAAGGTGCCACAAGAAGTGGTTTTCACCAAGGCACATTTTCATTTTGTTTTCATCTTTTATTTTAAAATTTGTTTTTTTAGAATTTTTAGAAAGACTTCAAGCTATTTGAATTTAGATAGTGCTCCTATAGGAAAGATAAGCCATGATAAGCCAAGACCATAGAAAGGTATGCTCAAAGATGTTGATAGGGTGATGAAAGGGAAATGGTAGTAGGAAGAATATATTGAGGATAAGAGTTCATGTATAGAAAGGAGGTGTAAGCTTTAGAGGATTTCATGTGGGTAGATAAAATATCGGACAAGATCAACATTGACACACACCTTGAAGGGTATTGGAACAATGGAGAAATCATGGATGAAATAGCTTGAGATTTAGATGTATGAGGTGTTAGAAAAGATTTGGAAAAAAGTGGAGTGGAAGGCTTTGGAATAATTTTAGGAAGATTTTTGGAAGAAGATGGAATGGAAGCCTTTGGAAGCTTGAATTTCAACTTTGAAGTATTTTCAATATTCAAGTCTTTTAAAAGAGACTTGGGAATCCACATAGCTTTAGATTTTCCTTGTTCTTTGGGTGCTTGAGAGTGCATTTCTTCAATGATGGATTTAGGAACCCACATTTTCTTTGATTTAGCTCTCTTAATAGTGGACATTTGTGGTCTCTTTTGTGCATTCTCCTTCTTAGCATTCACATTTCGATTAGATGGGACATAGTGATCTTTCTTTTTCAATGGATTCTTATGTTTATTCTCACTTCCAAAGGAGTTGGGATTTGTGGATGAATAAGGCTGATATGACTGGTTTAGATGGATAGATGGGTGAAAAGTCATCAAGGATGAGTGTTTTTGTTGATCTTGAGGTATTATAGTAGAGCTATGGAATGAGCTAGGAGTGAATGTAGGAGATGGAGGAACATAAGGCCCCAATATGGATGGAAGGTTTGAATGCTTTAGCTTAGATGGATAAGGACCAAGGATAGATTTAGAAGATGCAAAGGGATAGTGGGAAGGGATATCGACATCTTTAGAATGAGAAACATGGTCAAAGACATCAATAGACTCATAAGTACCTTTGATAGGAACAACATTTTTAATAGAAGCACTTGAAGCTCGAGCACAATTTTGAAGTGGATGTGGAGAAGTAGAACATGAGGTGATGCTTTGATCTTGACAAGTAGCTTTGGATAACATATGAAGAGAACTTTTCTCATAATTTTCAGTAAGCTCAAGGGAGATAATGGAAGTGGTATCTTAATCATACTTGGGGGGTGGACAAGATATAGGATATGGAGGGGGAAAATATTGAAAGAGATGAAAGGGTGCTTGATCTTGATCTTTCTTGAAATTTATAGCTTTTTCTTTTTGAGAGTCCTCTTGAAATGGAGCCACTTCCAAGGACAAGGGAGAATGAAGAGTGAATGGAGTAGTGCTTGGATTAGGCATAGTAGTGCATGAAGGTTGAGGATGTTTAGGATTAGTAGCATGGAAAAGGTTTATAGCCAAGTGAAGGTTAGCTTGAGTTTCTTTTAGAGGTAGTCCTTGAGGGTACACATATTGCATATGGAAAGCACTAGGTTTTTTGTTTGATGGAGGCATGTTGGAAAGCATTGAAGTGTTGGAAGAAGTGGAGGTATCAAGGAAACCATCACTAGACATAGGTTCATGAATATGATCTTTTTCAAGAAAAGTATCCTTATCATATGAATCATTAGAGGTATCAATAATTCCATTATCAATAAGATCTTGGATTTTATGTTTTAGCTCAATGCAATCTGAAGTACTATGCTCATTATGTTGATGATAAGCACAATAGATATCCAAGAATGGGTTTCCATATGAGCTAGACTTAGGTAACCTAATGAGCTTGGTGCTAAGAAGTGTTTTCAAAGTATTATCATAAGAATCTTCCAAGGGAGCAAAATTTCTATTAGAAGTATGTCTAGAGTCCTTTTTTTGTTTCTCAAGTGAATGGTATGCATCCATTTCTTCATCATTATCTTGGTCAAAGATAGGTCCATCATGAAATTTTAGCATAGGCTCAAAGGAGGTATCACTTGCTTGTTCTCTAAAGAGGTCTTTAGATCTAGAAGATGAAGACATTTGATGTCTTGAAGTGGAGCATGTAGACCTAGAAGAAGAGGATGACCTCAAAGAAGGTGACTCACATGAATGTAAAGACCTTAAGGAAGATTCATGTAATGATGCAATCTTCTCCTCTAACCTTTTCTCAAGTTTAGACTTCATTTTCATCATGCGCTTAGAGAGATGAAGGTAAGAAAGATCATTTGTCTCTTCTAGTTCTTTGTATTGCACATATAGATCTTGAAACTCTTTAGTGATATGGAGGATATCATGATCATCTAGATTTGGTTGAGGTTTGGTAGCGCAAGATTTAGATCCCATAGTTTTAGATGCAAAGCCAAGCATAAAATAGTCTAGAAGATAACTTGATGTTGAAACTAGAGGAGGTAGAGTGTTCACTTGCCAAGATATTAGAGAGAGATTAAAGTGACTTGTCAAACAATATGTCCAAGAAACTTATGACATGAATGACTCAAGTCAATAGCTAGGCAAAATGTCCAAATAGCCAAATAGATAGAGCAAGCAGGGTGACAAGTGAACAACTCTCCAACCCAAGAGTGTAGTCAAGAAATCAAGGCAACCATTTCAAAAAAAGGATAACTAGCAAGCGAACATAGACCATGACGACAAAAAGACCAAGAGCACTAAGACCAAAGAGCCACTTTAAGCATGTTCAAGAACTAGAGACATAGAAAATAAAAGTCAAATGATGAGACTCCCCTTAGCAAGAAACACAAGAAAAATGTTAAGACTTGATGCTTTGAATTGGTTGACAAAGTTTGACAATAGTTGATAGCATAGCAAGTTTGATGTTCAAAAGCAATTTCTTTCCAAGCAAGATAGTGACACATGGAGTAGTCTTCAAACAATAAAAAAAGGGACAAAGCAACCTTGCATGATACAAGCATATGTGAGGTCTTAAAAGAAAGCCGTATAACTATCATCATGTGTATGTTCAAAATATTTTCACAGGTATACCACATTCAAGAACACATCAAGCAATATCTACCTAAAAGACATGGTTCATTACTCAACATCTCGGCCCACACTTGATGCTCCTTTGCCTCACACCAAGTGGTTGCCCACAAGAGATATTGGCTTTGTCATGGAAATGCCATAAGCATAACCAAGGGAACACAGATGGTGAGTGTAAAATCTTGGGGTGATCCGGATAGTCCACTAGGATCGATCCTTGCACCAAGAAGTTGAGCGGCCAAAAAAGGTAGTTACTAACTTAGGGTGTTTAGATAGGGCTTCCATTCATAGTGTTCCTCTTGCTCCCAATTATGGGACACCTCACCTTGCGATGAGTAACCGATCTCGCGACCACAAGAGTACCTTAAGTATTATTGCCTAGTGATCTCCCTATGGTTGAAATCCCATAAGCGATCACACTAGGAAAAAAAAAACACTATGTCTATCAAGGTTTTGTGTCCTTGATAGCCTTGAGTTTATAGTGGGGTGGAAGAGCCGGGTAATCTGCTTGTCCCCACTTGGGTCGTTCCTCTCAGGTTGTTCGAGAGCAGGCCCTCTAAAGGAATCTAACTACCACAAAATGGATCCACTCTTGGAAGTCAAGATTTTTGGTTCACCACAAGGGTGAAGAGAATACTCTCCTATTCCAATCATTTTCTCCCAAACATGCCAAGAAGATTTAGTTACCCCTTACTTTTGAAATCAAATGGCAAGTCAAGATTTCTGATTCACCACAAGGGTGAAGAGCATACTCTCCTATTACCAAAAGACTCCAATCACAAGTTTTATGTGCCTATAAAAAATGAAAAATTAGTCAATGCCACACATGAAAACAAAAAAGCAAGAAATTTTGGGTTTTTATGCTTTGGGCAGCCCTGCAAACAATGTTAGTAGCCCTTGCGCATTTGAAGCTTTGACATGCGTTCTTTTTATGCAATGTTTCAATTTTTTTCATAAGGATGGCAACCTGTAATCACAAATTGTTAGCACCAAAAGTTAGTGTAAAATAACATAAAAATCTGCAATAAAAAGTCATTAGTTGCCTCAAAAATCCAATTTATCTTCCAACCAAGTGCATGCAAAGAAAGTGCAAGTTAATCACAAATGCTCTCATTTTTACTCTTTGATTTTGACCTAGTCAATAAGATTGGACTTTTTTGCTATGATTTTGGATCCAAAAATAGAAATAAAAAGAAGATACCCCTACTAAAAATCAGAGAGCTTTTAAAAAATGTAAGAAATTCAAAAAAATCTTTTCATTTGCGCCCTAGAGATTGATTTTATCAAAATAGGCCAGATTTATCAAATCAAGTTTTTGATCCCTAATACGACTTCAAAAGTCAAAACACAAAGAGAGTACCCCTCTTAGAATTCAAAAATATTTCTGAAAATATAAGTTTTTCTGAAAAATATGCTGATTTGCGATTAGAAACAACTTTTTATGAAAAAAAAAGAAAAAATCATAACTATCATAAATCACATCAAAATGCTTTGAAAATTGGACTGAGAAATTTTGAATACATATCCAATGTGAAAACTTTTTTTTAGTACCAAACTCTAAGTGGTTTAAAAGATATGATCAAATCTTTAAACCAACTAAGTTTTTGGCCTTCAAACCAATCTACTTATGGGTTGGCCTTAAAACCAAAGTGATAATTCTAAAAAAGCACTTGATTAGATCTAATATGCTGCTGTAAAAAACCAAAGATAAGAAATGAAAGAAATGGAGCTAGAACTTGATTCAAGCCCCACGGTGGGCGCTAATAGTCTAGATGACCATTTTTAGGTGATTACAGTACCTAGGTGGAAGCATGGAGAAAGTCATAAAGGAAATTGCTAAGTTTTAATTGTGATCATTGGTTTAAGATCGATGACCCAAATTCAAAACCATAGTTACTATTGGACTATGAATTATAAAGACTTGGTGAAAAATAATAGAAAATGAAGAAAACAAAAAGTTTCTATAGGATTCCTAAAATTGCATGAAGCTGAAAAATCGTTGGGTATTTTCAAAAGTACATAGATTCATAATCATTGATGAAAAAGATGCCACATGTTCATAGCATTAGATAATTTCATATTTTATTCTCTTTTCTATTTTGTGACTGTTCCTCTCTACTAAATTGAGAGAGGACATAAAACTATAAATGTAATCTCATTTGACAATACAAAGGTTAGCAAACTTGATGGTGAATTGGTCTGTAGTTCCATTTACCCTATTTGCTTGTCATGTTTTGTAGCCCATGTATAGAGAAATTTTACATTAAGAGTTTAAAGAAAATCATGTATGACTCTATAAATAATCATATGAATTCCATTCTACTTTGATGTCTTCAGTATAGTGATTCCATTTACTTTCTTTATATACGATTTTGTTTCTTCTCTTGTTAGTTTCATAACATCTTAGATAGTTTCATTGGGAAAAGAAAGACAAATATGTATGAATCTATTAGTTAACAGTTGGATTCCATTTCATTCAAGGTGATAGTGAAAGAAACTCCATTTTCCCTTATGTGCATATCTTCTTCATTTAGATGGTTATTCTACATTTAGAATAGAAGAAAGGGTGAGAAATATCAAGATAATCTACTATATTCATTCCATTGAGTGTGATAGGTTATTGAAATCCATCTTGCCTAAATTGTTTGTGCCTTCAAACAATTTGGTTATCCTTTACTACTCTTAGTTTAAGAGCTTATAATATCAAAACTTCTAATCTCATAAAAACATATTCATTGCATATCATTGAAAATCATAAGGGAGTTGTACCTAGTAATTCAGAGGGTAGCGATAGAATACATACATTGACCCATTTGTCGGTAAACATGCTTTTGTCTCTCCAAAACATTGTGTATCAAAGAGTCAAGTTATAAGATCTAATAAGAGAACAAAATGTTAACTAATAATTTTTGGTGACTCTACTAGGGAAAATTCAAGTGAAATCTCTAAAGAATTTTCTTGCATAATAATTTGTAATCAAATTCCATATATTTGAGTTGTAAGAAAGGACTCATGGTAGTAAGGTGTTTTCCATAAGAACTTGATGCCAATTTTACAACTTCAACTTTCCAAAGAAAAGAAGCAAATCCAAAGTTGAAGACAAATTCAAAACACCATTTTTCTAAACATTTGATACATCTTGGATTCCAAATATACCAGGAGTGCCAGGGATAAAGGAAGGGTTGACCCTGTATATGAAGAGCTCAAGAAAGCTAATTTTCCTATCCTAGAAGATCTTTGTACAAGAGGAAGAACACATGCAAGGTAATATGTGATTAAAAAACTCCAAGAGACTCACTTGTCTATAGTTATTCCTCCTCGAACACATAGAAGTCAATCTTCTTCTCCTCCTATTGCTAGGATTTCCATTCCTACTTATTTTGATGCTTTGTTGTTGATTGGTGCAACACTTCTAATTTCTATTACTTTTAATACAAACCAAAATATTTTATTAGAAGCTATGGCACAACCATGGAGAAATTCTATTAGTGGCTAATAATTATTGACCAAGAGCATTAAGTAAGAACTTTCCAAAATTTAATGGTGATGGTACCACTTCTGTAGAACAACACTTAAGTGCTTTCCATAAGGCTTTTGGTGTAGTAAATCCTCAACATGAGGATGTGGCTATTAGAATTTTTGTTGATACACTTGTAGATAGTACTATTGTATGGTTTCAAAACTTGTCTATAGGATACAACAAAAATTGGGATACCATGAAATGAAGGTTTGAAGAATGTTACAAGATTACAGAGGATGCACAAGCATTATTGTTTCAATTGGCACAAATAAAGAAAGAAGAATAAATTTCCATGAGATATTTTAATGAAAAGTTCAATAAATTCATCAAAAGAATACTTGCTAGTGCACCTAGAAATGATAATAAGAAGACTTTCTACATTAGCTTGGGTTATCAAATTAGAAGAGCTATGAAGATGGAGGATAATATGATAGCTTTTGGTAAGTGGAAAAGAGAATTCCAATCTAGAACCATCAGTAATACAACTAGTAGTTCTAATAATATAGAGGCTATGCTTCAAAAATTGTCTAATGAGCTCATTTCATTAAAGAAACAAATCAATAGGCCTGCTCTTTCTTTTTATCAACCTCATCATGAAAGTTATAGAAACCCAAATGGAGTTAAATAATTGCAAATACCACCTATTCAATAGAGATTAGCAATTGAAGGTGACCCAAAAAGACAAAATATGTGTTCTTTTCATTTAAGAGCAAATCATGATGGAGATACATGTGCTAATATGATCAGATATAGGAAGATGGCAGATAAAAAAGAACAAAAAATTGAATATCCTAAAAGTGAGGATGGTCATGGTCCTTGTGGAAAATTTGAAAACTTCTTCTTCAAGTATGAATCATATTAAAAAATAGTAGGTGATTGTTTTTCTACTCTAGAAGGACCTCAGTTAATAGTAATGACTAGAGGTTAGAAGAATAGAAATTAGACCAAGAATTTAGTTCCTATAAAAAATAATGCACCATCAAACAAAGTTGATAAAGATGGTGGCATAGTAACTTCAACTTCACAAAAGGATCACAAAGTAAATCAACTAATTCCTTTGAAATCATACAATATTGTAAAGAGGTAAGAATCCAAATTTCTCTATTGGATTACTTAAAGTATAATCCTAATCAATTGAAAATATTAGTTGAGCATTGTAATGGTAAAGATGTAGGTCATGTTAGTATTAATGCTAATGTTGATCACCACAATAAAGATAGCACTAATGGAACTTCTGTGACTGATGAAGATTTTTCACCCCCCAAGTTGTTTAAAGAAGAAGAACCTCTTATCTTAGCCACATGTCCCAATGAGAAACCAAATCCTTTCTACATTTCCTTGTTTATCAATGGAAATAGATTGAGTAACTGCATCATAGATTCAAGAGCCTCTAATAATGTAATGCCTACCTCTATAGAAAAAACTTTAGGGCTTCCAGTGACTAAAACTTTTGGTAGATTCTATTCAATGGATGCAAAACACGTGCCTTTTCTTGGATAGATAAAATATTATCAAGCTTCCCTTGTTTCTTATCCTTCTAAAAGACTAAAACTCACTATTCTAGTGGTAGATATCCCTACAAGTTATGGCATGCTCCTAAGTAGAAGTTTCTGCAAAGACATGGGGGGAGTGATAAAACTAGATTCATCTTGTGCCACTATCCAAGTTGGAGATAAAAAGGTGAAGCTAGAACTAGAAGAGAAGGCAAAATTTACTATCTTAAAATTAGATGATCCTAGATCTCAAATCTTGTATGATGAAATGTAGTTTGATAATTATATGTTGTTCTCTGAAACCCCTGATATGTGAGAAGAATCAAAACAAACTAAAGGTGATCAGTTGTGGACTTTGGAATTTGATGGAAGTTGTGCTAAAGTTGGTTCAGGTGTAGGGGTAATGTTGACATCACCTAGTGGATAAATGAATTTCTTGGCTTATAAGTTAGATTTCAAAAATACTCAAAATACTATAGAATATGGAGCTTTTCTCCTTGGAATAATGATAGCAAAAAAAAGGAGTCAAGGTACTTAAAGCTCAAGGAGATGCTGACTTGGTGGTGAGACAAGTAAAAAACCAATATGTAGTAAGGAACTCATGATTGAAAAGCTACTATAATAAGGTGTGGGATGAGATTGAGAGTTTGGATGCTTTCTCAATCATATCAGTACCAAGGGAGGTCAATTCAAGAGTTGATTCTTTGGCAGTCTCTACATCATTGATCTTACCACATCTAGACTTCAAAGATCAAGCTTATAAAGTAGAAGTTCTATTTAGGCCTAATGTCCATGATAATGAAGATTCATGGAAGGTGTTTGAAGATGATAAAAAATACTAAAATCCATTAAAGGGGAAGATCCTTTTGAATGCTTTTATTTTGAAAGAAGCACTAATGCAAATGGTGATGATTTAGTGATAGGTGATAAAAGTAAAATAGAGCTTGATATGATTCAATTGAAAGGTAATAAAATTCCACCTCATCTAATCTCTTTAGAATTTTTTTTTGATAGGCATGATGCATACACAAAAAGAGAAAGAGATAAGAAAGGAAAAACATGTGGTGAATATGATGGAATCAGTATAGGGATAGAAGTTCGTCCAAAGATGATAAACATAGGAAAATGTTGCACACTAGAGGAGAGGGTAGAAATTAGAAAATTACTCATTGAATTTCACGATGTTTTTGCATGGAGATATGAAGACCTAAAAGAATTTCATGTGTGGGAAGTTCAAGAATGAAATCCCTCTTAAACCAGAAGCAACACCATTTAGGTAGAAACAAAGAGACTATAACTCTATAGTTGAAGGGTCAATCTTCAAGGAGATTGAGAAAATGTTGCAGGCTAGGATTATATATACTATTCATCATTCTACTTGGGTTGCTAACATTGTGATAGTAATGAAGAAGAATATAGAGATAAGGATTTGTGTAGATTTCAAAGATCTAAATCAAGCCTCACTCAAAGATAATTTTTCTCTTATTGGAAATATGATTGAAAAAATCATTGTTGAAGATCAAAGAGGGAAATTGTTGAGAAGAAGGAAGCCGGTTGATAACGAATGTTTTCAATCATTGTTTTGTCATTGATGTCAAACCTGTTATTTGCTAGAATGAAAATTGCTTATAAGATCCAAGTACTATCACTTAGTTGATTGATGAAGAAGATTTAATCAACAAGATGTAACAAGAGCATGTAAGGGAAAGGTTGAGTTATGGTTTTGTAATGAAGTGCAAGGATCAGTTGAGACAATGGTTAAATGATGTATTGATAATATACTTGAAGATAAAGATGTTGGCCACACTTAGCAACTTTAGAAGTATAGGTTGTAACAAGGTTGACTATAAAGCTTAAACTAAGTTCATTAGTGAGTGCCAAGCAAGCTAGTTAAAGCTGAGAAAATCTTCAATTAGAGCCAAGAAAATGCAAAATCTAGTGTGTGTTGAGTGAATTTCAAGTGTTGAGTGAAGTTTAAGTGCCAAGTGATATAGAAGGAGCTAAGCAAACAAAAAACTTAGTTGATGTTGAGTGAATCCATAGTAGGTGCCGAGCATCAGTAAAACATAGTTGATGCCAAGTAACACAGTATATGCCAAGCACCAAAATTTCAATAGTGTCGAGTTGTTGCATTATTGGAAAAGTCAAAGATTTGCTAGATCTAAACTGACAAGGTTGTTACATTGAATTTTGTGAACCAAATGGAGGATAATGAAGATGAGTTGGTGGTATAGAATTCTATGTAAACCATTTTTTAGAAAATTCAAGAGGATTCTTCATGATGTTTCTTGAAGGAACAAGATATGGGTTAGATTCAATGAATCCTACCTAATCCTTTCGAATTAAAATTAAAGAGTGGAAGAATCAAGTGGGAAAGAGGATTCTAGACTTCTATTTAAGGAGTCATAGACCAAGAAGCAAGAGTTGCTGGTGTGCCAAATTGCAAAGTGGTTGAAGGGTGTCAAGGAGAAGACATCTAGGAGAAGGAAGTATAGAGTACAAAGACCTTGCTTTGATAAGTGGTCAGATAGAGAGGATTGCACTGGTACATTAAGCATGAAGAATCAAGAAAAGAAAGATTGAGAGGAGGACAAGCTATCAAAACTACAAAGACTGAAAGCCAAGAAAATGTTATGATTTGTAGAGTGATCTGAAATCTACAAGATAAGTTGTATGCTATAATCAGGTCAAAACCCCTTATTGTTACTCTCTAGCAATTATATCGGTTAGGCTAAAATCTTATGGACTTAGGTTGGTTTAATAACCATTTATAAATCCTTTAATAAGGTGGCATTCCAAGTGAATGTTCTAAAGTCATCTAACCAGGCCCACTTCTAATAGGGTTAATAAATCCTTTAACTAGGTCACATTTAACAGTGTGTTATAGCCTTTAACAGGGCATCACTTTAGAAGAGTGAGAATTGAGTAGCATGTTACTGGTGGTTTTTCCCAATTTGGATTTCCACATAAATAATTGTGTTATGTGTTGATTCTTCATGTGTTATGCTTGCATATTGATTTATAGTAACTTGCTAAGTAGGAACTTTTTAAGCTTGGATGAATGAATAGTTTAATGGGCTCACTTTACTTGATGAAAAATTTGATTTTGACATTTGGACCTTGAATAACTAATTCAACCCCCCTCTTAGTTATTCTAAAGCATTTCTAACAATTGGTATCAGAGCCATCTATTATTTTAGTTTAAAGGTACTAGAAGTAGGAAGATCAAGATGTCCAAGAGAGAAGTTCCCAAGCTCAACAAAGAAAACTTTGTTGAATGGTAGAGTTTGATGAAATTTCACCTTAGATCAATAGGTGATTATGCAAAAGCCTCTACTAGAGTGGAACATGTAGATGTAGCTGGACCCCTATCTACAGATGATTTGAACAAAAGGAAGGAGCATAATCAGGCAATGTTGAAGATTGCCTCTGCACTCAGCTATGCTAAATTTGATGATATCAAAGGATGTGACACTACATTCAAGACATGAAAAGCCCTATTAGATATATATGGAGGAGATCAGAATGTTCAAAGAGAAAAAAAAGAAATCCCTAGAGGAAAGTTCGATGACATGAAAATGGAGGAAGGAGAAAATACTGCTCAATATGGCTCCAGAATGAAAGAAGTGGTAAGTGCAATAAGAAGTTTAGGTGGTTACCTGGAAGAAGAGACTATAAATAGAAAATAGTTGAAAAACTTTCTCCCTATCTATGCTATTAGATTTTCAGCCATCCAAGAGCTAAGGTGTGTACAAGGAAACACACTAACCTTTGAAGGTATAGTGGGAAGACTCACTACATTTGAGTTGTCCAACTTTGATAGCTATAGACCTAAGAGCCTTGAATCTGCTTTCAAGGCTAAGCTAACATTGAAAGACACTGAGAAGGTGAAATCAAAGAGGAAGAGTAGAAAAGGAAAACATGCATCCAATGATAGTAGCACATATGAGAAAGATGTAGAACAATTGAAAGCACTACTGGCTAGAAGATTCCATAGAAGCAAAGGTAAATTCAAAGGTAAGATCCCTATCATTTGTTTTAATTGCAATGAAGTAGGTCATATTGCTACAAGGTATACACAAAAGAAACACTACAAAGAAGGAAACAAGTACAAGAATAAGAGAGAAGATGATAGTAGAGATTACAAGGATGAAGGAAAAATATGCTACATTGTTGAAGAAGATTCTAATGAGAATGATGATGAAGTAGTCTATGTAGCCATGAAGGATGGATCAGATGAAGAAGAAGCAACAACACTGGTAACCTGTGTGAACAAAAATGACAAGTGGATCATAGACAGTAGATGCTCACATTACATGATAGGAGACAAAAGTAAGTTTATTACCTTTACTCAATATGATGGAAATAGTGTTAAATTTGGAAATGATGCTCCATGCCAAATCAAAGAAAAATGTTCCATTAAACTTATAAAGAACATCTCATGTGATAATGCATACTATGTTGAAGGATTGAACTATAATTTGCTGAGTGTATCACAGTTAGGCAATGTAGGTTGCACAGTAGAATTTGGAAAACAAAATTGCCAAAATCTATGAAACTAATGGAAATCTATTAGGAAAAGGTGAACTAGGAGTAACTTGTTTTATCTAGATATGGAAGATACAACCTATCTTGTTGTTAGACTTGATGATGTTTGGTTAAGGCATAAAAGGCTGTATCAAGTTAACTTTGATAATCAGATTAGCATCAGCAAAAATAAAAAAGTCAAAGGTTTTCCTAAGCTAAAGAAACCTAAAATTATAATGTGCAAACAATGTCAACTAGGAAAGATGACTAAATATAGTTTCAAAAGAAAAACATACACTTCCAAAAAAGTACTAGAGCTAGTCCATATAGAATTATGTGGCCCAATAGAAGTCCAAAGCTACCAAGGAGACATATACATAATGCTATTTGTAGATGTCTACTCTAGGATGATGACTGCAATGTTCTTAAAGCAAATATCTGATGCATTTCAAATGTTTAAGTTATATTTGGCTAGAGTTGAGAAGGAAACTGTAATCACCTAAAAATGGTCATCTAGACTATTAGCCCCCTTTTCAACATTTTGGCTAAATTAATTTAATCACTTACCTAAGCCAAATTGCTAATAATCAATTTATTTGATTATAACCTATAATTTGACTATGCTATCCTAAGTTCATTATTTGATTAAAAGAACATGTCCCCTTTTAATTAAATAAAAGACCCCATTCTTCTAACCCACTTAAAGTGCACACATAAAGTCCTTTTTCTATTTTGCAATTAAAAGAAAAGGCTTTATGACTTTTGTCTTATATGACAAGTCAACTTATATTCTATTGGTTGACTTGTGTGTGCACATGGATCACTCCTCTTTTTGAATTCCACCATTGATCATCCACCATCTTCATCTTGATCTCTACCGTTCATACATCTTTAAAAGGGAGAGAGCTTTCCCCCTCAATCGATCCTCATTTTTGAATATTGTTATGCTGCAGGTTTTCTAACAGGTTTCTTTGGAGCTTTGTGGAGAACTTCTATTTCTTGTCTACATTCTCTCATACCATAGCATTTTAGCTTAGATTCATGTTGCATGTTAGTTTAGTTTCTATTTTACAATAATCTATCTCACGTAGCTTAATATTTGGATTGTAACACTCTCATCCATGCTTAGAATAGCTGCACTTTTCATATTCATTCTAGCTTAATCTTTAGTTGCATTGCATCTTTGAGGAACTCTTTGGGACATTTGCATTCTTACATCTTGTCTTTGGAACCTCCCATTGCATGGTTTACTAGCAAGAAGAGTATTCCTAAAGCTCAGCTGAGAGCCCTTGAACTTGAAATACACTCTTTTGCACTCCGTGGATAGGGAGTTCTAAGCCGGCATCCAAACATTCCAACTCATGGAATTGTTTGGATAGAAGGGTTTAGAGTGTGACACTTTCGAGTGTACATTTTTGGCGCTCATCGTGGGGCTTGAATCAAGTTTTTAGCTCCATTTGCTTTTATTTTTCATCTCTGGTTTTTTACAGCAGCATATTGGATCTAATCAAATGCTTTTGTAGAATTATCACTTTGGTTTTAAGGCCAACCCATAAGTAAATTGGTTTGAAGGCCAAAAACTTAGTTGGTTTAAAAATTTGATCATATCTTTCAAACCGCTTGGAGTTTGGTTCTGAATTTTTTTTTGCAGGTTGGTTAAATGCTCAAAATGTTGCAGTCCAAGTTTTAGAGCATTTTGATGTGATTTTCAGGAGTTATGAGTTTTTCTTTTTTTTTCATAAAAAGCCATTTCTGATCGCAAATCAGCGAATTTTTTTTTTAAACTTACATTTTCAGAAAGCTTTTTTTAATTCTAATGGGGGTTCTTTTTTTTTTGTTTTGAATTTTTAAGTTGTATTAAAGATCAAAAACTCGATTTGATAAATTTGGTCTATTTTGACAAAATTGATCTCTAGAGCGCAAATGAAGAGATTTTTTAAAATTTCTTGCATTTTTGGAAAGCTCTCTAATTTTTAACAGGGGTCTCTTCTTTTCATTTTCATTTTTGGATACAAAATCATAGTAAACAAGTCCAATCTTGTTGACTAGGTCAAAATCAAAGAGTAAAAATGAGAGCATTTGTGATTAACTTGCACTTTCTTTGCATGCACTTGGTTGGAAGATAAATTGGATTTTTGAGACAACTCACCACTTTTTATTGCAGATTTTTATATTATTTCATACTAACTTTTGGTACTAACAAGTTGTGATTACAGGTTGCCATCCTTATGGAAAAAAAAAATTAAAACATTGCATAAAAAGAACGCATGTCAAAGCTTCAAATGCGCAAGGGCTACTAACATTGTTTGCAGGGCTGCCCAAAGCATAAAAACCCAAAATTTCTTGCTTTTTTGTTTTCATGTGTGGCATTGACTAATTGTTCATTTTTTATAGGCACATAAAACTTGTGATTGGAGTCTTTTCATAATAGGAGAGTATGCTCTTCACCCTTGTGGTGAATCAGAAATCTTGACTTGCCATTTGGTTTCAAAAGCAAGGGGTAACTGAATCTTCTTGGCATGTTTGGGAGAAAATGATTGGAATAGGAGAGTATGCTCTTCACCCTTGTGGTGAACCAGAAATCTTGACTTTCAAAATTTGATCCACTTTGTGTAGTTAGAATCCTTTAGAGGGCTTGCTCTCGGACAACCTGAGAGGAACGACCCAAGTGAGGACAAGACGATTACCTGGCTCTTCCAACCCACTATAAACTCAAGGCTACCAAGGACACAAAACTTTGGTAGACGTAGTGTTTGTCTTCGCCTAGTGTGATTGCTTATGGGATTTCGACCATAGGGAGATCACTAGGCAAGAATGCTTAAGGTACTCTTGTGATCACGAGATCGATTACTCATCGCAAGGTGAGGTGTCCTGTAATTGGGAGCAAGAGGAACACTATGAACGGAAGCCCGATCTAAAAACTCTAAGTTAGTAACTACCTTTTTTTTTTTAGCCACTCAACTTCTTGGTGCAAGGATCGATCCTAGTGGACTACCCAGATCACCCCAAGATTTACACTCACCATATGTGTTCCCTTGGTTGTGCTTATGGCACTTCCATGAAAAAGCCAATATCTCTTGTGGGAAACCACTTGGTGTGAGGTGAAGGAGCATCAAGCGTGGGCTAAGTTTTTGAGTAATGAACCGTGACTCTAAGGTAGATTGTTTGGCTATTGTTTTCGATGTTTTGACTAGTGTTAACATTTTTGCAACATAAACATTCCGATAAAGAGTTGTTAGGAAGGTTGTTCTAATATCCCAAGTGCGTATTGACAAGGTTGTTTTTACCCTTGATCAATTGTTTTGAAGACATGTTACAACACTTACTATTTGCAAACCTTGCTGTTTACTGATACAAGCTGAGACGAAATGCTGTCTGATTGAAATGACTGTCTGATTGACAAATTGAAAAGAACTCCAAGCCAAAAAAAATTGACTTTTTTTACACAAAACTGGCACTCTGTCGCACGCTTTCACGAGAAATATCGCGCAACATTTTTTTTCAAAAATTATGTCGCACGTCAGTAGTAAATTATGTCGCACTATGTCTTATATTCTGTCGCACTTGGTATAAATATCTGTCGCCTGAACAAAAAGTATCGCACTGTTCCTGAAATTTTGTCGCACGACATTATTTGCTAAACTTTGTCGCCCTCCTTTTGAGAAAGTATCACCCAAATTTATTTTGGGTCAAAAACAGAGTTTTTCGTCAGATTTGTTTGGTCTAAGGAGCATCACGCTAGTCACCCTTGATCCTGGCCACGTATCAGTGTGTGAAGAATTCATCCTAAGTTGAAAAATGGGTTTAGTCTATCGAATGTAAGTCTTGAAACATCTTGATAAATCACTTGTCAAAATTCAGCTATTATTTTTCTAGCTATCCACTATTGAGCTTCTCGCTCGTCCGCTCGGCTCGAGTCACCCGTGCTGTAAGATCTTGAGCACTGTTTGACAAGCCATCTAATCACATTTTGACAAGTGACTAGTCCTGATCATAAAAGCTTCAAATTCGGCTCACTTTTCTTGTCCTACTAAACAAAGACAACTCTTTACATGCCGGTCACAACTAGATATCAAGGTGGTAACGGTAGCCACATGCCTTTCATTTTCAAACAATTGGAAATACCACCCAAACGTCCTCGCAAACAACCTTGTGATAAGAATCTCGAATTTTCTCAAACACAAATAGCTAACGTTCGGCACAACCCACTTTATAGTTTTGAAAATCCATTTGGTACACCCTTTGAGACACCCGAGGGTATGAGTGGTATAGTCACTATGGTGCATCCTGATGAAATTAAACGTCGCTTAGAAGAAAAAGCACGTGAAACCCAAAAGACTTTGGAGGCTATATACGCTACAGAGAGAGAAAATCAACAAGCTAAAATTGACAATCAGGCATGCTATGAAGGATATAAAGGAACTTGTCCTCGAAATCCCTTTGAAAATAATGACAGTAATCACACGCCTCCAAGGACTCCTAGAACTATCGCTGGCACATGTCCTTCACCTAAACCATCTCATCATGATAGTGATGAAGAAGTAACTAGCGAAGATGTGATCAAATTTCAACAAGATGGCTTCGCCCAAAAACTAATGCTCAGAGCTTTAGAGGAAAATGGAGACCAATACTTCCAATACATGGCAGCTAGGGGATGGAAACTCCCTCAAGGTTTTAATGTTGAACATATTATCCCAAAACAAGAGTCCACTGAGGCTGAAATCTTAAGGGAAGAAATACAAGAACTAAGAAAACAATTTACACAACTGCAAACTTCAAAAGAGCCACCTAAGACATCATTTGTTGAATCAATTTGCACTCTTCCATTTGATAGGGGTCTATACATGCTACCATTTCCTAAGGATATAGAGGTTCCTAAGTATGACAAATACGATGGAAATGGTGACCCTCACGACCATGTGAGACATTTCTATGCTATTAGCATGGACTTTATGCATGAAGACACCTTTCTTATGTGTTTGTTCCCTAGAAGTCTAAGAGGACAAGCTATGGAGTGGTTCACAAAATTGAGTCCTCCTCTTAAAACATTTGACGAACTTGCGCAACGTTTCATCCAGCAATATTCGTACAACATTCAACATCCTGTGATAGTGCTAGACTTATGCAACATCAAACAAAGACCAGGAGAGTCTTTTGCAATATACCTTCAACGATGGAGATCTTTATACTCTCGGTATCCTCAGCAAGTGCCTGAGGCTGAAAAAATTGACATCTTTGTCAACACGCTTGTACCCAAATTATACTTTGATCTAAGAAAACAGTTATTCACATCCTTCAATGCCATGGTAGAAAGTGCATATCGCATTGAGGATGTTGCTATCAAAAAAGGTGATATTTCCATAAACAAGGATAGAATTAACAATGGGAATAGTAAAGACAAAAGTAAACCTTGGAACAAAAACAAGTATGTTGTCAATGACGGAGTAGTGGACACTCCTAAGACTAAGGAACCTGTATTTAACCTTTCCAATGCCATCTATGCAGCAAAGCAACAAGAAGGTTTGAAACCACAAACCTTTGACAAAGGCTCTAAATTTGCGAAGAAGCGACGTGTTTACACACCTATGGTCGAACCTTATGAAGTGGTTTTAAAAACCTTAATTGCAAACAAATTGGTTACCCTACCAGACAACTCACGTCCTTACGATCCACCTATTAGACCTCCATGGTGGAGAGAAGATCATACTTGTAGCTATCACCAAAGTAAAGGACATAACACAAAGAATTGCTTCAAACTCAAAGATGTAATTCAAGACCTCATCGAAGCTGGAAAAGTTGTTACAGATGGCCTTGTTAAGAATATTGATCATAAGGCTTTCCAAAAACCATTACCTGAATATGAAAAGGGTGAGACCTCAAGGGTAGCTGCCAAAAAGAATCATCACACCAAAATCAGTTATGCTTAGGGTAACACTGATAATGTTATAAGCATGCTTGAGCCCGTTGAATACATATGTATGGCAAGCTCCAACAATGACAACTGGCCAAATTATGACGCTAAAGATGAACGACCAAGAGTGGTCTTAAGGACATGATCCACTCCTCAAGATCATACTGATACTAGACCCAAGGTGGTACTCCGAGTGGCTAAGTCTTCATCTTCTCAGGGTGAACCACTTAACGCTGTCACTAGGGGGCAATCTAAGGTTGTCCTAAAAGTTGCTAATGATCCTAAAAATGCTTCATCATCTAAGAAACCAATTACTTCCAAGATCTCCAACTATGATCTTGTTAGCCAACTACAATGCACACAAGCACAAATCTCCATTTTTGAATTGCTAGAGTTATCTCCTTTGCACAGGGATATCCTTGAGAAAGCTTTACGTTCTGCCAATGTTCCCACAGATATTGATGTGGAACAATTCCAAGCTATGGTGAACCAAATCTCCTCGCCCCACTATCTCACCTTTTCTAAAGAAGATGACTGAGCTCTCAGTCATCCCCATAACCTTGCTCTTCATGTCAAAGTTCAAATCTTTCGTACCCGTGTTTGTTGAGTCTTGATAGACAATGGTGCAGGGTTAAATATCATTTCGTTCAATGTAATCCAACAATTGGGCATGTCTGAATTTGCCATCGATCCTAAGTGCAAGATCACTATAAAGGCCTATGATGAGGTTGAAAGGCCTTCTAAAGGTCTAATTGTACTTCCAATTAGAGTTGGTCCAGTTGAGAAGAATGTCATTTTCCAAGTCTTAGACATACCACTTGCATATAACTTGTTGTTGGGACGACCATGGATTCACGATATGCAAGCAGTACCCTCTACATACCATCAGTGCATTAAGTTCCCTTTTAATGGTACTGAAGTGGTTGTCCCCGATGACAACTCCATGTCTATCAACACATTATCTACTGCCGAAACGCTAGTCCCGCACAATCGCTCTTCTCATGAGCTAGCACCATCTTTCACAGAATGTGAACAAAAACTGAAAATGATGAGCCTTGGTATGGGCGAGTACACTTTGGACTCTATTGCTACCTTACCAATTTCCCCTCAGTCTTATGGGAAACCAACTATTGCAAAGAAGTATTCTGCTTCTGCTATGACACTTTTTGGCACTTTTGTGCAATCTTCCATACCACTAGAAGCAGAGAAGGAAGAACAAGCCATTAGGGACTGGATCTACAGAGAAGAGGAAGACGAGGAGGTTACAATGACTACACCTATTTCTCCCAAAAAATATGGAAAAGGCTATAAATTTTTGACAAAAATGGGCTACCAGGGCCACGGGTCCTTAACTAGTTGTAAGAACGCTCTAGTTGAACCTTTAAGTCACACTCAAGGCCATGATGCTCGAGACACCACTGGTCTAGGCTTTGGGCTAGACACTAATACACCAAACTGTAGTCAAAGATTACTCATGTCTAGTGAATCGGAGGATGATGACTCTCCCATAATTGCTACTACTACACAAGATGAAGACTTTATTCCTCTCATTTCCCTCCTTTGGGGAGAAGACATAGTTACTGCTAATAATGAAGAAGCTTCTACCTCCCAACAATAGGAACAATAAGGGTCTACTTCTGAGGACATAAATAGAGGATGAATTAGGCAGAATATTGCTCATCTCATAAATAGGGGTCAAAGTACAGATTCTCATGAGTATGAATGGGAAAGCCTCTCTGATGCATCTTGCAAGCTAGGGGTGGATGTCATTCATGCCTATGCAACCCGACCCGATATAGTCGAACGGTCTAGTATGGGGTCAGATGAGTTTGACTCACAACATGTCTCAATGGATCACGCTAGTTCCTCTAGGACTATTCCTAAGCTGGACTCTTTTGTGACATTTTCTATAGGCTCAACTTCACAAGTCACTAGAAATGACTCCTTCCATATCAATCACATTGAAACTTCTCCCTCACTCTCGCTAATTTACCCAGATCTCATAGATTGGTCTAGCCAAAATCAAAAACCTGAAATACAGTCTTTCCAAAATGACTATGAGATCGCTTGTTATCTAAATGCAATTGAACTTGTCATTTCTTCCACCAGTGAACCCGCGGCTAACAAGACAGAATCGGATATCAAGTACCTCAATCAAAAAATTAAAAGAAAAAATAAGCGATCAGACGGCGAAAACCACATTGTAGTGGTGTCTGACCCTCAAAAAAGTAAAAATAAAGACGTATCTAATGGTGAAAACCTCTCTGAGGCACCTACGGATGAGGTACTTGGTAGTCTGCCAAGCTATTTCCAGGATAGATCTTTAGTTCTAGTTGAACCTACACAACCTATCAACTTGGGAACAGAAGAATGTCCTCAGATTATCCATGTAGCTCAATCTTTGTCAGACAAAGAAAAGACACAGTTTGCTCAGTTCTTTCAAGACAAGAAGGTCAACTTCGCATGGACATACTCTGACATGCCAGGGCTTGATACAGATCTCATCATGCATCACTTATCAATCTCACCAGATGTCAAGCCTGTCAAACAAAAGTTAAGAAAAATGCATCCACATGTGGCTCTACTGGTCAAGACAAAGTTAGAAAAACTATTGAATGCAAACTTCATTAGGGCCATTGATTATGCTGAGTGGATTTCCAACATTGTACCTATCTCCAAGCATGACAAATCCATACAAGTCTATACTGATTTTAGAGACCTCAATAAAGCGTGCCCCAAGGATGACTTTCCACTACGAAACATCGATATATGATAGTGGACATGACTGCGGGTTATGAGATGTACTCGCTCATGGATGGATTTTCTGGGTACAACCAAATAAAGATAGCTCTAGTAGACCAAGAAAAGATAGCCTTTACATGTGCATGGGGTACCTTTTTCTGGAATGTCATGCCTTTTGGGCTCAAAAATGCTGGCGCTACATATCAAAGAGCAATGACAACCATCTTTCATGATATGATGCATAAAAACATGGAAGACTATGTTGATGACACACTGGCGAAATCAAAGAAATGAGACACACATCTCAAAGACCTTAGTTTAATATTGGACTGTATGGAACAATTCCAACTTAGGTTGAATCCAAAAAAATGTGCCTTTGGTGTCACTTCTGGAAAATTGCTAGGTTATATCATCTCAGCAAAAGGCATTGAGGTTGACCCTGAAAAGGTCCAAGCTATCATGGATATGCCTCCACCAAAGACTATCAGTTAGCTTAGAGGTCTGCAAGGATGGCTACAATCCATAAGAAGATTTATCTCTCAATTAGCTGATAAGGCTCAACCTTTCAATAAAAATCTACATAAAGGATCTACCCATATTTGGAATAGTGACTGTCAACAAAGCTTAGACCAAATCAAAGGCTACTTGGAAAAACTGCCAGTTTTGATGCCACCCATTCTGGGAAAACCTTTGATTCTATACATTTCAGCTACGGATTCTTCTCTAGGAGCACTCTTAGCCCAAAGTGATGAGATGGGTAAAGAAAGAGCCATATACTATATCAGTCGAACTTTGGTGGCTTATGAACTAAATTATACAAGTATAGAGAAGGCATGCCTTGCTGTAGTTTTTGCCTCCCAAAAACTTCAGCATTATATGTTGGCCCATACAGTTCACTTGATTGCCAAGATAGACCCTTTGAAATATTTATTAAGTAAAGCTGCACTTACTGGTCGCCTTGCTAAATGGATGATGATTCTTTCTGAATTTGACATTCAGTATGTTGAACGTAAGGCAATCAAAGGACAGGCCATAGCTGACCATTTGGCTAACTTCCCACTTGAAGATGTAGCACCTCTGCAAATTGAGTTTCCAGATGCCTCAATCATGAACATTACTGACAGAACATGGAAAATGTTTTTTGATGGATCCCATACACAGAATGGAGCAGGAGCAAGGGTTTTTTTTGTTTCCCCTCATGGTCATACGATCCCAAAGTCCTACAAATTATTGTTCCCATGTACAAACAATATTGCAGAGTATGAAGCATTAACAAATGGGATCAAAATGGCCCTTGAATGGTGAATAACTGAGCTACACATCTATGGGGATTCTCAACTAGTTGTGAACCAAGTGAATAATGAATATCAAACAAAGGATGATAAATTGATCCCTTATAAAAAGTTGATAGATGCTCTAAGGAATTATTTTACCTTTGTAACATTCCAACAAATTCCTAGAGCAGAAAATAAGGTTGCTAATGCTATGGCCACCTTAGCATCTATCCTCCAATTACAAGAACATGAATCGCAATTTGAGTTCCTGGTGGAAGAATTGTATCATCCAGCCTATGATTCTTCAAATAACCAGGTGATCTACACTATCGTGGGTCACGATTCCTCCCGCTATGCGGCTATTTTCTCCTACCTATGTGATCAGGTTATTCCTGAAACCCTCACGCGCAACCAAAAATGCCAACTCCTTCATAATGCCTCACACTACACTTTGGTCTCTGGTGACTTGTATAGGAGGGGTCTAGACGGAACGTTGCTTAGGTGTTTAGAGCTAGAAGAGTCCGAGAAGGCACTTGCCGAAGTCCATGATGGCATTTGTGGGGCGCATTCTAATGGCCTTGCACTTGCCCAAAAATTGCTTAGGACGGGTTATTACTGGCCCACCATGCAAGTTGATGTTGTGCGCTATGCAAAGTCCTATCAGAAATGTCAGCTCCATGGTAACTTGATACATGCTCCTGGGCGAGAATTAATCCCTTCTGTGACATACTGGCCATTTCAGCAATGGGCCTTTGACTTGGTAGGAAAGATTCATCCAAGCTCCTCCAGCGGTCATAAATTCATCATCACAGCAACGGAGTATTTCACTAAATGGGTTGAAGCTGTACCATTATCTGCTGCTACAGGCAAACATGTTGCCCTGTTTATACTAAATCACATCATTTGCCAATATGGTATCCCATCCTCTATTGTTAGGGATAATGGAGGACAGTTCAAAAATAAGGACTTAAAATAGCTATGCAAAAAGTTTCAAATTAAGCAACACTGGTCTTCCATTTACTATCCCCAAGGGAATGGCCAAGCTGAGGCCTCTAATAAAACACTGCTGAAAATCCTACACTGCACAGTTCACAAGTCTGGGAAAGATTGACACTTGCAAATAAATCTGGCACTTTGGGCCTATAGAACCTCTATTCATACTCCTACAGGGGCTACACCCTTTTCTCTAGTCTATGGCTCTGAGGCTATTCTCCCATTAGAAGTCGAGATACCTTCTTTGCGCATCTCCTTACATGGGTTAATAACCGATGAAGATCATAGAGCTATGAGAGCACAGGAATTAGAGACTCTCGATGAACGGCGCAAGGCTACTTTTGATCACATGAGAGCTTATTAGAAGCGCATGTCTACACAATATAACAAAAAGGTACACCCCTGTGAGTTCCAAGTTGGTGAACTTGTACTTAGAGAGAATCCCAAAAATCAGCAAAATCGAGAACAGAAAGGGAAATTTGAACCTAACTAGTTGGGTCCTTACATTATCACAGTAGCATTTGGGTCTGGTGCTTACTAGTTGTCTACTTCAGAAGGTGAAGAACTTGCGGAACCTATCAACATCCTACACTTGAAGAAGTTCTATGCTTAGAAGCTTGCTGCTCAACTATCTTGTATATATCTATGAGCCTGAAAAAATCTTAAAAATCAAAAAATGTCCTGAAAAAATGATCATCTTAGTGAAAAGCTCACTTTGATGTATCACAAAAAAAAAAAAAAATTGAAAAAAGTCCTGAAAAAATATGTCAAGTGGTGAAAACCTGGAAATAGACGCTACTTGAAACCCTCGCACCTATGTCTATCAGTCTCAATCACCTATTTTGTTACACATTTCCTAGCTTGGAATTGTTTCTTGTCCTTGTCACAGGGGCATAGCTGCTTAGCCTTTTGAGGTATTCTTGTGCATTAGGGTTTCTTTGACAACTCACAAAATAGTGTTTCTCAACACTTCCCCCACCTTGACATCAAGTGTTCTTCAACACTTTTTAGATAGTTTACCTATGGTCTCTGATGTCACGATATTTCTCACTATCAGAATCAAGTCTTGAAGAAATGGCCAAGTGACTTACACACACACACTTTAACACTTAAACGACTGAGCTATGTTGATCTTTATCTACTTTGTGTGTTGTCTATGATGATTTCTTTGCCATGTGTTCCCTCCCTAATAGTCTTTCAAGGATGTCATTGACTAGAAGACTGGGGGCATGGGACATATTTTCTTGATTTCTGCTTGTGGGTATACTTTTGTTTTTCTATAGTGTTGTAAGCATTTATGCTAGTCCTATTCAACATGTTGACTTACAAATGTATCATCCTTGACTATTTTGTAAGACTGCACTCAGGGTTTATCCTTTCGCTTATGCCTTGATATAGGTGTAATCTTGCTAAATTAAACTTAGGGAATCTAATCGTGTAGTTATCTTGACTTACATGTCTTTGATGCTTAGATTGGATTTCCACATACCTATCTAATATCGATCATATTCATATCCTCATAGTTATACTAGTGGTGGTTGTATGATCTCATGATGTCCCTAATAAATGCTCAATGATGAAATTAAGAGTCTAAATGTTATGTGCTTCTTGCTGGTAAACCACTTTGCATATTAGCTTGCATTTTAGGTTCATTTTCTAGCTTAGTCTTGCATTCTTGCATATGGGGAGAGCTCTCTTTCTTCATCTTTTTGTGGACATATCAGCTAACTCCTTTCATATATTTCTTTACTTTCTTCTTGTTCATGTCTTTTCACCTTCTTAATCTTTCGCTTCATCTCTTTTCTATCTTTTCATCACATTATATAAAGTTTTGACCTCTTAAATAATTTTGATGTCCTAGATTCATTTTCGGGATCGAAATCCAAATTTGAGTTCATCTTGATGGTCAAAATTGTCTTTTAAAATTCTACTTTCTTCTGAGCAGTTAGCTAACCTTTTGAGGTCTAATCTCTGAATCATCACTGGGGCATCTTCATTTCTTCATGTCTTCATCATTTCCATACTTCATATCTACTTAAATTCACTATTTCATGTCTAAAATCACCTTTCTACTCATTTTGACCTTATTTTTATGCTATATCCTTCAAGGTCAACTCTAGTCAAATTGGGGCATTTTATCAATTTTTTTATATAGTCATTCTTGGGTTCTACTCATCTATCTGTCATCTTGGACATTGCTATATTCTAATTTTCTCATTTCTAGCCAGTTTTTTCATCCCCTTACCTCATTTCAATTTCGATCCCGAGGGGGCATAAATACTCTATCACTGCTTAGGAGCATTTGTTTGATCTTGTCACTTGCTCTCACTCTATCTACTTTTCTAAGTGTTAGTATTCTTCTTGAATTCTGACATCATCTCTTCCTAGTGTTCAGTACTACTGCTATCAGGCTGTGCATTCAGGACTTGCTATCTATTTTTGCATTTCACTCTTCGAAATTAGACATCTATATCTATCATCGCCTACTTGGCTTCAATTTTCTTTGACATAATGTGTTCCCAGATCGATCATGCATTAGTCAAAGAGGGGCAAATGTAATCACCTAAAAATGGTCATCTAGACTATTAGCCCCCTTTTCAACATTTTGGCTAAATTAATTTAATTACTTACCTAAGCCAAATTGCTAATAATCAATTTATTTGATTATAACCTATAGTTTGACTATGCTATCCTAAGTTCATTATTTGATTAAAAGAACATGTCCCCTTTTAATTAAATAAAAGACCCCATTCTTCTAACCCACTTAAAGTGCACACATAAAGTCCTTTTTCTATTTTGCAATTAAAAGAAAAGGCTTTGTGACTTTTGTCTTATATGACAAGTCAACTTATATTCTATTGGTTGACTTGTATGTGCACATGGATCACTCCTCTTTTTGAATTCCATCATTGATCATCCACCATCTTCATCTTGATCTCTACCGTTCATACATCTTTAAAAGGGAGAGAGCTTTCCCCCTCAATCGATCCTCATTTTTGAATATTGTTATGCTGCAGGTTTTCTAACAGGTTTCTTTGGAGCTTTGTGGAGAACTTCTATTTCTTGTCTACATTCTCTCATACCATAGCATTTTAGCTTAGATTCATGTTGCATGTTAGTTTAGTTTCTATTTTTCAATAATCTATCTCACATAGCTTAATATTTGGATTGTAACACTCTCATCCATGCTTAGAATAGCTGCACTTTTCATATTCATTCTAGCTTAATCTTTAGTTGTATTGCATCTTTGAGGAACTCTTTGGGACATTTGCATTCTTTCATCTTGTCTTTGGAACCTCCCATTGCATGGTTTACTAGCAAGAAGAGTATTCCTAAAGCTCAGCTAAGAGCCCTTGAACTTGAAATACACTCTCTTGCACTCTGTGGATAGGGAGCTCTAAGCCGGAATATGAACATTCCAACTCATGGAATCGTTTGGATAGAAGGGTTTAGAGTGTGACACTTTCGAGTGTACAGAAACAAGAAAGAGTCTGAAGTGCTTGAGATCAGATAGAGGAGGAGAGTTTACATCAAAAGAATTTGAGATATTCTGTAATGACAAAGGTATCAAAAGGCAAACATCAATACCAAGAACTCCACCTCAGAATGGCATTGCTAAAAGAAGGAATAGATCAATGATAGACTATGCCAAGACATTGATGATAGAGAAAAGTGTTGCTCTAAAGTACTAGAGAGAAGCTATAAGCACTACTATTTACACTCTGAATTGAGATCAAGTCAAGAAAGGTACAAATGCAACACCTTTTGAACTATGGTATGGTCACTCACCTAATGTAAAACATTTCAAAGTATTTGATTGAAAATGCTATATTCTTAAGGATACTAGAAATGGCAAGTTTGATGCAAAGACTGATGAAGGCATATTCCTTGGATACTCCACTAGAAGGAAGGCATATAAGTGTTTAAATACTAACACTAACAAGATTGTAGAGAATGAAAATGTAAAATTTGATGAGCATGTAGAAGTCCAAGTTGATGAATCTAAGAAACCAAAAGAATATAGATCCTTTGTATACTTCTATGAAGGAATTCCAATTGAAGATGAAGCTACAAATTATAGTATCAGCTGAGTCCCAACTAGTGAGTGCCATACTCTATAGTAAAAAATATTTTGACACAACAAGAGGTTGGTTGTAATAATAGAGGAGTTTGGATAGAAAAAGTCCAAGAATATGATACTCCAAAAGTTCTTATGGTAAGTCTTCAAGATCCTTTGTTCTCAAACATTGCTTATTTTTTTGACATATGGTGAATGTCCCAATGGATTGACTACTAAGCAAAGAAGATATCTAAAAATAAAAGGTTTGAAGTATGTGTTTCATGATGATGTCTTGTACAAGGGAGCAACTGATGGAACATTTTTGAGATGTGTGGATAAAGAACAACACATAAAGTTGTTGAATTCTTTTCATAATGAGGCATGTGGAGGACACTTCTCTTCTACTATCACTACATTTAGAATTTTGAGGCAATGCTATTATTGGCCTGGCATGTTTAAAGATGCATATAAGTGGGTGGCTAATTATGAGAAATGTAAGATGTTTACTGGTAAACCTTAGCTTGCTACCCTACCTCTTAGGCCAGTGATAATTGAAGCTCCTTTTCATCAACGAGGTTTGAATTTTATAGGTCCAATTAATCCTCCTTCTAGTGAAGAACATTCATATATATTAACTACCATAGATTATTTTAGTAAATGGGTTGAAGCAAAGCCAATGAAGAAGACTTGATCAAAAGTAGTATATGAATTTATCAAAGAGCATATATTGATCAGGTTTGGAGTTCTTGTGAAGTTGATAATGGATAGTGCATCTTATTTTTCTTTCTTAGAAATCATTGAGTTTTTCTATGATAATGGTATTCAAGTTGGGAATTCCTCTAATTATTTTCCTCAACGAAATGGGTAGGATAAGTCTAGTAATAATAATCTGATTAATATTTTGAAGGAATTGGTCTTAGATAATAAAAAAAGTTGACATAAGAAGATTCATGATACTTTATGGGATGACAAAACCATACCTAAAAGAGCTATTGGTATTTCACCTTTTGAATTAATCTATGGAGTAGAAGCTAATTTACCGTTGCCTTTAGATCTTGTTGGATGTAAACTAAAGACTATGATTAAAGAGGATCTTTTCAAAGATGGATTGGAGAAGAGGATCTTGTATCTTACCAAACTACAAGAAGAAAGGGAAGAGATGGTTGATAAGATCATTGAACATCAAGGAAGGATAAAAAAGTTGTTTGATAGAAGAGCAAGGCCTAGAAAATTTATGGAAGGTGATTTGGCATTTCTACGGGATAAGAGACATGAGCCAAGAGGTATTCACTCTAAGTTTCAGTCTTTGTGGAAAGGGCCATTTTAGATCATTCAAGTGAATCAAAGTAATTCCTTGAAATTAGTATATCCCACTAGAGAAACCTTGCCATGTTCTTATAATGGGTAGGATTTGAAGTTGTATCAAATGCAAAATTGAAAGTAGGTAACCGCTACATAGTAGCTAGATAGGTAGGTTTTCCTTTCATACAATTTGCCTTAGTTTAGTTGCTTTATTTCCTAAGTGGTTTTTTTCTATTTTCTTAGCTTAGTCTATTCTTTTTGTTTCCAAGTTGTCACCTTTTGTGTAGAACCAAAGATTGCTAGAGTTATTTCAAGCATTATCATGCTTAAATCCCTAGACAGAGCCAACTGTTGCCCAAGTTTTAGTTCAAATATTTTTGCTTTAGGGTTTTGAGTCAAGTCAAGTGTTGATGTCTTGATTCTAAGTCTAGATTTCCCATAGAATGGTCTTCTTCTCATAAATATTTTGAGCTAGCCTAATGTAGGAAATCATATGAGCAATGAACTAGTCCAATGGCTAGGTGATTAGGTTTTGGAGGGTTTCTTATACATTTCCATGATGAGAAAAAGGTCTAGACATTCTGTGGATTCATATTTCTTTATTTCTAATTATGTTGAAGATAAGGATTCATGTTGTGTAATAGTTTTTCATGGAAGATATTGTAGATAATCAAGATAGAATGCAAGAGAAGCAAATAAATTATCAAAAATGGTGAAAGAATCTAGTCAAAGGTGGTATGACTCATTTTGAAAGGAAATCAATGGTTAATATTTAATCCACATGTATATGTCACAAAGTTGACAAGTCAAATGGTTTAGAAGACTAAATCTAGATCATTGATGAAGACTAGATCAATGGATGATGTTTTAATGACAAAAATATAGGTATTTCATGATGCATCTCATCAACCATCAAATCAAAAATAGATCTACGCTTGTCACTATGTCACTATAAAAAGTTGCATGAGGAATAGTCATGGTGAGATAGAAACAAGCTGACACCTATCTGCAGGAGCCAATAGGTGAGACCTCCTTCCAGTCATTCACAGTAATTAGAAAACATCAACAAGGATCGTTGATCTCAAGACACATCCATGACTGTCACTTTATCATTATGAAAAGATGAGAATATTTTAATCATGGTGACGTAGTGATGATTTGACACATGGAATAGATGGACCTATGTTGCAAATGAAATTAGTGAGTTAAGATCTTTAAATTATATCTATCAGATCAAAAGACCATCCATGGTTGTTGCTATATCATTATAAAAAGTTACGTAAAGATTAATTTTGGTAACATAGTGAAAAAAAGACATGTGTCCCTGTGGGCCATTTCCTTTTGTGGCTGATATGGTTGTAAGACAAAGTGCCAAGTGTCTAAATTTGATTGGTTTGATACAAAATAGAGCCAAGTTCTTAGGAAAGTATTTTCACCATTGATCTCTAAACTAATCGATAGTTTTTGCTATGTCATCAAAAAAGTTGTACAATTAAAAACCATGGAGACATAGCAACAAAGCAACATGTGTCCTACTAGGCCCATCACATTCCATGAGACATAGTCAAAACCTAGTCACGAAGTGCCATGAATCCAAGAAGGTAAATGTCAGATTCTCCAAGAAATGAAATTATGCCTCCTATTTACCATGGTGTGCATAGCTAGAAAGTGGACCTACATTGCAAAGTAAAAAAGAGTTAATGTCTTTTATCACCACTATCAAATCAAAAGGAGATCAATGCTCATTGTTATATCACTACAAAAAGTTGCAAGAAAAATAATCTTAGTGACATATTAAAGAATCAAAACATGTAACTAGGTGGACCCACAAAGAAAGTCATAAAGGAAATGACTAGGTTTTAATCATGATCATTGTTTTTAGATTGATAGCTTGAATTCAAAACTCTAGTGACCATTGTAATGAAAATTATATAGACTTAGCACAAAACAATAGAATATGAAGAAAATAATGAATTTCTATAGGATTCCTTAGATTGCATGAAGCTAGATAGTCATTGGATGTTTTCAAAAGTACCATGGATTCATAATCACCGATGGAAAAGATGCCACATGTTCATATCATTAGATAATTTCATATTCTATTCTCTTTTCTATTTTGTGACTGTTGCTCTACTGAACTGAGATATGACAAAAAACTATAAATGTAATCTCATTTGACAATAAAAAAATCAACAAACTTGATGGTGAATTGGTCTATAATTCCATTTACCCTATTTGCTTGTCATCTCTTGTGGCCCATGCATATAGTAGTTTTGCATTAAGAGTTTAAAGAAAATCATGTATGATTATGTGAATAATCAGATGAATTCCATTTTACTTTGATGTTTACAGTATATTGATTCCATTTACTGTCTTCATATATGGTTCTATTTCTTCTCTTGTTAGTTTCATAACATGTTAGATAGTTTCATTGGGAAATTAAAGATAAATGTGTATGGATCTATTATTTATTGGTTGGATATCATTCCATTCAAGGTTTATAGTGAAAGAAATTTCATTTTTCTTCATTCCTCTTCTACATTTAGATGGTTATTCTACATTTAGAATAGAAGCAAGGGTTAGAAATATCAAGATAATCTACTATAGTCATTCCATTGAGTGTGATAGGTTCAAATCTATCTTGCCTGAATTATTTATGCTTTCAAAAAATTTGGTTATCCTTTACTGCTCTCAGGTTAAGATCTTATAATATCAAAACTTCTGATCTCATAAAAACATATTCATTTCTTATCATTGCAAATCATAAGGGAGTTGTACCTAGTAATTCAGAGAGCAATAATAGAATACATACACCAACCCATTTGTTGGTAAACATCCTTATGTCTCTCCAAAACATTGGGTATCAGTGAGTCAAGTTATAAGATCTAATAGGAGAACAAATTGTTAACCAACTTGTATTTGTCTAATTTTTATGCTCATGTGATAGATGTTTGATATTGATGTTTTAGCACTTGCATTTTATGTTTCCATATGATGTTTCATCTCTTTCTCATGTTTATGTATGCTCAATTTTGTGTTCATCTTTATATTCTCATGAATCTCTCTCATAGATAATTTTAGCTCTCATCTATATGGTATATAATCATGTTTTGAAAATACAATACTTGGATAGATTAGATGTGATGATTAGATTAAGCCCTTGTGATGGCAGGTATATAAGAATCAAGAAGGTGGAAATTGTCAACAGGGAATGAATAACATAATTGAGAGAAAGATTTGAGAAGAGATGAACACACTTAGTTGATATGTTCGTAAAATATGAAAAGAGAGATATCTCCATATGAAAAAATGAAAGACTAAGATAGAATTAGCCTATAATGCAAAATAGTATGAAAATGGTTTACTTGCAAGGGATGTAAAACATTTAGACTCTAATTTAATCATGGAGTAGTATTAGGGACATTAAAAGATCATACAATGCTCACTAGTATGAATACAAGGATATGAATATGATCTATATTGGATAGGTGAGTGGGAATACAACCTAAGCATCAAATACATGGAAATCATGATGATGAATGTAGTTAGATTCCTTTTATTTAGTATAGAAATATTACACCCGTATGAAGGCACAAGCGCCAGGATAAACCTTGAGTGCAGTCTTGCAAAAAATAGACAAGGATGATACATTATAGGTCCAAAATGTCAAGTAGAAAAAGTACAAAGGCCCTCAACACCTTAGACTAAAAAAATACACCCACAAGCAGTAAAAAAGTAAAACATGCCCCATACCCGTAGTCTTCTATTCGATGAAATCCTCAAAAGACTATTAGAGAGGGAAAACTTAGCAAAGAAATCATCAAAGACAACACATAAAGAAGATAAATTTCATCAGATCTCAATAAGTTCATTGTCTGAGTGCATGTGTGTATGTCACATGACCATTTTTTCAAGACTCACATTTGATAATGAGAAGTATTGTAGCATCCTAGACTATAGGTAATGTATTTCAGAAGTGTTGAGAAATACTTGATTTCAAGAGGGGAAGTGTTGAGAAACATTATTTTGAATGAGTTGCCAAAGAAACCCTAACACACAAGAAGGCCCTGATAAGATAAGAAGCCATGCCCCTAGATGAGGAAAATAGACAATTCCAAGCTAGAAAATGTATTGTGAAATGAGTGAGATTGATAGACATTGGTACAAGGGTCTCAAGTAGCACCTATTTCTAGGTTTTCACCACTTGGGAGATTTTTTAAGGACTTTTTTCAATTTTCTTGTTATTTTTGTATTTTTTAGTGATACCTCAAAGTGCCTATTGCTAGGTTTTCACTAGGAAGATCATTTTTTTAAGACATTATCCATTTTTTAGGATTTTTTTAGGAGCATAAGATATGTGCAAATAGTTGAGCCAAGATAATCTTAAGCATATAATTTATTCATATGTAAAATATTGATAGGCTCAACAAGTTGTTCCCCTTCAAGAGTAGAATGATGATATGCACCAGATCCAAACACTACTGTGAATATGTAAGGACCCAACTAGTTAGACTCAAATTTCCCCTTCTATTCCTTATTTTGGTGATTCTTATGGTTCTCTCAAAGAACAAGTTCACCCACTTGGAACTCATGAGGCCATTGGAACTTTTTGTTGTAGCTAGTAGACATCCTTTTCTTATAAGCCCTCATGTGATCAAAAGTGGCCTTGTGATGCTCATCAAGGGTCTCTAGCTCATGTATCCTCATAGCTCTATGGTCTTCATTAGTTATTAACCCATGTAGGGAGACTTGCAATGATGGAATCTCAACTTCTAAAGGTAGGAAAAAATTAGAATCATAGACTATTGAAAAAGGTGTAGCTCCTATAGGAGTACATATAGTGGTCCTCTAAGCCCATAGTGTTAGATTGATCTATAGGTGCAAACCTCTACCTCATTTGTGGATCATTCTATGTAGGATCTTTAGAAAAGTCTTGCTAGAGGCCTCAACTTGGCCATTCCCTTAAGGATAGTATATGGAGGAACTTTGTTATTTTATCTTGAATTTCTTGCAAAGTTGCTTGAGGTCCTTATTTTTGAACTGTCCTCCATTATCAGTAATGATGGAAGATGAGATACCATAGGAACAATTAATGTGGTTGAGAATTAACAATGCAACATATTTTATTGTAGTAGATGATAGAGGTACAAATTAAACCTATTTTGTGAAGTATTTGTTCACTATAATGATAAACTTATGTCCATAGATGAGCTTGGATGCATTTTTCCCACCAAATCAAAAACCCACTACTGAAAAAAACCAATATGTGACAAAAGGTATAAGCTCACATTTAGGAGCATGAATTAGGTTACCATGTAGTTGACACTTCTTGTAATATTTATCATATCTGACAACATAAGCTTGCATTGTTGGCTAATAGTAACCCACCCTAAGTGGTTTTCAAGAAAGTTTAAGGCCATTAGAATGTTCCTTGCAAAGATCATCATGGACTTCAACCAATGCCTTTTTAGAATCTTCTAGTTCTACAAACTTAAGAAGCATTCCATATAGACCCTTCTTATAAAATCACCAAAGAAAATGCTAGAGTGTGAGGAATTATGAAGAAGTTGGAATTTTTGGTTGTGTGTGAGAGTTTTAGGAATTATTTGATTATGTAGGTAGGGGAAAATGGTGGATTAGTCAGAGGAGTCATGACCAAAAATAGTGAATATCACATGATTATTGGGGGAGTTATATGCGAGATGAGATAATTCTTCCACCAAGAGCTCAAAGTGTGATTCATATTCTTGCAATTGTAGAATAGATGCTAGAGTGGCCATAGCATCGACAACTTTATTTTCTACTCTAGGAATTCACTAGAATGCAAAAAAATGTGAAATAGTTCTATGGGGCATCAATCAATTTCTTGTAAGGTACAATCTTGTCATGTTTGGTTTGATAATCATTACTAACTTGATTAATAACAAGATGAGAGTCTTCATAGATGTACAATTCTATAATCCTCCATTCTAGAGCCATTTTAATCCCATTGGTTAAGGCTTCACACTTTTGTATATTGTTGATGCATGGAAACAAGAGTTTATAGGACTTTGGGATTATATAAACATGAGGTGTAACAAATATGATTCCTCCACCAGCTCCATTCTAGGTGTGAAAGCCATTAAAGAACATCTTACATGTTGTTTTAGTGACATACATGATAGAAGCATTAGGGACTTCAATCTGCATTAGTACAGTAGCTTGTAATAGATATTCAAAAAGTTGATTTTCTATAGCTTGTCCCTTAATGGCTTTGCATTAGATGTACTAAATTTAAAATTTGAAGAGAATCATTATCCATTTAGCACGTTGTCTAGTGACCACAAATTTACTTAGTAGGTATTTAAGGGGATCAATTTTGCAATAAGGTGCACCACATGACCAAGCATACAATGCCTAAGCTTCTAGGAGGCAAATACCACTGTAAGGAAAGATTTTTCAATATTGTTGTAATTCATTTCATAAGCCACCAAAGTGTGACTAATATAATATATAATATGTTCCTTTCAATTTTCATCACTTTGTGATATCAATGCCCCTAAGGAAGAATCTATACCTGATATATATATATATATATATATATATATATATATATATATATATATATATATATATATATATATATATATATATATATATATATATATATATATATATATATATATATATTCATGGTATAGGTGGCATCAATATTGGAGATTTAGCAAGATATCCTTTAATTTGGTCTAGGCTCTTTTGATGTTCCTCATTCCATATACATGTGGAGCTATTGGTGTAAATAAGTATTTACATATTACACTTTACTTAAGTTTACTTAGGTCAATACATTATTTTATTATTTATTGGATGAGACACTTAGGAGTTTGTGTACTCTTATGAGTTGTCATGTTGACAATACTAGAGTAAGCAACTCTATTTTAGCACATGGTGTCTAAAACATAATTTTGTGTGCTACACCTTTGTAAACTTATCCTCTCATCATCATATGTACTCCTATGCTTAATGGAGGATAATCTACTTCTAGTGGACATGTGCTTGGTTGTAAGAGTTATCATGTTGCTAACTCCTAGGCATTCTAGAAGCATTCCAGAGGACTTTATATATAGGCACTCCTAGTGTACTTACACATTGAGTTGATTATCATATTGTTATTCTAATCATATTCTTTTGGTCTACTATTGTGCTTGTGCTTGAGTTCCTTGGTCTTGGGTGATTTTTCCCTAAAGAAAATTCTTACATGGTATTAGAGCTTGCGGAGATTCTCTTCACATAGCCATTCGAGACTATTCTTGCTTTAACACCTTGAACCAAATCTAGAGAATCTATAGAAATTGGGAGTGTCTAAAGCCAAAATGAACCTCGCTATTGCATCCAAAATTTTGATTTGATGAAAATCAACTATAAATTTGCATATATTGAGCCAAAGTTGAATTTGAGGCAAATTATTTTTTCCAATTGGCACCCAAAGGCCCGACTTGAAATTTTGGGTATGATTATTATTTAGATCCATTGATTTATATTTCAGATCTTAATTTTATTTCTTCTCTGCAATTATTTTTTAATTTCTACATTTTTTAGAAGTTTTTTTTTCCTAGTAGGGCCTGCAAAGATTTTTTGTGTAGGAATTGGGTGGTGAAATTCTAGATCCCATAGGGAGTATTCCATTTCAATTGGCATGAATATTCCATGTATTCTAGCTATATCAACAAATTCTAGCATTTACTCTCAATTGACACCAAGCTCTATCCACTAGTGACCACACATATCCCATATACCGCTAGGCACTAGGCTTGTTTTATTTGGTATTCATGGGCTCAAGTCTTTAAATTACACAAAGTGCATATTACCCACCAATGTGAAATTAAAAACTGATTTCATCAACACCACAAAATCTAAAATCTAGCCATTGCAAGCACATTCCAACTGTTGCCAGCACATTCCAACCATTGCAAGCACATTTAGGCTACCTGTGACATCATTTTTGATTGTTGTAAAGGGAAGACCAACCATTGCATTTTAATCCCATCCGACATAGCAAGGAATTTTGACCTTGGTGATTGCAAATTTTATTGGCTTTAAACTTTTTACTGGTAAAAATAGAGATTCGATGACCTCGATAGCTATTCTTCCATGCAACAATGTCACCATTCCTCCCCACCAAAAACTTTATTAGGACAAACATCTAAGCCATGTGGACACCCTATCTAGTTAGTCCGCAGACAGCTCAACCCAAAAACCTTGCCACATGACATTTAGAGATTCAGCTGCCCGTACATGTGGCACCAACTGTTTAATACACATCAGCTCCAGCTACACTTGCTATGCAGGATGACACATCACCTAACACATTGAATTTATCCATCCATTTCATATGATCGTATAGCTACCACATCAACATGACATCATCTAGGAAGCCAAATGTTTGATGACATCATCATTTCATACATTTAAAATTGATGGCCATATGACCATCATTTGTAGGAAAAATAGAATTGCTACAATAGTGGTTTGATCATCAAATTTAACCTCATTTTTTGTTGATCAGATCCCTCTCTAGATTCATTTTTGATTTGACAGTCTAAGTTTGGGAGGCCATATCTCAGTCATCCAAGCTCCAAATCAGGTGCAATTTTTTTGATTTTGGCTACAATTTCCTAAAAATTTTAGTGGTGTATTTCTTTTCTAGTTTTGGTGCAAGGATTTGTTAGAAATTGTGTCTTTGGTGATTGTACCTGTCCAATCCTACATTTTGCAACTTCAAATGGTCCATATGGGCTCATGTGTACTCAAAATTAGGTTCTATTTTTTTTGAAAGCGTGTTATTTTTTGTCTACTTTCTAGATCTATAATCAAATTATAGGGTTGTGTTTGTAAAAGTATCACTTTCAGAATTAGGTCCTTTTCTACATTGTATTGCTTTGATATAACTTCAAAATTCTTGTATATCTGGGATACATTGTAATTTTATAGTTTTGACCTCCATAAGGAGGTTGTAAATAGAAAAATCAAAAGTCCACTAAGGCCAAAATTGGCAAGTGGCTATTGTAAACACACTACATATACAATGCTAAAAGCATCTTTCTTTTTTGTTGGGGGTGGGGGGCTGTTTCTTGATTTAGTGAAAAGGGAGGTGTTTCTTGGTGTTGTGTTCCTCTTTTCCTACTCTTATTCTTCATTGAGGTAGTCTAAGGTACCACACATCTTTGTAGGAGATAACACAAAAATGGAAGTTGAAGGGAAAGGACATGTGGAGATGGAAAATGGGAAATTCAAAGATGTTCTCTATGTTCCTAACCTTATCTCTAATCTCCTCTCAAATTACCAAATCACTCACTATGGAGAGGACAATAAATTTGAGTTCCTTCTAGATTTAGTAATGGTGTGCACTCTCAAATATGATTTATTGGTTGCAATGGGGAAAGTTAATCACGACACAAGGTTGTATTCTATCTCCCACTTTGTGCCTAAGTCTCCTTCACATGCCTTGTTGACTCAATCTCATTCACAAACCAAATTATGGCATGAGTGGTATGGTCATCTTGCCCTCTTCTATCTTCATCAACTTTTCTCACAAAACATGGTCAAAGGTCTACCTACAATCAACTTTTCCAAAGGTGAATGTTCAACATGTTCAGTGGATATGCATCTAGAGGAAAAATTTACTAAAGGGAAGTCTTCAAGAACACCAGTTGTTCTTTAGTTGGTTCACATGGTACTAGTAGGTCCTTTTGTAGTGACATCAGTTACCTAGGGTCACTATATCCTCTCTTTCATTGATCACTTTTCATGCTACACCTGGGTCTACTCTCTTCATCACAAGAATGAAGTGTTGGAAAAGTTTCTAGCCTTCAAGATTCATCTTGAAATGTAATCAAGGAAAGTCATCAAATTTATTAGGATGGAAAATGAAAGTAGATATGTGAACACAAGACTTAAAGACTTTTGCAAACTTGAGGGTATTGATCTTCAGAATCCACCAGCATTCAGTTTGCACAAGATAGATGTTGCAACACTGTGGATACAAAATCTTAAGTCTATGGCAAGTTGCATGATATAAGCCAAGTCTCTTGATCCATCACTTGAAGTAGAAGCTATTAGTAGTGTCAATCACATACTCAATAGGTCTCCTCATAATGCCTTAGATGGAAAGACTCTTTTTGAGGCATGGTGCAAAAAAAAACCAATTGTGAAACACTTCAGAGTCTTCAATTGTCCAGCATGGGCAAACATATCTTCCAGGGGATACAAGACACCACCACCTAGGCCTTGTACTTTCATTGGATATGAAGATAGTGTTAAGGCATATAGACTTATGGATCTTGAGACATGTGAGATTTTCATAGAGAGGAATGTTCATTTTGAGGAAAGTTCACCCAACTTATCCTCTATTCCTCTCCACACTTCATACATTGTGGAAACTTATAGTGACACTAGTGATAGTGATTCAATAGATTTAGATATGTGGGATCGTATTGATAGATACAAGGAGAGGTCACAAAATCAATGCATTAAACATGCATATATTGCCATAGTGATAGGTCCAACACAACAGGGTACACCTAGTCTTCCAGCTCCAACATCAGTGGATGACTTCTTGAAAAATATTTTAGGTTTTTTTGTGGAGTCACACATAGTAGATTTGGGAGACATCATTGATTATATACATCTTCTCTTTGATGAAGAAGATCCTTCTTTAGTTTTTGCAAGGGCTCACTCTGACCCTCATGTCCATTCTCTACATGATCAATCTTCACAGGTTGATATGATTGTGGATCCTTATGTATAGTAGTTGTAGGAGGTCTCTTTATCATTCCAAGAGACAATTGGTTCTTTGGGATAGGTTCTACATCTATCCTTGCTAGATCTGACATTGTTCTTTTTAGCAACATTGGAAGGGGTGACTGTCAGTATTGACACAAGGACAATTGAGCAGGTTTTAGAGGCATCATTAATCATCATGATTCTTTCTACACACAGGGGAAGCATCTCATATGTACCTATGATATTGTTTCTTCCAAAGGGGAGGAACATTATTCAACAGTCATGGATAGGCTTCTACATTAGAGCAGCTATCACTGATCAACATTCTTCATTTGGCGGGGGGGGGGGGGGGGCGCGGGGGGGGACTACATTGTCTCCTTTCTTCTCTCTCTTATGGGGGGAACTTTTTCCTCCACTAGTACATTTGAGGTCTTTTTTGACCATTATTGGTCAAAATTTTGACTCAAATTTTGACCAATACATTGGTCAAAAACTTTCAAACATGTTGGCAAAATTTCTACCAAGCATTGGGCAAAATTTTGACCAATGCTTGGTCAAAAATTGCCAAGCATTGGTCAAATTTTTTTTTGAGGCTCACACTTGTTGACGTCAACCTCAGCAATGGCCCTTCCTATGAAATTGCTATCTAAAACCTTTCTAATGAGATAATGCATTATGAGCTTCATTAGTGGGATGGAACATGAATCCAGGAGGTAGTTGTGCATCGCCCATATCATGACTATAACTAAAGTTAAGAGCCTCTATTATTGAATTCTCTTCCCTATCACCCATATTCATTTCCTTTGCTATGGGAAATAGGGAAGAGAATTCAATAATAGAGGCTCTTAAGTTTAGTTACAATCATGATATGAGTGATGCACAACTACCTCCTAGATTCACATTCCATCCCACTGATGAAGAACTCATAACATATTATCTCATTAGAAAGGTTTTAGATAGCAATTTCATAGGAAGGTCCATTATGGAAGGGCCATTGTTGAAGTGGACCTCAACAAGTGTGAGCCTCAGGGAGGGTTCAATTCCCTCCTTTATTATTCACTATGGGTATAATCCCACACACCCATTTGATCTTGAATGATGATATGTATTGAATGCTGAGTGTTTGTGCTAAGTGCTCCAAAACCATCCATTTCATGCCTTCATCTCTACACAATGTCTTTCTAGTTTCTTTCTACTGGCACACCCATTTCATTTCATATGATCATCTGAAAATTGTGTCACTCTAAGCTCTCAACTATTTCCTCTTGATTCATCATCTCATAATTGCTGAATGAGAGCTTTGGGATAAGATATAGGCATCCATCAAAGCATAAAGGATTTTTTTAGATGGTGTAGATGAAGTGGTAACATTTTCCTTGGGAGACATGCTTGCAAAATGGAAGTCATGTGAATCATTTGATAGGATGCCTGAATGTAATGTGGTCATCAAAAGCCATGGTTGCTGGATATGCACAAAATAGATATATTAAGAGAATATATTTGTTTAAGTTGCAATTTCCCTGGTAGACATGCATGCAAAATGTGGAATCATAGCTAAGGTGTTTGAACTATTTTATTGACTAGCTCCATGAAATATATCTAATGGCAAGCCAATATTGCAAGATATGCATATTGTCCTAGTAAGAATCATTATACAAGGAATAACCTAAGGCTTGATCAAAGAGCTGCAAATATCAAAGTACATAAAGGAACTATAAAAATGAAACCATTAATAATCATGATATATATCAAGCAATATCATAAGCCCAAAAAAATTAGACATGCTACAAGAACCTCTAGGTACCCAAGCCATAAATCACTTATAAGTAAACCATTGAATTCTTTCTTGAAAGTGTAAAAGCCAAGGTAGGTACAAAGCTATACCACATTACTTAGATCAAAATACACAAAACATAGGTACCAGGTTTTAAAAATTAAAGGTTCAAAACCACCAGGTTTTATCAATTCAATGTTCAAAAACCATAATTACCTGGTCCAAAAAATTGATTTGTTTGAGAGATCCATAAAAATTGAAAATCAAGAACCCAAGAAAGAATTCACTAAAATTTGTATACGAATTGAAAAGCCAAGGATGAATTGGACAAATTTTCCTAGTACAAAAAATCTAGATCAAGTTGAATTTGATTTAAAACTAACTAGATCTAGTAACTATGTAAGAAAGTCCACCATTTGACACTTTAGCATGAAAAGTCAATCAAAATCAAAGACAACATGAATACAGCACACTTTGCACCAGGACATATACCATAATTCAATTACCTATATAATAGGCATTTCAACCTGAAGAAAGTGGGGATAACAAAATAGAGCAATCATATAAGATTGGAAGCCTATCATGCAACTACCTATAGAATTTCCAATTTCACTACCATAAACATTAGATGCCTACAACTAAAGAATATCTTCCTTGCTACTGACATCCACATCCCATAATTTAATTTAATTTCCCATCCTATAGGATTTGACTCAATCCTTGATTCGAAAACTACCATAACACATTAATACAAACTTCAGTCAAATGTTCAAAAATCATTTCCCACAGCTTTCTACAACTATTAGTATTTCCTACCTATCAAACAAAAGCCAACAAATATACATGATTACCTAAGTCAATAAGACAATTTGAGATATCGTACCTCTAAATAAAGGTTGGCTTGCTAGATTTTCAAGACCAACAAAGTTAAAACCAAATCCCATACCTCCAATTGGTTGACGTGAACCTTGATGTGGTAAATGCCACCCAATGGGACCACCAGCACTTTCATGTCTTGCACGAAATCATCTATTACACTTCACTCTTGCATTCTTGTCTCCTGATGATGGATCTTGTAGTGTGATCTGAAACATTGATCCTAAAAATACCATACACAATCAAATTGAAAAACAAAAAAATTACTTTTCAAATAGATTAATGTTGATGTAGCTACAATATTATGCTTACCACAAATTCATTTGATCCAAAATGATGATGCTAAAATTATTTACACAATTGAATTTAAAAATCAAATTACAGTGTCATTCAAACTTACCATATCTGAAGGGATAAGCAACAACATCCACTACAATGTCATAGATGTCTTAATAAAAAATAGTTGATCCTGGCAGTGAGCTCTCCAAGTTGGAGAGAGCAGGTGTGCAGTTTCTGTTGAAGTAGTGTGATGCATCATTTATTCTTACATTGCATGGCCTCCCTGCCACAATAAGAAATGCTCTTTCTAAAGGTGAACGTCCCAAGATGGACAACCTTGCTACTATGAACTTTTTGGGCTCCAACATTGTACAAATCCTAGCACTGTTATTGTTAACATTTCCTATATTGAAGAAATAACTAACAACCCGATCAACATTCTCTATAGCCAAGTAGTAAAGAGCATTGCTTACAATACTTGAAGCATGCTTTGCCCCAACAATTGCTATTATTTGAGATGTATATTCCCTAAAATATTGCACTTGCTTCCACAATGCTATCACATTCTGCACAACCCGCACAAAATATAAAAGCTCTTAGCCCAAACAACAAATTACCCACATTACATGCACTGGTAATGTAACCATTTTAGTGCTCAAATGTAAATTCTTTAAAAATAATTATTTATGCCTACCCCACTCTCTATAGTAAAATTATCATTGCCAAAGCTAGCTAAAGTGAAGTAAGCTCCTGTAAGAAAATCATCTGAGGTGAGACTGTCATCCAAATATGCTGGAACTGCTTCTTTGATGCCTAGTGCAAATGTTGTAGAAAAAACTCCACATGATCAATACTACAAGGGAATCACATATATAATTTCAAGTAGGAATACAAACATGTTTGATGACATGAAAAAGGAAAATATTCCAGCCACTATAGCTGGTTTTTGAATTTAAATATAAGGATTAGATTTTTAAAATAGATCATCTAAAAGAAACTAAAGGTGGTGCTTTTGCTATGGATCTGAACACTGGATATTGACATCTGTACTAGTGATGATTTAAATCATTTCAAGTAAACTATTTTCCCTTATATGACATCATTTTTTTTCCATCAATTCTCTTTTCTACCATCCACAAAAAAATCTAATAACAAAAACTCAAACATGACTATTGGAACTGATTAACAACAAAGTAATTATACTAATAACAAGCCAAGCATTAACTGGTACTTGGTTTATGATAAACCATTGAAACTAAAAATAATAACCATATTCAATTATTGCTTCATATTTGAACAAAATCACAAGTTGCAAAATAGAGATTGTTCTACATACTAAAGGCATAATTATCATCAAAGCAAAACTTCCAAACTTAAGAACAATAATCTCAAAAATGACTTTTTAAATTAAAATCAGTGATAAGAGTACCATCAAAATGACAAGCCAATCCTCAATTGGGAAGTGGTTTTATAATAAATAATTGCAAATATAAAAACCTTACTATTTTCAATAATTGTCTTATATCAGGTCAAAACCACAAAATGTTGAAAAGCATAATTGTTTGAACTCTAAACTTTTAAGGTGTATTTATTATTGAAGTAATATGTTAAAACTTAAGACACATAAATCATTGATAAGTAGGAGATATTTTCCACATCAAGTCAAATTCTGATATTGCTATCAAAATTCAATAGTGTAGTTTTTGAGTCAAACTCATTGAACCATGATTCATGCATAGTGGTTCACACAAACTCATTTCTCATGAGAATGAATGGAACACTTAGCACTCATTTCATCTAGGTAGTTCTCACAAAGGTGAAGCACCACAACTTCCTCAAAAGCTCACCCATTCTAGTACTACTCCAGCTCAAGCAGGCTTAATGATGGAGTTTCCTCCATGGTTTAATCCACTCTACTTGCAATCCCATTTGTAAAACCTACAACAAGTTTTGTGACTTATGAAACATTCATTAGAAAGTCCCTTGAGCTCATCAATAGATAAGCCTAAGATATTTTCCACAACAAGTCAAATTATGATATTGCTATCAAGATTCAACTATACATTTCTTGAGTCAAACTCATTGCCCCATGAATATATAATATATGACCCAAGAAAGAGGGTGAAATATTAAATGTAATGGATTATACATCCTTTCCTCCTACTACCAACCCTATCTAACACTTGCTCCAAAGTATGAAGTAGGGGAACTTGCATATAACTTGGAAGAGATTAAGGTTTTAGAAATCAGATATGGCTATGCATGTTCAATTATATAAAGTTCATTTCCTAAAGTTCATTTCATAACACAATTGCACATGCAAGTTTTTTTCTTAGGAATATTTCCTTTTCCAAACAATAGAGTCAGGGGTTCTGATGCTCAAATGGAACTAAGATTGTTTTTGCTGACATCTAAATAATGAGACCTAGAAGTATTGATTTCAAAATACTATTTGATATTCATGTCACACATAGATTCCTGAAACTGAAGTAGATGTTAGAGTAGAACTATTTTTATGTTATTAGCATTGGATTATCTTCTTGTAAAATAAATTTTAGGAAGACATATTGGACACTATTTGATTTTCCTATTAATTGTATCAATTTGTGTTAAGTTTGGTTTAACTTTTGATAAGGGATATTTCAAAGAAAAAAAAAACCACTAAGATGGTGCAATATTTATAGACTTGTAAACTAACATACATGGGAAATAACCCTATTTTCAACCAAAATGATATTGCAGTAGCTATGTTTTTCTGACTGCAGTGACCAATTTATCTTGGTGAGCTTCCTAACAATTTGCAAGCAACTAGTTGCCTGTTATATTATGATAGATATTGGTATTCATTCAATTTCAATATGATATAGTATAATCCCTACCTATTTACAATACACATCATAATTTAGAATGGGTAGAGGGCCTAAGACAATTGGCATCACATCCAACTTAGTCTTGCATTTTCGTTCTTTCTTTATAACCAGGGCACTACGCAAATACATAGTCAGTGAACATCATGATAAACCATATTTCCAAGGACTCAAATGAAACTAATTTTCATTCATTTTGTCGATTAGGAAATTGAAAAAATAAAAATAAATTACATCAAACGAATGTACCATCTTACCTTAGTTGGATCAATAATTCTTGCAGCCATCAAATCTTCATAACCACCTATAGTAGCATTGTATCCATAATTGGGATTATCATTGGAAAGGACCTATAAAAAGACAAGGATAGGGCTGTCATTTTACTACCATGAAGACTAGAAAGATCTATTTGCATCCAATATGACATCCAGTGAAATTGGACAAGATTGTACACCCAGGCACAATGTCAATTTACTTAAATTCAATAGGCTTCATAAGGACTAGAAAGAGCTGTCTGCATTTAGATTGATGTCCAATAAAATTGAATAGGAAATACCTAGCAAAAAGAGCTTAAATCAACGAGATTCTATTGAATAGTTTGGAAAGAATTGAGTTTAAATATACTTGATTCTATTCAACAGTTTCTTAGGAGTTGTAATAACCTTTTCAACAACAACACTTCCATTTACTCCTGCATTCTTTGAAATTAGTTTCACCATGCAGCTCAAAGCTCATTTAGCAATACCTGCACCAATCAATAGACACCAAAGAACCAACAAATTTTAGAGCCAGATGTTACAAACACATTGTAGAGCTAAGTCTTCTATGAGAAAGCATTGTCTACATATCCACTAAGGATTATAGAGCCACTTCCATGCAAACCATACTTTCTCATGTAGCAAACACAAAATTAAGCTACCTTCTATTCCTTATTTTCAAGTGTATCTCTAATAGCATCAACCTTTGTAGCAAGCCTCAAAAGAGCACACCCTCTGCCAACAACAATGCCTTCTTCAGTAGCTACCTATTTATAGAAATTAATTAGTGAATTGCTGAAATACAATTAATATAACTTCAATTAATTTGTCATTCTATGAGGGAGGATCAAAGGATAGAAGACAAAAGAATTAGTCCTCTTTACACCATTGGAGAATAGTAGACAAAAGACTTTTTCATTCCATACACAAATGGCTTAATAGTTAATTTTTTCTAGCATAGGAATTAGCATGGGATTTTTATGCATTTGTATCAAATGACAAAGTTATTTATAGAGAAGACTGCCATATTATTGTAGCATTCAAAGCATCCTCCATGCATAACTTCTTTTCCTTCAACTCTATCTCTTTTTGTGCTCCTACCTGTCAATCATACTTCTTATCATTCATCACCTAACTTGGCTCATGCTTATTTATTATCATAATGATATAGGCACAATAAAGCCTATCTTAATGAATGATATACATTGACAAAATTTATCTATTACTCAGAGAAGTATTTAACAATGAAACACTATAGAAGACTAGACACATTTCAACAACTTCACCAGTATAACTGCAACTCCCCCAGATAGTTTAGTAATCCTTTCATTCAATTTTTCTTTCTCATAATCTTGTTTAGAAACCTAGAAATAAAGAAAATATTCAATTGTCAAATACATTCTACAAGCTAGGTTAACAATAACACAATTCTCTAATGAGTTATTCTTTGCCAATCTATTGATATGCTAAAAAAAGGATAGAGTGTTAACCATGATGAGATACTAGGTGTAGACAAAGGAGAAATAACATAAAGAATAAAACTAAAGTTCTCTAATTACAAAGCATAAGACTGATAGTCCATGTTAAAGTCTAAAGAACACACACACACACACACAAACAAGAAGGCATACCTCAATCATGCTCCTAATTTGATTAGCTCTTCTCTCAATATCCTCTTGAGTCATTCCGTCACTAACTATTGTTGTTGAATCTTTTGTTTACACTATCTTGGTGGCAGTTCCCAGAACCTCATTCCCAATAGTGTCAAGTTCTAGCCCCACTTCATCTCTAATGACAGTGCCTACATTAGAATACATGGTTTAGATGTTTATAGTTGTCTATATCACTGAATAACATATTAGGAGAATAAAATCTAAAATGACATAATCCTAAGCTGACAACTTACTTTTTGCACTCAATTTAAACTCATGTTCAAAATATTAAAAAGGCTACTTCATTATGGCCTATGAAAAATTGACCAACTAGTCCTATGCTATTGCTTTAAAACATAGCAACTAAAATATATATTGCATCAAACTAAAATATAGTTCATATTTGTAGTTAAAATGTATTTGAAAATACTAACATTATCAAGCAGAATATTTGATGTCTTAAAATCATGATAGATAACTAGTTTCTCAGCACAATGAAGAAAAGCTAATCCTTTTGTAGCCCCAAGTAATATCTTCATTCTTGTTGACCAAGAAAGTGGAACAAACATCTCTATAAGAATCACCAAACAAACAACCAAAAAGAAACATATAACATCAACAAATATCTTAACAACCAGGTTATTTTAAAACTTAGATATTGAGACTCAGTTCATGAAAGTAAAAGGAAATTATACATACAAGTGCAATCAAATTCTTGATTTCTTCAAAAACTATTTTCATTTTCATTATATAGGATATAATTATGAATATCAACCAACTTAGCAAAATGGAGACTGTAATAAAAATGGTTTTCTAGGGGTCATAGTGGCTCCTATTTTCTCTTATTAAGTGAATAGGCTCATAACAATGAGAGCTATGTCAAATGACCCCATGTGAGTCCAAGCTAAAACTAGTGGCACCTACTTTCAAATGCCACCAGTCAACAATGAGATTGAACCAAGTTCAATTGGCATTATAAAATAATAATGTAAGCTAGTAGATGATATCAAATAGGCATGATATCCAAAATAACACCATCTAAAAGTTTAAAACCGTTGTGAGGTATGAAAACCATTATTTCAAACAACTATAATATCCATATTAGCAAAATTAAATGCATCAATGCATACCCTTTGATAACTCTAGCAACAAAATTTCTCAATCACTAAATAATATTTGAAAGCAATAATTAAATATCACAAAATAAGTCTCACAAAGAAAGGGTATCCAAAAGCTTCAAGAAAAGTGGACAGTAACTTAGAAGAAAATTTATCCTAGAGGAGTGAAAAAATAAAACAATCTAAATGCAGGTGGCTCCTCAATGGCCCAACAATAGGAATTGACCAAAAATTCCACTAGAGACAATTAAAGACAGTAATTAGAATTTTAAACAAATATAGTTACTCACCAAGTACTCTAGGTCCTCCATGGTTAGAGTAATAGATGAAAATGTGGTCATTGGGGCCACTATCCACCACTTTACTGAGGAGGAGTTCTTTCATGCACTCCAATGCCCATTCTCTAGAAAGGGTCCCAAAGAACTCAAAAAGGGCCTGAAAAGTTTTGGAAACAGTAAGGGAATTGATAGTTTCTATTCAATTTCAAGAGCACAGGATGTTTCATAGACTTGTGCCTCAATAGCATGGGTGTTGAGAACGACACATTTGATATCAAGCAACTTTGTATAGTGTTGTAACCAAACTTACAATATTAGTGATGCATAAATATTTCCTAAGAAACTATTTGACATAAGAAAAAATGGAGTAAACCTTAAAAAGATTTCCACAAAAATTCATATAGACAATATTTCATACAAAATATTTAATCTATATCAAAGCTCAAGTGTACTCCCAATGAATCACCTACCTAAAGTGTGTGCATATATAAATAAGCTTTCTCACACAATTGTGCTATATGAGGATGGTCATAGTGACTAAAAATTCTATTTGGCAAGACAACATCAAAAACATTAGGGAAAGTGACCATATTTGAATCAAAGGTTAAGTGGTGGAGTTCTTGTATTTGTATTTAATAAAAATTAAGGTATATAGGACTTGAAATGACAAAACTAGTCTTTGTTTGAAGCCTTGAAAGCATTTTGCCTAATTTTCCATATTTGGCCTAATTGAGGGCTAATGTCCTTAAAGCCTTAATTTGACCCAATTTTTCTAAGAGCCCTAGAAAGTGGGTAAGACCTTAGAGAAGTGGAGTCCACTTGGAGAGACAGAGGTCAGCATTGGGTAAAGGCTGGTAACCTTGCTTGGTATCTTGTAGTGGGTTGGGTGCTACTAGGCACTTAAGAAGATTTTGGTGGATTAAGGTTGTAGACTCTGCATCAGTTGAGGTGAGATATGAGCACATATTTTGAACAACTTACAAGTTACACTACCTCAACTTGGTGATGCAAGAAATTGGCATCCAAATAAAGTGGGTGAAATAAATAGTGTGAATTATTCAAGCACATCATTCTTTTCTTTGGAGTGTTATGATTTTAGGATATGTAGATTATGAATTGATTAGGCTTTAGACCCTTTCAAATAAAAGTGGCAGAAAAGATGACTTATTCGGATGAGAAGATGAGAGGTAGATGGATTTGGGTTTTGTGGTTCCATGGTATGTTAGTTTGAGCTTCACTTGGTTTTAAGAATACTATAATATTGTCTACGTAACATGGCCAACCACGTGAAGGTGGAAACTAATCTAGCCTCACCCCCCTCCCCCTTACATCAATCTAAATTCCCCATTAACATCTAATTACATACTTCATTCATTTCATTCATCCATTTATGAACTATAACATTCAATCAATACAATCACATAACATTCATTAATACACAATAGTAATCACGACTTTATATTATATTATCAGAAGATTTTACAAAAGTTTTGCCCTATTCAACTATAGGCACTGGGGGAAAAAGAATAGGGGAAAGAAAACCCCTGATATAGCCTAGGAACAGAGTCCTATATACATTACAAATTCCCTTTATAAGGGTCTTTAAGAAGGTGTACCTCCTTTTATACAAGGGGAGGATTTATGATAGAAGAACCTCCAAAAACAAATACAAGGTTGGATCAAAATCCATCTCAGCAAGATTCTCTTCCCAACATATTGGGGATTACAAATAATAGCAGCTAAGAGGGATAAAAATATAAATGTTGGAGGAAATTGGAGTGACCAAATTTTAAGGAGATCTTTGGTCTAGTTAAAGAAATGGTGGACACTGGAGGTAAATGTTGCAATCCTTGAATAACTTGCAATAAAAAAACAATATTCCATGGCAATGAAAAGAATGGGGGTAAGGGGTTAATAGGTCTTACCCCCCTAAAATGTCTAAGGTAAGAGAAATGGTAGCTCCCACTAGAGGAAAAATTGAAGCTTTTTTTTTGGATAAGCAATGCACAAATTGTAGAATAAAGAAAAGATGTGACTTAATGAATAGTGGTCAACTTAGATTATGAAAATATGGCTAGTCTAGATACAACATTAGATGATTATCAAGGGGATCCTAGTCATGGTGATTTGATATTGGAGAGTTGAGGAGGCTCAAGCTACTCTTTTAAACTTGTTTTTTAGGTGGTTTCCAAAGTCAAACTCCAAGATGTGACTTAATGAATAGTGGGTCAACTTAGATTATGACAAGATGGCTAGTCTAGATACAACATTAGATGATTATCAAGGGGATCTTAGTCATGTTGATTTAATATTGGAGAGTTGAGGAGGCTCAAGATACTCATTTAAACTTATTTTTTAGGTGGTTTCCAAAGTCAAACTCCAATTACTAGGTTTAATCTTAGTGGGATTTTATTTGCAGAGATTATCCCTTCTGAATTGGAAAGTTGAAGAGGCTTATTTTCTTTACTTAACTGGAAAAGTGAAATTCCTTAGGCTTTGACAAATCTTTCAAATTTTATTTGTTGAATGACTAGATAGGCATCTCAAGGAAACAAAGGATGTGTATGAAAAAAATAGGCATTGATCCTTATTATTACATTCTCATAGTGTATGTTTTTTATTGGATTTAAGCTAGATAACATTTAAAAATAACAACAGTAGTTACAAAGAAATGTTTTATTAGAAACTGCAAAGAGCTACAAGTTAAAGGTTGCTCTATAAAATGTCTAGAAGAAATCCATTAAAGTCAATTATAATGGTTGCAAGAGAAACAAAAACTATGCTGATAGAACTAAAACAACACTCAGTCAAACATAGTAGAGAGTTACTTTAAAGCAAAGCAGGGTACATGCAGGCCTACAACACCAAAGGTGAATGAAAATGATAAGCCAAGACATTGTAACATTTGTGAAAAATATAAAAATTTCTATTCTGGACCATTATTCTGTCTGGACTCTCAAAGTATGACTATTTTCAATGGATTTTTTAATATGTAACAAATATCATTTTAATTAGCAATATATATAGTGCTCAATTAAAAAGACATAATAATGGAAACATTAAGCCTTACGTGTTGGTAAGGTTTTTTCCCCATATAATTCTAAAGCATAAAAGGCATGGCAAGTCTTAATACCAATGACAATAACCATAGTATTGTAGGAACTAGAAGAAACAAGCAAACCTACCAGAGTTGCTAAAGAGAGTCACCCAATAAGCTAAGAAATCTAGATAATATTCTTAGCTTCCAAGTAAATGGAAAGGTGAAATTTGCTAGAGTTTGGCAAGTTTTCTATATCTATCCCACCTAGCTATTGTAATACCCCAAAAGTGGCTCATTGTCATTATACCAATTCTGGTCTATTTCTGATCAATCCTAAGACCTATTCTAATAGGCAATTCTTATTTTGCTACTGGCTACTTGACTTAATTGTCAGATGCAAAAAAACCTAATTTGCATTCATCATACTCATAATCTGACCCCTATAGTACGCACTCATATTAGTCACATTGAAACCTATTGATTAATATTTAATTTAATTATTAAGTATTTATACTTTAATTAAATTAAATTATACCTTAAGGCTAATGTACTAAGGAATTAAATTTATTTAATTTAATAAACATGGTTATTTTGATTAATTAGACAAAGTTATTTAATTAAATAGGAAGTCATCCCTAATTAATTAAATGAAATTATTTAATTTAATGGAAAAGGCATTTATGAGCTCACATCTCACTTATTAAATTAAATAATCTCTTCAAAATTCTCTCTTTAGTTCTAAATGGACACTCTGAGTGAACTCTCTCTTGAATTGGAAACAATCTAGTTAACTTGTTCTCACACTTATGAAAAGTTTAGTTAATTGCTCATCACACTCAAAACAAAAATAGTCTACTTCACCTACACAAGGAAGTTTCCATCTTAACTGAATCTTTTCTTCAATCCAAGTTGATCTCACTCATTGATGAATTCCAAGAATTCTATTTAAGAGACTCCTGATTCCTCATTACAAAGGTTGGAATTTGAATAGTATTGAATTGTTGTCGAACGAAATACTCATTTTGCTTTCTAGCTTTCACATTTCTATTACTTTTAAATTCTCATTTAAAATAAGAATGCATACATTTATCTTAATGTCTTTTATTTATTAGATTAATTTCTTGCACTTCATCTAGATTACTTACATATCATATAGGCTTAATTGCATTTAAATCCTTTGTTCTTAGAGGGTTTGGTTGTCTACACCTCAAATCTGAGGACATTAATTAGGCAAAATCCTTCTAGATAGAAGGTGACAAGTCACTCTATTGGTTCTTCTTGGATGAACTATTCCATGTTTATTCTAGGATGATTCCACAGGTAAAGACTATGTCAAAGTGTCTGTGAGGTTCAGAGGCCCACATTTCATAGGTACATTTTTGGCGCCGACTGCGGGGCCGAGAAAATTAATTTCTCAGGCCTCCTCTACATTTTTTAAAATTAATTTTAAGCTCTCTATCCATACAGATTCTAGAATCTTCACATGAGATAATTCATTTTCACACGAGGATTCTGAATCTTTGCAAGAAGTTTCTTTTCAGTTCACATGAGAAAGTGCCCAAGTGCGCAAATCTTCATGCAACACCTTGTTTCTTCGCGCAGGCTATAAAAAGATTTTGCATGGCTCTACTAGAGATTTTGTGTGAGATCTTGTAACAAAAGCCTCTATTTTAAGCATTTTCACTTTCTAATTTCCTTAACGTACTCTTTTTGGAATATATTTTTTTGATCTTTTGTAGCTTAACTGTTGTTTGCAGGACAATTTTTCAAAGACTCCTTTATACAAACTCTCAAACACGGACTAACCATTTGCTTGCAGAACGATTGCTGAAGACACTTTTGTCGAAGACTATACTTAAAACCTACAAAACAATATGTCTTCTTTTCTTTCTTTCCAAACTAGATTAATTAGGGGCTTGTGAACTTCATAGGGTGCAAGACAAAAGGATAGGGGATTATGCTCTTCACCACTTGGAGATCATGACCAAGGGTGAATCAAAAACCTAGAAACTTCTAAAAGATGACATTCTGAAGAAGGCAACAGCTTAGTGGTTCTCTAGTATGAGTCCTTTTCTATGAAGGGATGATGATTTCCTTTTAAGGAATTAGAATCTTGAGGAAGGATAAGTCTATATTGATTAAGCTAAGTGGGTAATCAATCTATTTTGCGTGTTTGGGCGAGGAAATAAGGTAGAGGATTATGCTCTTTCCCCTTGAGGGAAATCAAAAACTTTGACCCTTAAATCTAGACCACCAGTCCATGTCAATCCTTTAGAGGGCCTACCAAAGTGATTCAACCTTTGAGAATGACCCAAGTGAGCACACTCCTTTCACTGGAGATTCCAACTCACTATAATCAAGATGATTTATAGAGAAAAAGACTCCAAAGCCAGATTAATTTCTTCCCCTTGATTCTTGATATTGCATATCAAGGGGAAGCTCTATCTGTGCACTGGTCGGCACCGGCCCCTAGATTGCTAAGAAAGTAGTGTGCACTTTTAGATGCTGGTGTGGGCCTTTGGTCTCAACTTCACTTGCAGAGCCATCGAGAATTAATATGAATAGAAGCCAAGTAAAGACTTTGTAGTTAGAAGCCACTCAGTTCACCTCTGAAAGGAGGCATAATCTTTGTGCAAGGAGGGGAAGAATCTCTCATGTAGAACTCACCATAGGTGTGCTAATGGATGTTTGAAGGTGGTATACATGCTCATTCCCTGCCACAAGGGTGCTCATTCAACATATACTATTGAGTCCTTCAAATATACCAAAAACATAGGCACCCTCTAGGGGGTGACACGGCTATGTGAGGTACACGCATGGGCATAAGATGTGGGACAAAATTTTTTCCTTCTCTACCAATTTTTGTTTTTAGGGATAAAAGAACGTTTGTTCTCAAGTCATAAATAAGTCCAAAACTATCTACAACAAACAAAGGTCAAGACTCCCCCATCTTGTAGAGTTGATTTTCCCTTGGCAGGACTATTTTTGACTACTACTTGCTTCCCACTGTCTTGTTCAAACACATTCTCTTCATTGAATCCTAAAACATTGTCTAAACATCTTACTAGGTCAACCTTGCTATCTATCCAACCAAATTTATCTGATAAATCTACCCAATCTGTTCGAATAGTCTAAAAATATCTTTGAAATCTAATGTTGTTGTTAATTTGGTCCTAATTTTTAGGTAGACTTGTAATTTCTCGTGCGAGAATTCATCTTTTCACACGAGCCAGTTTAGGTCTTCATGCAAGATCTAGCATATATTTCTGTGAGATCTTTCCTCTATCCTAGCTACCCTATCATTTATTCATGCGAGACAGCAAAGGTCTTTGTGCGAAATTAAACAACTATCACAAGTCTTCGCACGACCCGGTTAACTTATTCGTGCAGCCTCAAGAGAATCTTCACATGAAATCCTGCTCTAAAACTATCAAATTAGTTTGTTTGATCTATGTCCTCTATCTAGTCAGCTTCCTACACTAAGTTGTCATTTTCTATCTATGCATAGTCTTAAATAGTGACATTTAGCTGAACCAAAGATTTGTGATCCGCATTTTGACTAGTCTTATCTTTTACTTCTCTAGATTCTTGTTCCTTAATTCTTGTCATACTTCATGTTGTGATAGTCATAACCTTTGGCCATTCTAGCCTTCAAATTAGACTACTTATGCCTTAGTATACAACATTCTTGTCTTACCCTATTGAGACTCAGTCTTAGTGTAGTCCTTGTTTAGGTTCTTGCTTCTTGTCCTTGTCTATGACTATTGTAACTGGAAGTGAAAACATGTTTTATCCTCTTAGGCTCAGGCAAGGTCATGCCAAGGGTCATAATCATGGTAGAGGTCACTTACCTTTCATTACGCAATCTATATCTAGTTTAGCTAGTGAGGCATCTTCACGATCTCCCTCACCTGCCAGGTCACCTCAAATTCAGCCAACATTTTCCATAAACTTGCAACAAGTTAGGAATCCTTTGTACCAAGAGGATACTAAGACAAGTAGGGGTCCTATATTACCAAACAAAATTTTTGACTCCTTTTTCAAATGACCTTTTGAAATGCAACACACTAAAATTGAACACATTCCTACAATGACTAATCGTGAACCTAAACATGTTAGTCATAGTAGACATCAAGAACCACCAAGGAATGACAAAGAGAAAGAGAAAGACCATGACATTGATGAGGAATAGGAAGAAGTAGAAATACTCCCTGAACACATAGCAAAATGTCAAAGAGAAAAAAACTTTCAAAAGGTCATGGGAATCCTACTCAACGAAGAGAAAGAAAAGTACTTTCTCAAACTTGCCCAAGAGGGAGCAAAGTTACACTCTCATTTCAATGTGGAAACCATTATAACACCCGAGGAAGAAACTAAGACTTCTAAACTCCAAAAACAATTGAAAATTATGCAAGACCAATTGGCTTAGATGATGCATGAGAAAGAGAAACCTACAAAGACATACACATTGGACACTATTTGTCCATTTCCATTTGACAAAAGCATAAACATGCCACCTTTCCCATGAGGCATAGAGCTACCCAAATATGACAAGTATTTTGTTACTAATGATCACAAAGATCACTTGTGAGAATTTGGTGCTTTGTCTATGGAGTTTATACATGATCAAACATACCTCATGCATTTATTCCCTAGAAGCCTAGGTGATCAGGCTTTGGAGTGGTTCTCACATTTACCTTTTGGTATCAAGATGTTTAACAAAATTGCCAATCTATTTGTTCAACAATATTCTCATAACATACAACACACTATCAATATTCGAGATCTATGCAACCTTAAATAGAAAGCTAGAGAACCTTTTCTCACATTCCTCCAATAGTGGAGACAACTATACACTAAATATTCTTGTAAAATTCCAGAAATGGAGAAGCTTGACATTTTTACTGATAACCTCCTTCCTAATTTTGGATATAGAAACCAACTTCAAGGTCCATGTATCTTTGAAGACATGATCACACAAGCTATTTGCATCGCGGAATTTATGGTCAAGAAAGGTGAACTCACTCTTCAGAGGGACATAAAACAATGTTCCACTTTCAATAGGGACAAAACCAAACATTTCAACAAGAACTGAGAAATTGTACATGATGGAGTCATTGACAATGTCACACCCAAACTTGCTAAAGCGGCATTTAATCTCACAGACAGCCTCAAAGTGGTCAAAAATGCTAAGAAACCTCCCCCTGACAATAAAACATCTGGGAACAAACCAAGAAACTCATGGACAACACACTCCAAGAAAGAGTATACACCCTTGGGAGAACCTTTAGATGTGGTTTACAAAACACTGCTACAACATAAGATTATTTCAACAATGAACAACCCTCATCCCTATGATCCACAACCATGTCCACCATGGTGGAATGAAACCTCATTCTGTGAGTATCACCAAAACAAGGTACACTTTGGTATTTCATAAATACTCTTTGGAATTACAGAAAGTAGTGAATAAGAATAAATTGGAATCACAATAAGTATTGGATGAATACTATTTGGAATTACATAATTATTTTGGATATTTCTATGTGGAATTCCATAAATACTATATGGAATTATAAAGATACTATTTAGAATTATAGAAAGTATTGAATAAGAATAAATATTATTTGGAATTCATCTATTTTTTCAAAACATTAAGTCACAATTTGAATAATGTAACACATAATGCAATTAACCAGCATTCATCAAGTTGGATAATGTGTTAGAAAGAATGTTTGGATCACACTATTTTTTGACCTGTTCAGATTAGAAATCCAAAATTTTAAAACACTTTTGTATTATCCAAAGAGATCAAATACTTTCAACAAAGATCTAGCAACTGTATAAATTTGTGCCATAAAGTCTAGGACATGATTGATGTTGGTGATCTTGTGGTAGATGGACATAACAAAAACTCAAATCACAAGGCATTCAAAGAACCTTTCCCAGCTTATGAAAAAGGAGAGACTTCAAAACTACAACCCTACAACAAGGTCAACTATACATATTCCAATGATAACAATGTCATTCACATGGTTGAACTTGTGGATTTTGAATATTGTGACATTATTACTATTAAGGGAAAAAAAGATAATGACAAACCCAAGACACCTTTTCCTTGAGGGGCCCTACTCTCAACATAATGGATAATACACCCTCGCAACACTATGCTAATGTTGTCACTCATTCTCGCACCAAGTTGGTGCTCAAAGGCCCTATGCCTCCTACTTCAGATCTTGAACAACACAAAGATAAAGCCATTGCTGGACCATCTGGAAAAGGTGCAAAACCCACAAGAAACTTGACAACAACCAGTTATAGTGTTCTCGATCAATTGAAATGAACTAATGCTCAGATTTCCATCTTTGAGCTGCTTAAAATCTCGCTTGCTCATAGGAAAATTTTGGACAAAGCCCTCACTGAGGCAAATCTTCCTCAAGATCTTGATCTTGAGTGGTTCCAATCCATGGTAGGTCACCTAACCTTGCCTTATCTTATGAACTTCTCCGAGGAGGATTATAACTCGCTGAGTCACCCACACAATCAACCTCTACACATCAAGGTTATGATCCATCAGACATGTGTTTGTTGAGTACTCATTGATAATGGTGCTAGCCTAAATATTGTCTCTATTGCTCTTCTTAGACAATTGAATTATTCTAAGGACTTTATTGATCCTCGACATAAGATCACTATCAAAGCGTATGATGAAGTGGAATGAAAGTCTCTAGGTTTTGTGGTTTTATCCATTTGCATTGGTCCTATAGAAAGGGATGTCACCTGTCAGGTGCTTGACATTCCCTTGGCTTACAACATTTTGTTAAGATGGCCATGGATACATGAGATGCATGCTATACCATCCAAATACCACCAATGCATCAAGTTCCCATTTCATGGCTCCAAAGTTACTATTTCTGCCACTACTAACTATACTTGCAATATGATCAAGGCTGCTGAAACTTTCGTCCCTACTAATCGTGAGTCCACTGATTATCATGACAATAAGCTTAAATAAATTGAGCAGTCATTCAAATTGAAAGAAACTAGCATGGAAGAGTATCACATTGAACTAGTGTTGTCATTAACATCTCTCCCAAAGTCTCCTTAAGATTATGGGAGACCCTTAGAGGCAAGGAAGCCATTCATGCTGACACCTCAAACCAAGTATAATGGCACTTTTGTCAAGGCTATAGTTCCCTTAGAAGATGAAAGTGAAAATAGAGCCATTGTTGTATGGCTTTAAAAAGAAGAGGCTCCAGTGGAACTAACAGAGCAAGCTTGAGAAATCACTCCTAAGAAATATGGGCCTGGTCTTAGACTTATGAAGCATTTTGGTTACAAGGGAACTAGCCCTATTAGGTGCAATAACAATGACCTAATTGATTCTATCAAAGCAAGAGCTCGAAGCAACCATGATACAACTGGCCTAGGATTTAAGAAGGTTCTTTTTCATTTGGGACCAAATAAATTCATACCAACACCTGAGAGTTCATCTAAAAATGAGTCACAAGTTGAGTCAGATACTCAAGAGGAAGAATCTGATGATGAGGATTCCTATCCTCATTCTATCCCTTATGATCTTGCTAAATTCTTTGCTAAGCTAGATGAATTTGTGCCACGTGTTAGCACTATAGATGATACTAGTGACTCTTTTGAGGACAATACTAAGCAACTCAAATATCATTCAGAAAAGGGAGAATCTAGTTAGTCATGCCATGTTAATTATTTGTGTAAGAACCCAGAGGATGAAGGTGACTATGTCCTTATCACTATTGGGGAGTTCTATAATCTCTCACCATGTAGCATTGATTCTAAGGAATATGAGTTTGACTCTCTTTCAAAAGTGACTATTGATAAAGACATTGACCAAGTGCATGTCTATGAAAACCAAATTGGAGTGGGTGAAACATCTAGGGTTAGGTCACATGGGTTAGATCCAACTAGTGTCCCAAAGTTGTCAATTATTGATGTTCATACTCTGAGGCATTTGAACACACCTATGGACGAGGTTGCCATAGGTCTCAAATTGCTGGTCCAAGCACTTAATGACTATATTATGAATGCAATTGAACTAGCCACTACTCTCTCACTCACACATCCTGAGCTTATAGACTGGAACTCCAATGCATCTAGCGAAGTCCCCACATTCTAGAATGACTATGCTCTCGCCTATTACCTAAATGCTATCACCTGTAACTTCTTCCACCAATGAGAAAAGTGTCAACATGATTGAGGCTGACATCAAATATCTTAGTCATATAATTAAAAAGAAAAAATGCAAAAGGTCTGATGGTGAAAACCACATTGTGGTAGTATCAAAACCCAAAAAAGTAAAAAAAAAGATGTATCCAAGGGTGAAAACCTCTTTGAGGTGCTCATGGATGATATATTTGATGTACTTCCCAATCACTTTCAGGAGAGATCATTAGTGTTGATAGAGCCAATGTAACCAATTAACCTGGGCACAGAAGAACATCCTCATACGATGCATCTGGCACAATCACTATCACCTAAAGAGAAGGAATAATTCATTGCCTTTTTCAAAGAAAAGAAAATAAATTTTTCTTGGACATACTTTGACATGCTAGGACTGGATCCCAATCTTATCATGCATCACTTGTCCATAGCACCAGGCATCAAACCAGTTAAACAGAAGCTTCAGAAAATGCATCTTCACGTTGCATTGCTCGTCAAAGTAGAATTGGAGAAACTCCTAAAAGTTGGTTTCATCCATGCAATTGATTATGTTGAATGGATATCCAATATTGTTCCAATTTCCAAGCATGATAAATCTATCAGGGTTTGTACCAACTTTCATGATCTTAACTTGGCATGTGCTTAAGATGACTTTCTACTCCCTAATATTGATATGATCATGGACATGATTGCTAGCTATGAGATGTACTCACTTATGGATGGTTTTTCTGGATACAATCAGATTAAAATTGTGCCAAAAGACCAGGAGAAAATGGCTTTCACATGTGCATGGGGAACCTTTTGTTGGAATGTGATGCCATTTGGTTTGAAGAATGCTGGTGCTACATATCAGTGGGCTATTACTACAATTTTCCATGACATGATGCATAGAACAATGGAGGACTATGTTGATGATACCTTGGTAAAAAGTGCTAAATGCAATACTCATCTACAAGATTTGGGGCCCATCCTAGATCGTATGGAAAAATTCAATCTTTGACTCAATCCTATGAAATGTGCATTTGGTGTCACATTAGGGAAGTTGCTAGGATACATTGTTTCTGTAAAAGGAATTGAGGTAGATTCAAAGAAAGTACAAGTAATAATGGACATGCCAGCACCTCAGAACATCAGTCAGATGAGAGGACTATAGGGAAGGCTCCAATCTATTCGTAGGTTTATTTCACAATTAGCAGATAGATCACAACCCTTCACAAAGAGCTTACATAAGGGTATAAAATTTAATTGGAGCCAAGATTGTGAGAAAATCTTAACACAGATCAAACAATATCTTGTCAATCCACCAATCTTGATGCCTCCCATTCATGGGAAGCCTTTGCTTTTATACATCTCGACAACTAAAATGTCTTTGGAAATCCTTCTGGCTCAGGAAGACAATGACAACAAAGAAAGGGCTATTTACTACTTGAGCTAAACACTAGTCTCTTATGAAAAAAACTATAGCATTATTGAGAAAGCTTTCTTGGAAGTTGTCTTTGCTTCCTAGAAGTTGAGACACTACATGCTTGCTCACACTACAAGGCTCATGGCTAAAATAGACCCACTAAAGTACTTGCTCAGTAAGGTAGTCCTCACAAGAAGATTGGCTAAATGGTTTATGATACTTAGTGAGTTTGACATCCAATATGTTGAATGCAAGGCTATCAAGGGACAGGTAATTGTAGATAAACTGGCCGATGCACCCATATAGAGTCTTCTGCCAATGAACATTGATTTCCTAGATGAGTCAATTTTGACACTCACACACCACACATGGGTTATTTTCTTTGATGGGTCCTTCACACAACAAGGATCAGGTGCTAGATTACTCTTTATTACACCACAAAGATACTCATTGCCCAAAGCATACAAGATTCTATTTCCTTGCACAAACAACATTGCTAAATATGAGGCTTTGATCAATAGCATGAAAATTGCAGTTGAATGGAGAGTGGATCAGTTAGATATCTTTGGTGACTCCTAGCTTGTCATCAACCAAGTTAATGATGTGTACCAAACAAAGGATGAGAGACTAATTCCTTACAAGTGCATGGTTGATGACTTAAAAAATATTTTACACACATCACCTTCCAGCAAGTTTCATGAATAGATAATAAAGTGGTTGATGCCATGGCCACTCTGGCCTCCCTACTACAAATGCCTAAAAATGATCTCTAGCATGAGTTCTTGGTGGAAGCGTTACACTACCCAACCTATGACACCCTTGATTCTAAGATGATTTGTTATGTTATAGGACAAGAATCATCTTGCTACCATCACATTTATTCCTACCTTTGTAATCAAACCATTTTGGAAGGTCTGACCTGGAATTAGAAACGTTACCTAATCCGTAATGCTTTGCATTATGTCATTATTGTTGATGATCTATATAGGAGAGGTCTTGACAGAACACTCGATAGGTGTTTAGAACCTGAAGAGTCCAAACGTGCACTAATTGACGTTCATGAGGGCATTTGCAGAGCTCATTCTAATGGCCTGACACTAGCTCACAAACTCCTTCGTGCTGGTTAATATTGGCCCAAAATGGAGCAAGAAGCTATCGAGTATGCTAGGTCCTGCAAGCAGTGTCAACTACATGGGAATCTCATCCACACTCTAGCTAGAAAGTTGATTCCTTCTACTACAACATGGCCATTTTAACAATGGGCTTTTGACTTGGTGAGGCAGATCCACCCAACCTCCTCTAATGGAGATAAGTTCATTATCACGGCTACAGATTATTTCACAAAGTGGGTAGAGTCAGTACCTCTCATAGTTGCTGATGGCAAAACTGTAGCACTTTTCATCACAAACTACATCATCTTTAGATATGGTGTGTCGTCCTCAATCATTATTGACAATGGAGGACAATTCAAGAATAAAGACCTCAAGGAACTATGCAAGAAATTCAAAATCACACAAAATTAGTCTTCCATTTATTACGCCCAGGGTAATGGCCAGGCTGAGGCATTCAATAAGGTGATCCTCAAAATTCTTCATCACATAGTCAACAAATTAGGGAGAGACTGGCATCTGTAGATCAATCCAGCCTTGTGGGAATATAGGAAAAGCATTAGAACTCCAATGGACATGACTCCCTCTACATTGGTGTATGGTATGGATGTTGTGCTTCCAATAGAGGTCAAGATTCCTACCTTGAGATTCTCTATGAAGGGCCTTATCACTGATGATAACTATAGGATAGCTCAGCTTCAAGAGCTTGTGTTACTGGATGAATGATGAAAAGTGGCATGTGATCATCTACGATCATATCAACAATGAATGGAAAGAAGCTACAATTGAAGGGTCAAGCCACGTGACTTCCAGCTGGGCGATCTCATCCTAAGAGAGAACCCTAAGAATCAACAACAATGAGTACAAAAAGGAAAGTTTGAATCAAACTGGCTTGGTCAATACATCATTACTACAGTATATGGGTCTGGTGCTTATTAGCTTTCCACAACTGAGGGAGAAGTGCTAAAAGAACCTGTCAACACTCTCCACCTGAAGCAGTTTTATACTTGATCTAATATCAAGTAAGCTCTTTGTACATATCTATATGTCTTGAAAAAAATCCTAAAAATTAGTAAAAGTCCTGAAAAAAAAATTGTTACCTTGGTGAAAACCTAGCAATAGGCACCATGGTAACACCAAAAACAAAAAAGAAGAAGTGAAAATCCAAAAAAAAGTAAAAAAATCAAAAAATACAAAAAAATATTCAAAAAGAGAAAAATACCAAAAAAAAATTGAAAAACAAAAAAAGTGCCATTGATGAAAACTTGGAAATAGGCATCATGGTAGCAAAAAAAAGGAAAATCCTACCAAGAAGGTGAAAGCCTGGTAAATAGGTGCATCTTGTTCCCAATGCTCCATCTTGCAGCGCATCTTCTAGCTATTCTGTACAGTCACTTTCATGCTTTCACTTTACTACTTTTCCTATTTTCTGCTCATGTATCCATGGATTGAGTCTTCTCACAACTCGAGGGCATTCCCCTTCAATGTCACTATTTTTGAGATTCTCCTCATAGAATCTCCTTCATGATAGTCACCAGTGGTCCTCATTACATTTGCCTACTATCGCTAGTGTCACTATTTTTGAGATTCTCCTCATAGAATCTCCTTCGTGATAGCCACCAGTGGTCCTCACTACATTTTCCTACTATCGCTAGTGTCACTATTTTTGAGATTCTCCTCATATGATCTCCTTTGTGACAGTCACCAGTGGTTCTCACTATGTCTAGCTACTGTTGCTAGTGTCCCTTGTTTTCAAAGATTCTCCTCATAGAATCTCTTTTGCAGCAGTCACTAGTTGTTTCAATTGTGTTTGCCTACTGTTGCTTAGGTCATGTCTCCAGATTCCTTTATGGAAGATCTCTCTTGCATTAATCACCAATCCTCCTAGCTGTGTCTGTCTACTGTGGCTTAGTCCACTTTAGGTTCTTCATCTTGAAGTTTCCTCTTTGGCCTTAGTCACCAATCATTCTTACTGTGTCTGCCAACTGTTGTCACCCTACTGAAGAGATTTCTTTCCAACATCTTCTGGACATTGACACCTGACATCAATCCCATGAAAAATAATGATTTCAAAATGACATACTTGTTTGGATATATTGAGCTCTTTCTTTTTTTGCTTTGTTTTCACTTTATCATGTCCCCTTGAGCAACTCAATGATGTCATTTATGATTAGAGAGGTAATAACTTGGGGCATGATCTTTTCTTCACTTTCTATTTGTGGTTTAGTTCCAATTAGTTGACATATTCCTATGAGAGGGGTGTCCACTATAAAAGCCTCCATCTCGCATTGGATGGTCGGGTGTACCTCGACTCCTTTTATTAGAATACGTCAATAATGTTGGTTCTTCTCCTTGTTTGTTGGAGTGAACTCTTCATGCTATAGTAAATATTGATACACATCCTACTAAGTGAACATACAGGTCACTGTGAGTATCTCTAGCACACTTTTGTCTCAGGTTACGAATGCAAGGGTCATTGCAGACAGAATAAATACTGAATACTTAGCATAAGATGGATCTTTCGTGTGATTGGTATGTTTGTCCTACAAGCAACATTTTGATCATCCTAGCATTTGTGCTTTGATACTTATGTTAACTTTCTATATTAAAAGGGACAAATGTTCTGGTCATTCTGGGTTCTTGTGCCTTGAATGCTTACATTTGATCCTGATAAAACAATAACGTATGTTCTATTCATATTCCCATGATTGCAATGTTAGTGAGAATTGTATAACATACAAACTTTGTTCTATATCCAGTGATGATAAATTGTCCAGGCTTGGTAACCAGACCTAGGGTTGCATTTAACATAGTCTTGCATTGCATACTTCACTTGCATAAACATGTGATTCAATTGTAAATCTACTCTCACCTTCTATGATGAGGGACTGTTGATCTCTTCAAAGTATAATGTTTCTTAATGACTACACAAATAATCGACCAATCACCCTCTTGGCTATTTTGGCTACTTTGAATCCATTTTTCAGGATCAAATTTGAAATCTGACACACCTCAATGCCTCAAAAATGTGTTTTAAAATTTTGGGACCAATGTGATCGAATGCTTGTGCAGTCTGAATTTTTTCGATACTTTGCAATTCTTGGAATCTTTTCAACTCAAAATTTTTCAAATTTTTGAAATAAATTTTGGAAAACTCAACTCTAGTCAACTATTGGTCAAACTTGGTCTTTTGGACCTTAAAATCACTTTGGATTGCTTCCAATATTCTTTAGATCATTCTGATCTCTTCATATTTCTTCAGATTATTTTGATCTCTTCATATTTTCTTTTGATCATTCTGATCCTTTCTACACTCCACTACATTTTGGATTTCTTTTGTATCTCTTTGTATATTGCTTTACATCATATTTCTAGTGTGTCATCTTTCGATTTCACTCTCGAGGGGGCAAGATGATTACATCATTGAACTTGCATTTCAAATCAATCTAAATCTTCATCACTTGGGACATCTTGTTCCTATCTTATGTCCTCATCATTTAAGGCATCTCACCACTAGGGGCATCTTGTTTCCCTCTTTTTGGCATCTTTTTCATGTTGTCATCATTTGATTACAGGTATTGGGACAATCTAAACCTCAACTCCTGAGGATTAAGTCTCATTCTGGGGATGATTCTATGACTTATAATTCATCTTGCTATCTTTTATCAATTTTAGGTATCTAGGTGTTCTATCTAGATCCTTAAAGATTAAGCTCTGTTCTGGAGACAATCTTTTAAATGTTATTGCTCTCAGGTATCTAGGTGTTCTATCTAGATCCTTAAAGATTAAGCTTCATTTTGGAGACAATCTTTTAAATGCTATTGCTCTTAGGTATCTAGACATTCTATTTGGATCCTTAAAGATTAAGCTCCATTCTAGAGATAATCTTTTAAATACTTATCAATTTTAGGTATCTAGGTGTTCTATCTAGATCCTTAAAGATTAAGCTCCATTCTAGAGACAATCTTTTAAATGCTATTGCTCTCAATTATCTAGACATTATGTTTGGATCCTTAAAGATTAAGCTCCATTCTGGAGACAATCTTTTAAATGCTATTGATCTCAAGTATCTAGACATTCTATTTGTATTCTTAAAAGGAGATAACCTTTTAAATGCTTATCACTCTCAGGTATCTAGGTGTTCTATCTAGATCCTTAAAGGTTAAGCTCCATTCTGGAGATGATCTTTTAAATGCTATCAATCTCAAGTATCTAGACATTCTATTTAGATCCTTAAAGGTTAAACTTTGTTCTGAAGGAAACCTTTAAAATTCTTATCAATTTTGGGTATCTAGGTATTCTACTTGGATTCCTTGGGATTAATCTCTGTTCTAGAGACAGTCCTTAAAAGCTTATCAATTTGTCTCTATATCATCAACTTTGAAACCAATCTTATCTCTTGATCCTCTCATCATGCTTTCTAATTTTCTTTGAATCGAACGTGTTGTTTGCACATTCATTCAAAGAGCGAAAAAATGTAATACCCCAAAATTGGTTCATTGCCATTATACCAATTTTAGTCTATTTATGATCAATCCTAAGACCTATTCTAATAGGAAATTCTTATTCTACTACTTTCTACTTCACTTAATTGTCAGATGCAGAAAACCCTAATCTGCATTCATCATACTCATAATCTAATCCCTATAGTATGCACTCATATTAGTCACATTGAAACCTATTGATTAATATTTAATTTAATTATTAAGTATTTATAATTTAATTAAATTAAATTATACCTTAAGGCTAATGTACTAAGGAATTAAATTTATTTAATTTAATAAATATGCTTATTTTGATTAATTAAACAAAGTTATTTAATTAAATAGGAAGTTATCCCTAATTAATTAAATGGAATTATTTAATTAAATGGAAAAGGAATTTATGAGCTCACATCTCACTTATTAAATTAAATAATCTCTTCAAAATTCTCTCTTTAGTTCTAAATGGAAACTCTGAGTGAACTCTCTCTTGAATTGGAAACAATCTAGTTAACTTGCTCTCACACTTATGACAAGTTCAATTAACTGCTCATCACACTCAGAATAGAAATAGTCTACTTCACCTGCACAAGGAAGTTTCCATCTTAACTGAATCTTTGCTTCAATCATGACCATTGATCTGAGTTGATCTCACCCGTTGATGGATTCCAAGAATTCTATTTAAGAGACTCCTAATTCCTCATTATGGAGGTTGGAATTTGAATAGTATTGAATTGCTGTCAAACTAAATACTCATTTCACTTTCTAGCTTTCACATTGCTATTACTTTTATATTCTCATTTAAAATAAGAATGCATACATTTAGCTTAATTTCTTTTATTTCTTAGATTAATTGCTTGCACTTCATCTGGATTAGATATCATATAGGCTTAATTGCATTTAAATCTTTTGTTCTTAGAGGGTCTAGTTGCCTACACCTCAAATCTAAGGACATTAATTAGGAAAAATCCTTCTAGATAGAAGGCAAAAAGTTGCTCTGTTGGTTCTTATTGGATGAACTATTGCATGTTTATTCTAGGATGATTCCATAGGTAAAGACTATGTCGAAGTGTCTATGAGGTTTAGAGGCCCACATTTCACAGGTACAGCTATAAATTCCAATTATGAAAAAAATTTATAGAGCCTAGGGCTTGCAAGTAAGAAACAAAATCTAACCATACTAGAGCACCTCTATATCACCTATTTTTTTCACCTATTCTACCAACATTTTTCATTTTTGTTTTTGATGTCTGCAATTGCAAACTAAGATTGTTGGAATGGATAAAAAAGCATGCTAATTTAATCCACTCTTAGACACAACCTAAAAATTCCTATTTCTAAAATAGTTTTCCTTTTATATGAGGATTTTTAGTTTTGTACACCTGAAAGTAAAATAGAACTAGTATGCACTATGGATTTTCTTGGATTTTTGAATGTGATATTGGTGCTGGTTCTTATTGGGACAATATGCATATCCTACAATATTGGCTTGCCATTAGACAACATTTCAAGGAGGTAGTCAATAAAATAGTTCAAACACCTTATCTATGATTCCGCATTTTGCATGCATGTCTACCATGACAATTGCAACTTAAATAAATATATTCTCTCAATATATCTATTTTGTACGTATCTAGCAACCATGGCTTTTGATGACCACATTACGTTCATGCATCCTATCAAATAGTTCACATGACTTATCTATGCTTCCATTTTGCAAGCATGTCTCCCAAGGCAAATGCTACTACTTCATCTACACCATAAAAAAAAATCCTGTATGCTTTAATGGATGCCTATAGATTATCCCAAAGCTTTTATTCTGCAGTTATGAGATGATCAATCAAGAGGATAGAGTTGAGAGCTTAGAGTGACACAATTTTCAGATGATCATATGAAATGAAATGGGCATGTGAGTAGAAAGAAACTAGAAAGACATTGTGTACAGATGAAGACATGAAATGGATGGTTTTGGAGCACTTAGCATAGACACTCAACATTCAGTACGTATCATCATTAGAGATCAAATGGGTGTGTGGGATTATACACATTGTGAATAATAAAGGAGGGAATTGAACCCTCCCTAAGGCTCACACTTGTTGAGGTCCACTTCAACAATGGCCCTTCCATTGAAATTACTATCTAAAACCTTTCTAATGAGATAATGTGTTATGAGCTCTTCATCAGTAGGATGGAACGTGAATCCAAGAGGTAGTTGTGCATCAAAAATTTTGGTCTAAAAATAGACCAGATAACTAAAATATTTGTATATTTTCTTCATGTCAACTTAGTAAATTCCAAGTCATTTTAGTGTAGAACAGCCATATCCCATTATCATGAATGGTCCACATGGTAGCTAGTTTTCTTTTGAAATTGTTTGAATTTTCAAAGAATGTTGCTAAAGGTTTTTAATGAGTTATGAATTGTCAAATTTTAAACAAGCTTACAATGTACATGCATTCAACCTGACCATATTCAACCATGCTTTTTAGCTTTAACTTGTTTCATGGAATCTCCCAAGGTGATGCTTTATCTACTTTAATGGAAGGATTTGATCAAATTTTCTTCACCTCTTGCAATAATTAATATTTTGAATTACAAAAGGATTCAAACAAAACCCAATGAAATCAAAATCAATAATCTCAACTTTCAACATATTTATGGAAATACAAAATTATGAGAAGACAAAGTCAAACCATCAGAAATAGATGACATAGAGAGATCAACCAAACCATTTTCAAGTCCACCAAGTAGTCATAATAAAACATCAGAGAGTTTAATAATATATTCAACATATGAGTCAGAATGAATGTGTGGGTGTGCACTTTAAAAGAAAGGAGCACTCAAGAATAGCTCAAAATGATGATAATGAACTAGATTTGTCTTCATTTAATAATCAATACATCTATGCCAAGCTAGTTGATATTTTTTGGATAGTATAAGCACAATTTAGGGGAAATTTATCAAAACTAATATAACATGTTCCCTAGTCATGATAGGGTTTTAGAGAAAATTCAAGTGTCTTTGTAATCAAAATATAAAGTTGTCATTTTATTACTATGTTAGGGTTTTAAAAATGCAAGACTTGATAGTTGTTTTAAAAAAAGACTTTTTGAGTCTAGCAAAGTGGAAAATCATCATACAACATAAACAAAAAAATGACAACTTCTTCACTAACCCTACCCAAGTACACGATTTTGATCTATGTGCTCCTTTGAATAAAATCCATTTGCAGGCTATATTGATGGAAATTAGAGCAAGCGAGTCAATTTTGGGGATTTTTGTCACGTGCAAAATTTAACCAGATGGATTTTTGGGAAGCACCCAAATGAAAGCTTTGGATTGATTCCATCAAATTTCAGAGTAAAATCTCCTGCTCTCTCCTAAAAAAATTACTTCCTGCCTTCCTCTCCACCATAACAATGAATTAGGGTGCATGAAATAGAACTTTTTTCATTTTAATATAATGAAGCCCATTTTGGTTGAAATTTTTACAACCATGGGCATGGATTTTTAAAAAAGGCATTTTTCCTTGCCTATTCTGACCAATTTGACCCCATTTTAATAGATGGTCAAAAATTTTGGTCTAAAAATGGGGTCAAATGTACTAGTGCTCATATGGGGTTTTTTCCTTCTCATACTTCTCTTTTGTATATACTTGATGTATGTCATAATGGGGGGGTCTTGATTACTCCATCCATTCATGCATCTTGTTTTTCATCTCTCTTTTTGGGGGAGGGTTTTTCCCATGAGGTTTTCCCTCTTTCTCCACTTTATGAGAGATTATATTGCATTATGTACATGGGTACCTAACATGGCCTAGTAGCTAGGACCCATCTTGCATTTCATCCTTGCTTTCATAAGCTTAAGTACCTTCCCCTAAGTTGCACTTAAGGGGGGGTGTTGGTGTAAAAAAGTATTTACTTATTACACTTTACTTAAGTTTACTTAGGTCAATAAATTATTTTATTATTATGCATTATTTTATTATTTATTAGGTGAGACACTTAGGATTTTGTGTACTCTTATGAGTTGTCATGTTGACAACACTAGAGTAAGCAACTCTAATTTAGTACATGGTGCCTACAACACTAGAGTTTGCATAATTAACTGAGTTGTCATGTAGACTACACAACTATTCACACTCCTATTTTAGCACATGGTGTCTACAACATAATTTTGCATGCTACACCTTTGTAGGCTTATCCTCTCATTATCACACTTACTCATGTGCTTAATAGAGGATGGTCCACTTCTGGTGGACATGTGCTTGGTTGTAAGACTTATCATGTTGCTAACTCTTAGGAATTCTAGAAGCATTCTAGAGGCCTTTATATATAGGAACTCCTAGTGTACTTACACATTGAGTTGAATATCATATTGTTATTCTGATCATACTCTTTTGATCTACTGTTGTGCTCGTGCTTGAGTTCCTTGGTCTTGGGTGATTTTTTCCTAAGGAAAATTCTTATAGGAGCCTTTGTGCAAGTTTTTAGTGAAGTATTGTGCTCTATTAATTAACTAAGATATGAACCTCCTAATATATTAAAGATGCCCTTGAATACTTCTTAATTGATTGATGTTCTTAGGAGTAGGCATTTCCATAGTGGCTTGCACCTTTTCTAGAGCAACTTTATTGCCTTTTGTAGATATGATGTAGCCTAGAAATTTTCCTAATGTGACACCAAAGGAACACTTATTGGGATTTAACCTAAGTCAAAATTGTTTCATGCAATCCAATATTAGACTCAAGTCATCAAGGTGTGTATCTCTATTTTTAGATTTGTCCAATGTGTCATCAACATAGTCTTCCATATTCTTATGCATCATGTAATGGAAGATAGTAGTCATGGCACTTTGGTAAGTGGATCTTACATTATTTAACCCAAATGGCATGAAATTCCAACAAAAAGTACCCCTTACAGATGTAAAAGCCATTTTCTCTTGATTTCTAGGAGTAATTTTGATTTGATTGTATTAAGAGAAGCCATCTATTAAAGAGTACATTTCACGACCTTCTGTCATGTCCACTATCATGTTTATGTTGGGAAGTGAAAAATCATCTTCAGGCCATGCTTTGTTCAAGTCTCCCAAATCTATGCATACATGAATGGACTTATCATGTTTGGATAGATGCACAATGTTGGATATCCACTTTGTATAGTTAATAGCTTAGATGAATTTTGCATTTAAGAGCTTTTCTAATTCTGCTTAAACCAAGAGAGCAACATGTGGATGCATTTTTCTCAAAATTTTATTGATGAGTTTGACACTAGGAATATAGATATGTGATGCATGATAAGATCAATATCAAGGCTAGATATATCTAAATAGGTCCATGTGAAGTTGATTTTCTTTTCTTGGAATAACTTAGTGAAACTCTCCTTTTCCTTGGCTAATAGTGATTGAGCAACATGAATGATCTTAGGAGATTCTTCTATGCCAAGATTAATAAGTTGTATAGGTTTAATTATTACCAAGAATCTATCCTAAAAATAGCTTGAAAATCTACCAAGTACCTCATCCTTAGGTGCCTCAAAGAGGTTTTTACCCTTGGATATGTCTTTGTTTTTTAGTTGTTTGAAGTTTAGGCACTGCCACAAAGTGGTTTTTGCCATCTAAACACTTTTTTTTAAAAGATTTTCTCTTGATTTTTTGACTAAGGTAATTGATATATGTTTTTCTCATGTTAATCATGGGTTCAATGGTATTTAGGTAGCAAGTGATCTCATAATCATTTTGAAAAGATGATAGTTATAGTCTTTGGTATTGAACAAACTTGTCTATGAGATACATGTGGATCAATGAGAGGAAAATTAAGGCTTTAAGCTTTTTGATGGGGAAGGATTCATTTCTAGTGACAAGCCTATAGGGAAAGCTCTAAAGGCATCCAAATTAGAAATATACATAGAGGGACCAACATGATCCATAAGAGTAGATTGCGAACCAAACACATTAGACCCTAGAATAGAATGATCAATTACATTTGGTTGGGTAACATAGGCATGGATGACATCCACTCCAAAATCACAAGATGCATCTGATAGAGAAACCCATTCATATTCACCAAAATTTGTGCTCTAGTTTAGGTTTATCAAGAGAGAAATGTTTTCTCTTATCCTTCCTCTGCTGGGATCTTCATGGAAGATTCATTAGATTAATTTTTTCTAGAGGTGGAAGGCTTAGCATTATTATGGGTGACCATTTATTCCTCTCCCCAAAGGAAAGAAGTAGGATACATGTAATCATCTTCTTCTAGAATAGTAGTAGTAAAGGGTGGATCATCATCCTCTAAGTCACTAGTCATAGGAGCCCTTCTATCAAAATTGGTAATTCATCCTCTAGGCCAAAGTCTAGTCCAACAATATCTCTATTTTTGCATCCCTCAATATGAGTTAATGGTTCTACAAGAGATTTCTCATTTCTAGTTAGGGATCCTTGACCATGATATCCCATGTATTTCAAGAATTCATAGCCTTTGCCATAGTACTTTGAAGAAAAAGGAGTAGTGACTATAACCTCCTCAACATATTCCTCTTCTCTATAAATCCAATCTCTTATATCTTGATCTTCTTTTTCTTCTTCTAAGGGAATAGAGGAATGGAAAAAGATCCCAAAAATGGTCATAGAAAAAGTTGAGGAATTCGGTTTCTTAGAAGGTTTGCCATAAAATCTAGGAGCAACTAACAAAGCAACAATATAATTTAGAGTGTATTCACCCATACCAAGGCTCATCATTTTCAATTCTTATTCACAATCCTTGAGGGATGGTTTTAGCTCATAAGAAGAATGATTGTGTGGGACTAGAATTTTAGTACCAGAGTGTGTGTTGATAAACCTTAAATTTTCCCCTAGAATAACTATCTTTAAACCATTGAAATAAAATTTTATACATTGATGGTACGTTGATGGAATTGCTTTCATGTCATGGATCCATGGTTTCCTTAGAAACATATTATATGCCATTGGGATGTATAAGACTTGAATGACTACATATTTTTCAATAGCACCCACATAGATTAGATGGTAGTTTTTTTTCTAAGGTCAATAGAAAATTTAGATATGCCTAGCTATTGGATAACATTAAATGAAATGATATTTAACCTAGCTCCATGATCTATCAGGACTCAAAAAATGTGAGTATGGAAGATTTGGACTTTGATTTGGAGAGCTAGGTTGTAGGGATGACTAAGTGACTTATCATATTCTTTAAAAAATGTGAGATATTGGGGTGAAGATATATGATTCACCATAGCTTGGAATCACTCAACATCAATATCTATGGGAACATTGGCTATGCATAAGGCTTTTTGGAGATCTCCTTGTGTAAAAGGGATAATTCTAGCAACTCAAAGATGAATATTTGTGTAGGTGCTCATTGTAACTGACTAACAAGATCATAACTAGATATAGCCAGAGTAGTTGCTTATTTAGATAAAGAGGTGTGTTTAGAATAATTTGCAACTTTAAGGACAACCTTGGATTGCCCCCTAGTGATAGCATTGAGAATCTCACCATGTTAAGAAGATGGTTTTGCTACCTTAAGAACTACCTTAGGCTTAGTGTCCCTATGATTTTGTTGAGCATTGTGTGTTCTTAAGACTATCTTAGGTTTTTCATCATCAGTTTCATAGTTGGGCTCCTTGTCAAACTTAGGACCCATCATGCAAATATGTTCAATAGGTTCTAGTATGTTTATGACATTGTCTGCATTAGTATAAGTGTAGTTGATCTTTGCATCATGATTTTTCTTGTTAACTTGAGATGATTCCCCTTTTTCATATTTAGGTAACAATTGCTTGAAGGATTTGTGGTCAGAATTTTTCACTAAGCCATCTATTACAACTTTGCCTCTATCAATGAGGTCTTGAATAACATCCTCAAGTTTAATTTTTTTTTTTAGTGTTATGTTCCTTGCTCCTATGATAATTGGAAAAAATATCATCCCTCCACCAAGTAGGCTTGATGGGTGGGCCATAGGGCCAAGAGTTGTCTGGAAGTGTGATAAGCTTATTTGCAAGAAAGGTCTTTAAGACCACCTCATAAGATTATACTATTGGTGTATAAATACACATTGGTTTAGAGAATTTATTTTTTTTTGTCAAATGTTTGAGGCTTTGCAGTCTCTTTTTTTTTGGCAGCATAAATGACATTAGAAAGGTTGAAGGTTGATGCCATGGTCTTAGGAGCATCCACTACTCTATCATTGACAAAATACTTATTTTTGTCCCAAGGTTTATTTTTATCTTTGCAATTCCCATTCCCATTTTTTTCTTTATTCAACACAATGCCATCTTTCTTAACAACAACATCCTCAGTGCAATATGCACTTTTGATCATATCATTGAAGGATGTGAATAATTGTTTTCTAAGATTGAAGTATAGCTTAGGTACAAGTGTGTTGACAAAAATGTCAATCTTTTCAGTCTTAGGAATCTTATAAGAATACCTAGAGGGTAAAGATCTCCAATGTTGAAGGTATGTAGCAAAGGGTTCACCTTGTTTCCATTTAATGTTGCACAAGTCCAAAATAGTGAGAGGATGTTGAATGTTATATTAATATTTCCAAATGAGCCATTATGAAAGTTTTTTAAATGAATTGAGAGGAGGTGAAAACTTTGTGAATCATTTCATAGCTGGCCCCTTATGCTCCTAGGAAAAAAACCCATAAGATAAGTTTTTTCATGCATAAAGTCCATGCTAAGAGCATAGGAGTGTCTTACATGATCATGAGGATTTCCATTTCCATCATATTTGTCATATTTAGGAACCTTTATATCACTAGGAAATGGGACCATGTAAAGACCCCTATTAAAGAGAAGAGCACATATTGATTCTACAAAAGAGGTCTTGGGTTGTTCCTTGGAAACTTGTAATTGAGCGAGTTAATGTATAAGTTCCTACATTTCTTCTCTCAAGATTTTAGCTTCAATAGGTTCTTATTTTTTGATGATTCCTTCTACATAAAAATCATGAGGGAGTTTCCATCCCTTAGTTGTCATCTATTGAAAATATTGGTCACCATTTTGTTCTAAAGATTTTAGCATTATCCTTTGGAAACCTCATCTTGTAGATATCTCATAAGATCTTCACTAGTGACCTCGTCATTGATCTCACTTTCATGATGTGACTATGAGTGTTTAGGTGGTGATGTACATCCTCCATCATTTATCCTAGGAGTCCTAGGGGATGTTTTGTTTCCATAATTACCACCAAGAGGAATGTTATAAAAGGGATTTCTATAGTAACCATGTCTATTATTAGTATTACATGCATGAGCATCAACCTCAGCTTGATGATAAGATCTTTCTTTAGTGGCTATGTATATAGCTTCTTGTAATTTTTCTTTATCTTGGCATGCTTATTCTTCTAGGTGGCATTTCCTCTCTTTGGGATGTTGTTAGAAATAGGAATTAATAAGAGGGAGGAGGGGTGAATCAGTAATCTACAAACTTTAGTTTCTAACTAGATATTATTTCTTACTTTATACCATACATAACAAAGTAATAAAGTAATGTTGAATAGTAATAGTAACCATCCACAACGAAAACTCATAAACCATATTTTTTTAATTAGGGAAAACCCTGGTGGGGATGATACTTGTACACTAGAAATGTGTCACACTCTAAACCATTCTATCCCAACGATTCCATGAGTTTAGAATGTTCGAATGCCGGCTTAGAGCTCCCTATCCACAGAGTGCAAGAGAGTATATTTCAAGAATAATAAGGCTCTCAAATGAGCCTTAGAGATACTCTTCTTGCTAGTAAACCATGCAATGGGAGGTTCCAAAGACAAGATGCAATAATGAAAATGTCCCAAGGAGTTCCTCAAGGATGCAATACAAATGAAGATTAAGCTAGAATGAGATGCAAAGTATAGCTATGCTAAAACATGCATGAGAGTGTTACAATACAAATATTAAGCTATGTGAGAGATTATTGAAAAATAGAAGTTAAACTAACATGCAACATGAATCTAAGCTAAAATGCCATGGTATGAGAGAATGTAGACAAGAAATAGAAGTTCTCCACAAAGCTCCAAAGAAACCTATTAGAAAACCTGCAACATAACAATATTCAAAATGAGGATGGACCCTTTTAGGGGGAAAGCTCTCTCCCTTTTAAAGTCATACGAATGGTAGAGATCAAGATCAAGATGGTGGATGATCAACGGTGGAATTCAAAAATAGGTGTGATCCATGTGCACACTCAAGTCAACCAATAGGATATAAGTTGACTTGTCATATAAGAAAAAAGTCACAAAGCCTTTTCTTTTAATTGCAAAATAGAAAAAAAGGACTTTATGTGTGCACTTTAAGTGGGTTAGAAGAATGGGGTCTTTTATTTAATTAAAAGGGGACATGTTCTTTTAAGCAAATAATGAACTTAGGATAGCATAGTAAACTATAGGTTATAATCAAATAAACTGATTATTAGCAATTTGGCTTAGGTAAGTGATTATATTAAATTAGCTAAAATGCTGAGAAGGGGGCTAATAGTCTAGATGACCATTTTTAGATGATTATATTTTCCCCTCTTTGACTAATGCGTGATCGATCTAGGAACACATTATGTCAAAGAAAATCGAAGCCAAGTAGGAAATGGTAGATATAGATGTCTAATTCCAAAGAATAAAATGCAGAAATAGATAGCAAGTCCTAAATGTACAGCCTAATAGCGGTAGTACTAAACATTAGGAAGATGATGTTAGGATCCAAAAAGAATTTTAACACCTAGCAAAGTGAATAGATCGAGAGCAAGTGATAAGGTCAAACAAATGCTCCTAAGAAATAGATAGCTATAACAATTAGCAATAGAGTATTTCTACCCCCTTAGGATAAAAAATTGAAATGAGAGGATGCAAAAACTAGCTAGATATGAGAAAATTGAGATATAGCAATGTCCAAGATGACAGATAAATGATTAGAACCCAAGAATGACTATAAGAAACTGATAAAATGCCCCAGTTTGACTAGAGTTGACCTTGAAGGATATAGCATAAAAATTAGGTCAAAAAAAGTAGAAATGTGTTTTTAGACATGAAACGGTGAATTGAAGTAGATATGAAGTATGGAAATGATGAAGACATGAAGAAATGAAGATGCCCCAGTGATGATTCGAAGATTAGACCTCAAAAGGTCAGTTAACTACTCAGAAGAAGGCAAAATTTTAAAATAAGATTTTGACCAACAAGATGAACTCAGATTTCGATTTCAATCCCAAAAATGGATCCAGGACATTGAAATTAGCTAGGGGTGCAATTTTTGCGCAAGTCCAAGGAGTTTGAAAATTAGGTCAAAATGAGGTTGGAGGCTATAAAAGAGGTCCAAGTGTCATTTTCACTATTCATTTGTCTTTTTGTGATTGGAGAGATTTTGTGTGGTCCACATAGCATCATGGATCAGGCGAACATTCCTCTTCATTGACACCATTTTGAGCGCAGCCGGTTGCACAACCGGCCAGAGCGATATGGGGCGCCAGTAAGTAGCTACCTTTTTGTCACTTTTTCAAGCTTTTTCACACATTTTAAGAGTTTTTAAAAAAAAGTTGCATGATACTTTTAAAGTATCACATGGGCATGGAAAAACTGTTACGTGACACTTTTTTTCAAAAAAAGTGTCGCACCTCTCAGAAAAATGTGTCGCCTCGACTATACCCGAATGTTGCACGACGTGGTGTGAAATATCGCACGACAAAAAAAAGTTGCACAACTTTAGAAAAAGTATCGCGCGACACTGTTTCAAAAAAATGTGTCACACAGATAGTTTTGTTGTTTTTCTTAATGCTTTTTTTTCATGTGACTATTATTGATGATTGCTTGTTTTACCTGGACAGGAGGTATTCCCAACATTACAGATTAGAGCTCCTAGGGTGGTTGGTTTGTGCATGGTGGAGCATTTGAGTGATGAGGATCAAATTATGCTAGTGGCTATGGGCTTGTGATGGGTTGTATGGATGCCCCATATTTGAGCAAACCACAGTTTGTTATCTGCGCTGGCAGAGAGGTGGCATAGCGAGCATAACACCTTTCACTTACCGATTGGCAAGGCATCTATTACCTTAGAGGATATATATTGCATTCTGTGAGTGCCATGCCATGGCGGGCCGATAATTTGCTTGATTAGTAGTTTGTTGATTTAGCAATTTTGATGTTGGATGCCAAGTGTATTATGATACGACCCTGACAGAGGGGTGAGTGTGAGTGTAGGAGCTATTCCAGGATGTGACCATTCTAGACCGTCACCTGAGTTGGGAGAGATTGATGACCAAGTATGGATATGATTATCCTTTGCCTAGCTTGTTATGCTCTTTGGTAGCCCAGGCCTTGGTGATAGACCAAGGTCAAAAGGGCTTCTCGCTAGGATGGGGTCGACTGGTGTATGATCTGATCTCTCGACCATGTAAGATGGCATGGGGGCCTGCCATACTAGCAGAGATGTACTATGAGCTCCATGAGATAGTATACCATAAGGGTGGGTCATGGGCATGCAGAGTAGTGTTAGCATAGATCTGGGCTTGGGAGCACATCATTGTGATTTGACCACAGGTGTAGCTACGAGAGCATAACCAGCCTTATATTTTTTGCTATAGAGTTTTCATCCCATAGAGGCATAGTGGAGATGTGACCTACTACTGACACATGTTTGATGAGTTGATGAAATTCATATGGCGACCATACCAAGAGTGTCAGCGATGGTCAAATTCATGAGAGTTAAACTACATGCGGTATAGCAGACCGCTGGTGGGTCAGAGCACAGACATCTTGGAGCAATTTTTGATCAGTCATGTATGGCGATAGTTTGCAGAGTGGCAGGTGATATCAGTGGAGACCACTACCTATGCTTAGATGCACAGAGATGAGGGATTGGGATGGCTACCGATGTTGGACTATCAGGTAGCAGTTTAGGATACAACAGCACTAGTGGCGACTCCTTGAGATTATCGCCCAGATGTGGCAGATGTAGGGGCTAATCTAGGATATCTTTATGAGATGTAGAGACACCCATTCCCTCAGTTCACACATCTAGATGCGGCACCTATAGGAGTGGGAGGTGGAGGCAGCGGTGGAGGAGGAGGAGGTGGAGGATGAGGGAGGGGGAGAGGTGGTAGGTAGATGGAGGGGGAGAGTTCCCTAGCAAGGTAGAGGAGGATGTGAGCGCAGGTGATGTAGGAGGTGGAGGAGTCATCAAAGTCTAATGGTGATGATGGTGGGGAGGAGGAGGTGCCCCTGAGGAGATAGCAAGTGGTGAGGGTAGAGGCACCTGCAGAGCAACCGGCAGGAGAGGAGCAGGGTACGATGATCCGTACCTTGGAGGCAGAGCTGCAGGCAGCTCGGGTGACCATTGCAGTATGAGATTAGCAGCTGATGGATGAGCAGGCACGAGCAGATGAGCTTCGTCAAGAGTAGGATACTATAAGGCAAGAGGTAGGGCATCATGGTGCATGAGTTGCATACTATTATGCTGCCTATAGGAGTGTGGTATCACCAGGATAGGGTCTTCTTGATTATTTAGAGTGAGTAGGTAGATCAGAGGGTGCAGTGCAGGCACCAGATAGGAGACAAGCTCCTCCACTAGGGCCAGCACTAGCCATAGGGGTGGCAGTCAGACATGGCATCGAGTGATAGCTGTGCTTTGATTGTACCTCATGTATTTTTGAGACATATATCCAAATTTTGGATCTCACATTTGTATATGTACCATGACACATTTGATATATATATGAGATAGTGGGTTTATCGATATTCTTGTGTACTTGTCTCAAAATGTATGTTTCAACTTTCATGTGGTGTTTCAATTTTTGTTTTCAGCTCATGTATGTGTATATGCTCATGTGTATTGATTTTGATCTCACATATGGATGGTAAAGACTTAAATGTTTTTTGTGAAAATATGTGACACTTGGGATAGATTGTATGTGATGATTTTGGATTAACTCCTTGTGATGACAGGATAGCAAAGAAATGTAGTGAAAGATTAAGGATGTGAAAAGACATGAAGAAGTAAAAGATGAAAGCAACTAGCTGATATGTCCACAAAAAAGATGAAGAGAGAGAGCTCTTCCCACGTGTAGGAATGTGCAATTAGATTAAAATGGCATGAATTTAAATGCAAGCTACTATGCAAAGTAGTTTACTAGCAAGAAGTGCATAACATTTAGACTCTTAATTTCATCATTGAGCATTGATTAGGGACATCATGAGATCATACGACCATCACTAGTATAACTATGAGGATATGTATATGATCGATTTAGATAGGTATGTGGAAATCCAATATAAGCATCATAAACATGTAAGTCAAGATAACTATGCAATTAGATTCCCTAAGTTTAATTTAGCAATATTACACCTATATCAAGGCATAAGCACCAAGATAACCCCCAAGTGTGGTCTTGCGAAACAATCAAGGATGATACATTTGTAAGTCAACATGTTGGATAGGACAAGCATAAATTCTTACAACACTATAGACAAACAAAGTATACCCACAAGCAGAAATCAAGAAAGTATGTCCCATGCCCCCAGTCTTCTAGTCAACAACATCCTCGAAAGACTATTAGGGAGGGAACACATGACAAATAAATCATATAGACAACACACAAAGTAGATAAAGATCAGCATAGCTCAGTTGTTTAAGTGTTAAAGTGCATGTGTGTAAGTCACTTGGCCATTTCTTCAAGACTTGATTCTGATAGTGAGAAATATTGCGACATCGGGGACTATAGGTAAACTTATCTGAAAAGTGTTGAAAAAAACTTGATGTCGAGGTCGGGAAAGTGTTGAGAAACACTATTTTGTGAGTTGTCAAAGAAACCCTAATGCACAAGAATACCTCAATAGACTAAGTAGTTATGCCCCCAAGACGAGGACAAGAAACAATTCCAAGATAGGAAATGTTTAATGAAATGAGTGATTGAGACTGATAGATATAGGTGCTAGGGTTTCAAGTAGCACCTATTTCCAAGTTTTCACCACTTGACAAATTTTTTCAGGACTTTTTTCAATTTTTTTAAATTTTTTTAAATTTTTTCAATTTTTCAATTTTTTTGGTGATACATCAAAGTGCCTATTGCTAGGTTTTCACTAAGATGATCATTTTTTTAGGGCATTTTCTGATTTTTAGGATTTTTTCAGGATCATAGATATATACAAGATAGTTGAGCAGCAAGCCTCTAAGTATAGAACTTCTTCAAGTGTAGGGTGTTGATAGGCTCTGCAAATTCTTCACCCTCTGAAGTAGACAACTGATAACCACCAGACCTGAATGCTGCTGTGATAATGTAAGGACCCAACTAGTTAGGTTCAAATTTCCCTTTCTGCTCTCGATGTTGCTGATTTTTTGGATTCTCTCTAAGCACGAGTTCACCAACTTGGAACTCATAGGGGTGAACCTTCTTATTATATTGTGTAGACATGCGCTTCTGATAAGCCCTCATGTGATCAAAAGCAGCCTTACGACGTTCATCAAGAGTCTCTAATTCTTGTACTCGCATAGCTCTATGGTCTTCATCGGTTATTAACCCGTGTAAGGAGACATGCAAGGAAGGTATTTCAACTTCTAACGGGAGAACAAACTCAGAGCCATAGACTAGAGAAAAGGGTGTAGCCCCTGTAGGAGTACGAATAGAGGTTCTATAGGCCCAAAGTGCCAAATTTATTTGCAAGTGCCAATCTTTCCCAGACTTGTGAACTATGAGGTGTAGGATTTTCAGCAGTGTTTTATTAGAGGCCTCAGCTTGGCCATTCCCTTGGGGATAGTAAATAGAGGACCAATGTTTCTTAATTCAAAACTTTTTGCACAGCTATTTTAAGTCCTTATTCTTGAACTGCCCTCCATTATCCATAACAATAGAGGATGGGATACCATATCGGCAAATGATGTGATTCAGTATAAACAAGGCAACATGTTTGCCTGTAGTAGCAGATAATGGTACAGCTTCAACCCATTTAGTGAAATATTCCATTGTTGTGATGATGAATTTATGACTGCTGGATGAGCTTGGATGAATCTTTCCTACTAAGTCAAAGGCCCATTGCTGAAATGGCCAATATGTCATAGAAGGGATTAACTCTCACCTGGGAGCATGTATCAAGTTACCATGGAGATGACATTTCTAAGAGGACTTTGCAAAGTGCACAACATTAGCTTGCATGGTGGGCCAGTAATAACCCATCCTAAGTAGTTTTCAGGCAAGTGCAAGGCCATTAGAATGTGCCCCACAAATTCCATCATGGACTTTAGCAAGTGCCCTCTCAAACTCTTCTAGCTCTAAACACCTAAGCAATGTTCCATCTAGACCCTTCCAATACAAGCCACTAGAGACCAAAGTGTAGTGTGAGGCATTACGAAGGAGTTGGCATTTTTGGTTGTGCATGAGGGTTTTAGGAATAACTCGATCACATAGGTAGGAGAAAATGGCCACATAGCGGGAGGAATCGTGACCCACAATAGTGTAGATCACCTGGTTATCTGAGGAATCATAGGCTGGATGATGCAATTCTTCCACCAGGAACTCAAATCGCGAATCATGTTCTTGCAGTTGGAGGATAGATGCTAAGGTGGCCATAGCATCAACAATCTTGTTTTCTGCTCTAGGAATTTATTGGAATGTTACAAAGGTAAAATAATTCCTTAGAGCATTGATCAACTTTTTATAAGGGATCAACTTGTCATCCTTTGTTTGATATTCATTATTCACTTGGTTCACAACCAGTTGAGAATCCCCATAAATGTGTAGCTCAGTTATTCGCCATTCAAGGGCCATTTTGATCCCATTTGTTAATGCTTCATACTCTACAATATTGTTTGTACATGGGAACAATAGTTTGTAGGACTTTGGAATTGTATAACCATGAGGGGAAACAAACAAAATCCATGCTCTAGCTCCATTTTGTGTGTGGGATCCATCCAAAAACATCTTCCATGTTTTATCAGTAATGTACATGATCGAGGCATCTAGAAACTCAATTTGCATAGGTGCTACATCTTCAAGTGGGAAGTTAGCCAACTGGTCAGCTATGGCCTGTCCTTTGATTGCCTTACGTTTGATATACTAAATGTCAAATTTAGAAAGAATCATCATCTATTTAGCAAGATGACCAGTAAGTGCAACTTTACTTAACAAATATTTCAAAGGGTCTATCTTAGCAATCAAGTGAACTGTGTGGGCCAACATATAATGCCAAGGTTTTTGGGAGGCAAAAACTACATCAAGGCATGCCTACTCTATACTTGTATAGTTTAGTTCGTAAGCTACAAAAGTTCGACTGATATAGTATATGGCTCTTTCTTTACCCATCTCATCACTTTGGGCTAAGAGTGCTCCTAGAGAAGAATTTGTAGCCGAAATGTACAAGATCAAAGGTTTTCCCAGAATGGATGGCATCAAAACTAGAGGTTTTGCCAAGTAGCCTTTGATTTGATCTAAACTTTGTTGACAATCACTGTTCCAAATATGGGTAGATCCTTTATGCAAATTTTTATTGAAAGGTTGAGCCCTGTCAGCTAATTTGAGAGATAAATATTCTTGTGGATTATAGATGTTCTTGCAAACCTCTAAGCTGACTGATAGTCTTTTGTGGAGGCATATCCATGATAGCTTGGACCTTTTTAGGGTCAACCTCAATGCCTTTTGCTAAAATGATATAACCTAGCAATTTTCCAGAAGTGACACCAAAGGCACATTTTTTTGGATTCATCCTAAGTTGGAATTGTTCCATACAGTCCAATATCAAATGAAGGTCTTTGAGATGTGTGTATCATTTCCTTGATTTTGTCAATGTGTCATCAACATAGTCTTCCATGTTTTTATGCATTATATCATGAAAGATGGTTGTCATTGCTCTTTGATATGTAGCACCAGCATTTTTAAGCCCAAAAGGCATGACATTCCAGCAAAAGGTACCCCATGCACATGTAAAAGCTATCTTTTCTTGGTCTGCTGGAGCTATCTTTATTTGGTTATACCCAAAAAATCCATCCATGAGCAAGTACATCTCATAACCCATAATCATGTCCACTATCATATCGATGTTTGGTAGTGGAAAGTCATCCTTGGGGCACGCTTTATTGAGATCTCTAAAATCAGTACAAACTCGTATGGATTTGTCATGCTTAGAGATAGGTACAATGTTGGAAATCCACTCTACATAATCAATGGCCCTAATGAAATTTGCATTCAATAATTTTTCTAACTCTGCCTTGACCAATAGGGCCACATGTGGATGCATTTTTCTCAACTTTTGTTTGACAGGCTTAATATCTGGTGAGATTGATAAGTGATGCATGATGAGATCTGTATCAAGCCCTGGCATATCAGAGTATGTCCATGTGAAGTTGACCTTCTTGTCTTGAAAGAATTGAGTAAACTGTGTCTTTTCTTCATCTAACAAAGATTGAGCTAGATGGATAATCTAAGGACATTCTTCTGTACCCAAGTTGATAGGCTGTGTAGGTTCAATGAGAATCGAAGATCTATCTTGGAAATAGCTTGATAGACTACCAAGTACCTCATCCACAGGTGCCTCAAAGAGGTTTTCACAATTAGATATGCCTTTATTTTTACTTTTTTGAGGATCAGACACTGCCACAATGTGGTTTTCGCCATCTAATCGCTTATTTTTCCTTTTAATTTTTTGGATGACGTACTTGATATCTGATTCCGTCATGTTAACCGTGGGTTCCCTGGTGGAAGAAATGATAGGTGCAATTGCATTTAGATAATAAGTGATCTCATAGTTGTTTTGGAAAGACCATATTTCAGGTCTTTGATTTTGGATAGACCAATCTATGAGATCTAGATGAATTAGCAAGAGTGAGGGGGAAGTTTCAATGTGATTGACATGGAAGGAGTAATCTCTAGTGACTTGTGAAGTTGAGCCTATAGAAAATGTCACAAAGGAGTCCAGCTTAGGAATAGTCTTGGAGAAACTAGCGTGATCCATTGAGACATGTTGTGAGTCAAACTCATCCGACCCCATACTAGACCATTCAACTACATCGATTTGGGTTGTATAGGCATGAATGACATCCACCCCTAGTTTGCAAGATGCATCAGAGAGGCTTTCCCACTCATACTCATGAGAATCTGTACTTTGATCCCTAGCTATGAGATGAGCAATATTCTACCTAATTCATCCTCTATTTATGTCCTTGGAAGTAGACCCTTCTTGAGCTTGTTGTTGGGAGGTAGAAGCTTCTTCATTATTATTGGTAGTCAATATGTCTTCTCCCCAAAGGAGGGAAGTGAGAGGGACAAAGTCTTCATCTTGTGTAGCGGTAGTAATTACGGGAGGATCATCATCCTTCGATTCACTAGACATGAGCAATCTTTGATCACAGGTTGGTATATCATTGTTTAGCCCAAAGCCTAGACTAGCGGTGTCTCAAGTATCATGACCTTGAGTGTGACTTAAAGCTTCAACTAGAGCATTCTTACAACCAGTTAAGGACCCATGGCCTTGATAACCCATTTTTGTCAAAAATTTATAGCCTTTTCCATATCTTTTGGGAGAAATGGGAGTAGTCACTATAACCTCCTCATCTTCCTCTTCTCTATAGATCTAGTCTTTAATTGCATGTTCTTCCTTTTCTGCTTCTAGAGGTATTGAAGATTGCACAAAAGTGCCAAAAAGTGGCATATTAGAAGTAGAAGGCTTCTTTGCAATAGTTGGTTTCCCATAGGACCGAGGGGAAATTGGTAAAGTAGCAATAGAGTCCAAAGTGTACTCGCCCATAGCAAGGGTCATCATTTTCAGTTTTTGTTAACATTCTGTGAAAGATGGTGCTAGCTCATGAGAAGAGCGATCGTGTGGGACTAGGGTTTCAGTAGTAGATAATGTGTTGATAGACATGGAGTTGTCATCAGGGACAACCACTTCAGTACCATTAAAAGGGAACTTAATGGATTGATGGTACGTAGAGGGTACTACTTGCATATCGTGAATCCATGGTCATCCCAAAAACAAATTGTATGCAAGTGGTATGTCTAAAACTTGGAAAATGACATTCTTCTCAACTGGACCAACTCTGATTGGAAGTACAATTAAACCTTTAGAAGGCCTTTCAACCTCATCATAGCCCTTTATAGTGATTTTGCACTTAGGATCAGTGGCAAATTCAGATATGCCCAACCATTGGATTACATTGAATGAAATGATATTTAACCTTGCACCATTGTCTATCAGGACTCGGCGGACACGGGTATGAAAGATTTGAACTTCGACATGAAGAACAAGGTTATGGGGATGACTGAGAGCTCGGTCATCTTCTTCAAAAAAGGTGAGATAGTGAGGTGAGGAAATGTGGTTCACCATAGCTTGGAATTGTTCTGCATCAATATCTATGGGAACGTTGGCAAAACCTAAAGCTTTCTCAAGGATATCCCTGTGCAAAGGAGATAACTCTAGCAATTCGAAAATGGAGATTTGCACTTGTGTGCATTGTAGTTGACTAACAAGATCATAGTTGGAGATCTTCGAAGTAATTGGTTGCTTAGATGATGAATCATTTTTAGGGTCATTAGAAACTTTTAGGAAAACCTTAGATTGCCCCCTAGTGATAGCATTAAGTGGTTCACCCCGAGAAGATGAAGATTTAGCCACTCAAAGTACCACCTTGGGTCTAGTATCAGTATGGTCTTGAGGAGTGGATTATGTCGTAAAGACCATTTTTGGTCATTCATCTTCAGCATCATAATTTGACTAGTTATCATTGTTGGAGCTTGCCATACATATGTATTCAATGGGCTCAAGCGTGTTTATAACATTATCAGTGTTAGTGTAAGCATAACTGATTTTGGTGTCATGATTCTTTTTGGCATCTTGTGAGGTTTCACCTTTCTCATATTTGGGCAAGGGTTTTTGGAAAGCCTTATGATCAGCATTTTTAACAAGGCCATCTGTGACAACTTTGCCAGCTTTAATGAGGTCTTGGATTACATCTTTGAGTTTGAAGCAATTTTTTGTGTTATGTCCTTTACTTCGGTGATAGTTGCAAGTGTGGTCTTCTCCCCACCATGGAGGTCTGACAGGTGGATCATAAGGATGAGAATTGTCTGGTAAAGTAACTAGTTTGTTTGCAATCAAATTTTTTAGAACCACCTCATAAGGCTCAACCATAGGTGTGTACATACGTCGTTTCTTGGTAAACTTAGAGCTCTTGTCAAATGTTTGTGGTTTCAAACTTTTTTGTTGTTTAACAACATAAATGGCACTAAAAAGGTTAAACGCAGGCTCCTTGGTCTTAGGAGTGTCCACTACTCCATTATTGACAACATACTTGTTCTTATTTCAAGGTTTTCCTTTGTCTTTACCATTCCCATTGTTACTTTTGTCTTTGTTTATAACAATGTCACCTCTTTTGATAGCAACATCCTCAATGCGATATGCACTCTCCACCATGGTATTGAAGGATGTGAATAACTATTTTCTTAGATCAAAGTATAACTCAGGACCTGCAAGTGTATTGACAAAAATGTCAATTTTTTTAGCCTCAGGCACCTGTCGAGGATATCGAGAGTATAAAGATCTCCATCATTGAAGGTATATTGCAAAAGATTCTCCTAGTTTTTGTTTGATGTTGCATAAGTCTAGCACAGTCACAGGATGTTGAATGTTCTATGAATATTGTTGGATAAAGCATTGTGTGAGTTCATCAAATGTCTTGAGAGGGGGACTCAACTTGGTAAACCATTCCATGGCTTGTCCTCTCAAACTTTTGGGGAACAGATGCATAAGAAAGGTGTCTTCATGCATAAAGTCCATGCTAATAGTATAGAAATGTCTCACATGGTCGTAAGGGTCACCATTTCCATTGTATTTGTCATACTTAGGAACCTCTATATCCTTAGGAAATGGCAGCATGTATAGACTCCTATCAAATGGAAGAGTGCAAATTGATTCAACAAATGATGTTTTAGGTGGCTCTTTTGAAGTTTGTAGTTGTGCAAATTGTTTCCTTAGTTCCTGTATTTGTTCCCTTAAGATTTCAGCCTTAGTGGGCTTTTGTTTTTGAATAATATGATCAACATTAAAACCTTGAGGGAGTTTCCATCCCCTAGCTACCATGTATCAGAAGTATTGGTCTCCATTTTCCTCTAAAGCTCTAAGCATTAGTTTTTGGGCAAAGCCATCTTGTTGAAATTTGATCACATCTTTGCTAGTTACTTCTTCATCACTATCATGATGAGATGGTTTAGGTGGTGAAGGACATGCGCCAGCGGAAGCTCTAGGAGTCCTTGGAGGTGTGTGATTACCATCATTATTCTCAAAAGGATTTCGAGGACAAGTTCCTTTATATCCTTCATAGCGCGCCTGATTGTCAGTGTTGACTTGTTGGTTTTCTCTTTCCATAGCGTATATCGCCTCTAAAGTCTTTTGGGTTTCATGTGATTGTTCTTCTAGGTGACACTTAATTTCATCAAGGTGCACCATAGTGACTATACCACTTGTATCCTTGGGTGTCTCAGAGGGTGTACCAAATGGATTTTCAAAACTATAGAGTGGATTATGCCTAATGTTAGTTGTTTGTGTTTGAGTAGACTCAGGATCTTCCACACAAAGTTGTTTGCAAGGACACTTAGGTGGTGTCCCCAATTGCTTGAAAATAAAAGGCATGTGGCTACCATTACCAACTTGATATCTAGTTGTGGCCGGCATGTAAAGAGTTGTCTTTGTTTAGTAGGACAAGAAAAGTGAGCTGAATTTGAAGCTTTTACGATCAAGACTAGTCACTTGTCAAAATGTGATAGATGGCTTGTCAAATAGTGCTCAAGATCTTACAACATGGGTGACTCAAGCCAAGCGGACGAACGAGAAGCTCAATAACGAATAGCTAGAATAAAATAATAGCTGAATTTTGACAAGTGATTCATCAAGATGTTTCAAGACTTACATTTGATGGACTAAACCCATCTTTTCAACCTAAGACAAATTCTTCACACACTGATATGTAGCTAGGATGAAGGGTGACCAACGTGACACTCTTTAGACCAAAAAAAATCTAATTGTAAACTCTATTTTTGACCCAAATGACTCTAGGTGATATTTTCTCAGAAGGAGGGTGACATAAGTTCAACATATAATGTCGCACAACAGAATTTTAACATTGGTGCAACACATTTTTTTCAAGCGACAGATATTGTAACTGAATGCGACATAATTTTATTGGCAATGCGACAAAATTTACTACTGACATGTGACAAAATTTTGGTAAAAATATGTTGCGTGATATTTCTCATGAGAGCGTGCGACAGAGTGCTAGTTTTGTGCAAAAAAAGGTCAATTTTTGGTTTGAAGTTCATTTCAATTTGTTAATCAGATAGTTGTTTCAATCAGACAGTGTTCCATTTCAGTTCATACCAATAAACAACAAGCTTTGCAAATAGTAAGTGTTTCAACATGTCTCAAAACAATTGATCAAGGGTAAAAACAACCTTGTCAATACGCATTTGGGATATCAGAATAGCCTTCCTAACAACTTTTATCGAAATGTTTATGTTGTAAGAACGTTAACACTGGTCAAAACATCGAAAACAATAGCCAAGCAATCTATCTTAGAGTCATGGTTCATTACTCAAAAACTTAGCCTACGCTTGATGCTCCTTTGCCTCACACCAAGTGGTTTCCCACAAGAGATATTGGCTTTGTCATGGAAGTGCCATAAGCACAACCAAGGGAACACATATGGTGAGTGTAAAATTTTGGGGTGATTCAGGTAGTCCACTAGGATCAATCCTTGCACCAAGAAGTTGAGTGGCTAAAAAGGGTAGTTACTAACTTACAGTTTTTAGATCGAGCTTCCGTCATAGTATTCCTCTTGCTCCCAATCATGGGACACCTCACCTTGCGATGAGTAACTGATCTCGTGACCACAAGAGTACCTTAAGCATTCTTGCCTAGTGATCTCCCTATGGTCAAAATCCCATAAGCGATCACACTAGGCGAAGATAAACACTATGTCTACCAAAGTTTATGTCCTTGGTAGCCTTGAGTTTATAGTGGGTTGGAAGAGCCAGGTAATCGGCTTGTCCCCACTTGGGTCGTTCCTCTTAGGTTGTCCGAGAGCAGACCCTCTAAAGGATTCTAACTACAGAAAGAGTGGATCAACTTTCGAAAGTCAAGATTTCTAATTCACCACAAGGGTGAAGAGCATACTCTCCTATTCCAATTGTTTTCTACCAAACATGCCAGGAAGATTCAGTTACCCCTTGCTTTTGAAACCAAATGGCAAGTCAAGATTTTTGATTCACCACAAGTGTGAAGAGCATACTCTCCTATTACCAAAAGACTTCAATCACAAGTTTTATGTGCCTATGAAAAATGAACAATTAGTCAATGTCGCACATGAAAACAAAAATCAAGCAAGTTTGGGTTTTTATGCTTTGGGCAACCCTGCAAACAGTGTTAGTAGCCCTTGTGCATTTGAAGCTTTGACATGCGTTCTTTTGTATGCAAGGTTTCAATTTTTCTTCACAAAGAGGGAAACCTACAATCACAACTTGTTAGCCCACAATTTAGCATGAAATAATCACAAAAACTACAAATTAGACCTCTATAAAATAGCCTAGAAATCTGCTTAAAAACAACAGTCAGCTAGCTAAGAATAAATTTGATCAAATCCCTCAAGGAATGAGCAAAAAATTGGCTCACGATACTTTTTGCTGAAAAAATGTCGTGTGATACTTTACATTATACCAAGGTGATAGTTTATGTTCAGGCAATACTTTTTCTTCAGTCGTGCGACAGAGTTTTGCACAGAGGGCGACAGAATGTAGGCTTTAAGTGTGACACTATTTCCAAAAAAAGTGTCGCACGATAGTACTGTGAACTATCGTGCGATACTGGGAAAATGTCACCCAACACTGCGACTGTAAAAAAAAAAAGAAAAATGTAGAGCAGTAAGGGAAATGCAAGTGAAAATAGGAAAATGCAGGGCAAAACGTACAGTCCTGCCCCACAGTGGGCACCAAAAATGTACACTAGAAATGTGTCACACTCTAAACCATTCTATCCCAACAATTCCATGAGTTCAGAATATTCGAATGCTAGCTTAGAGCTCCCTATCCACGAATTGCAAGAGAGTATATTTCAAGGATAAGAAGGCTCTTAGATGAGCCTTAGAGATACTCTTCTTGCTAGTAAACCATGCAATGGGAGGTTCCAAAGACCAGATGCAAGAATGCAAATGTCCCAAGGAGTTCCTCAAGGATGCAATACAAATGAAGATTAAGCTAGAATGAGATGCAAAGTGTAGCTATGCTAAAACATGCATCAGAGTGTTACAATCCAAATATTAAGCTATGTGAGAGATTATTGCAAAATAGAAGTTAAACTAACATGCAACATGAATCTAAGCTAAAATGCCATGGTATGAGAGAATGTAGACAAGAAATAGAAGTTCTCCACAAAGCTCCAAAGAAACCTATTAGAAAACCTGTAGCATAACAATATTCAAAATGAGGATGGATCCTTTGAGGGGGAAAGCTCTCTCCCTTTTAAATTTATACGGATGGTAGAGATGAAGATCAAGATGGTGGATGATCAACAGTGGAATTCGAAAATAGGTGTGATCCATGTGCACACACAAGTCAACCAATAGGATATAAGTTGACTTGTCATATAAGAAAAAAGTCACAAAGCCTTTTCTTTTAATTGTAAAATAGAAAAAAAGGACTTTATGTGTGCAATTTAAGTGGGTTAGAAGAATGGGGTCTTTTATTTAATTAAAAGGGGACATGTTCTTTTAATCAAATAATGAACTTAGGATAGCATAGTGAAACTATAGGTTATAATCAAATAAATTGATTATTAGAAATTTGGCTTAGGTAGGTGATTAAATTAAATTAGCCAAAATGCTAAGAAGGGGGCTAATAGTCTAGATGACCATTTTTAGGTGATTACAATACCCACTAGATAATAGACTAATATATAAGTTCCTTGTTAGAGGATGGACCTTGTTAGGAGTCAATGTGAAAATTTAGTATAGAGAGTCCTTGTTAGGAGACTTTGTATCCCTGTTAGGAGATTCCAACCTTGTTCAAAGTTGTGCTAACCCAATTAGGAGTCATCCCAACTCTGTTAGGAGTTGTAGTATAGTAGATGCAAGATGAGTCGACTGTCCAAACATGCACTTCCAATTACAAGAAGAGATCACTACCCAAATAAGTAATTAGACTTTTGGAATATAGATTCTTTCTTAGTTTGATCTTAGATAACAAAATAGCTTCACAAACTTTGCATATATTTCTTTGACAAAAGTTTGCATACAATTGCTGAGCACAATTTCTCCAAGATAGCACACTTGAAGCTGCAAGATGTCCTTTGCATAAATACCATGCATTCACACAAATTGGTCCTAATTAGGCTAAGATCACAACACACTTTTCCAACTTAGAGTAAACATCTAGGATGTCAGCCCTAAATGGACAAGTAATTATTTTTTAAACAAAATAATTCCTTTCCTTTAATTCTACTATCCTATTGCATTGGTAAAACATGAATATATCTTTTCCATATAGTTTGTACTAACTTTTGAGGTTATACATCTCATCATCAACATGTATACTATCTCCATCTAAATTTTCTAGTCATAATATAACATCAACAACAAGTTACAAACAAAACAATACATTGTTGTATATCAAATTCTTACTTAGACAATTTTTGAGTACAAAAAGCTAAGTATCTTTATTTCTAAGCAAGTACATCATGTGTTTCCATTCATGAATAAAATTACATATCTCCATTAGCCAATCGTCAACAATCTTCCACTTTGGCATTGATGGAAACAAAATAGGGAAACTTAGCTAAGTATCAAAAACTTAAAATAAATAACATATTAACAATACAATTGTTATAATTTTTCCATTTTACACATGCTCCCCCTTAAAATATGATTTCATACTTTTTCCTTTACCTGATTTACAATTTTCTTATGTACTTCTCCCCCTTTGAAATCAATGATAAAGGTTAAAATGTCAAAAACTATCCAAAAATTGTCCATCTTCTATCAAAATTTCTGCAAACATCTTCCTTAAACTAATAGAAGCTTCATGCAATCATCAAAATTTTCTTTGAAACTATCCAGACCTTTTGTCCATGTATCTTTAATTGATTCAACAAAGGTGAGAATTACAAATAGGGCATATGATGTAAGATCAACTACATTAAGGTCAGAGTATAAAAAGTTAGAATAAGTGTCCTGAGCCTTTACACATTCCTCCAAATGTTTCTCAACAAAAGATATTTTCAGAGCAATAGACTCTCTAAAATCTGATACTCTCTTCAAAATTTGTTTCTTCCAAAGTTCTAGTTTCCTAATATCATTCTGAATACTAGCCACTTGTCCTTCAAAATCATAAATCTTACTAGATGGATATTGTATCTGGCTGGATAGAGCTTCTAGCTCACTCATCTTTCCTTCAATATGACTATCAATATCCTTAGTCATCTTGTGAGATAGAGTACACTTAATTTACAATATCTTACCATCATGTTGACACTTCCAAAGTTCCTTGTTACAAGTATCAAGAATTATCAAATCATTCTTAATATTCTGATAAATAGTGCTAAAAAGTTAGCATTATGTGATATTTGTGCCTTAGATTCTACAAAATTCAACAAATTTGTGAGTTCTTCATCAGAAGAGTTTAGCGTTGTCTATGCTCTTTGTTTTGAATCTTATTTTGTGTGCTACACTACCAGAGTACTATGTAATCTGTCAATAACCTCCATCAAAGTTCTTTACAGGCTCTTCACTATCTTGTTCTTTTGAATGAGTTTTGATAAGGATGAGATCAAGACAGTTTGATTATCATCATCAGTCACCAGGGTAGCGAGTGAAAGTGGAGTAGATGAACTAGAAGTTTTAGTGTCATCTTCCTTTTGCTTCTTTTCAGCTACCTCTTTGACTCTTCTTTCTTCTTCCTCTTTCTTTTCTTTTTCCTTTCTTTCTTTTTCTTTCTTCTCTTCCTCTTCTAATCTATTCTTCACATCTTCTATTTTCCTTTTCATTTCTTCTTTAGCTACTCTTTTCTTTTCTTCATCTACTTTCATTTTCATCTCATCCTCAAGCAATTCCTACTTGGCCTCTTCTATTTTCCTTTTCTCTTCTTCTAGTAGACTTTTCTCTTCTTCTATCTTAGTTTATCTTCAATATCCTTAGTATGAGGTTTAGTCTATTCAAAACCTTCAAATGTATTTGTATCATCAATGTTAATGGTAACATTGGTCAAATCTATTTGCATTGTGTCACTATTCACTAATAGCTCTGAGGTTCTAGGTGTTGGTGAAGATGCTACCTTAGACTCTGTCATCATCTAACTTATAGCTACCATAGTCTCACTTCTTATCTTGTCCTTCTCACCCACCATAAATATAAATTGTCTTACTTTGATTCTCAAGTAAGGTGCAAGATTGTTCAATAATCTCTTGACTTCTTCATCACTAGCCTTGCATATTGTTCTTAACATAGACTTCCAAAGTTCTATGTCCTCTTCTCTTGTTGATGCATATTTTTCTATGAGTCTATCATAGACCTTTTGGTTTACTATGCCTTCAATATCCTTCAATTTTAGATTGTTGGCTATAATGTGTCTCACAGTGGAGATATCAATTTGATCTTTCTCAAATTTGTTATACAAATCATAAAATTTGTTCATTTAAACAAAGTTTCCTTCATTAGTAATAGGTGAATTTATCTTCTCTATTTCGACTTCTAGGGTTGCCAAGCTTTTCTTACTAGCTACTTTGAATTTGTTACCTTCTCTATCTATTTAATTTCTTGTTGTTCTTCTTCTTCTTTACTAGAATCAATGATTATTAACAATGCATTTTGTCTCTTTCCTAGTCTTGTGGCTTGTTGCTTGATCCTTTTAGTCTTTGTGGTCACAACTTCCACTAATCTCTCATATTTTCTCTTTAGTTCATTTGTCTAAATATTTGATACTACTAGATAGGGAATGCTCTATTCCAAAGATGTCTCTACAATAGATGTTGACAAAGGTCGCACATTTAGTATACCTTACTTCATAGTTTTTCTAACTGCTCGTGACTCACTCTCAGTCATATCAGCCTCTGATAAATATTTCTTCATTATAGTTTCTATCTTCTTGTGAGATGCCTTCTCCAAGGATGCCTTATGAGCTGATTGGGTAATCTCATCATAAGTTCCAATTTTGTTTAGCTTGGTCCTTCTCTAATTTCAATAGTAAAAAAATATATCCAATTGCTATTTCATCACTCAATTTATAACCTAAGGGATCAAGAAATGTTTCTCAAGGTTCTACTACTTAATATAAGTAAAATCTATATCAACCATAACACAAATATCCTCCTTAAATCTATCTACAATTGTAGGTTCAATTCTAAATCTTTGCCTCATTTCATTCTAAAATTTTTTCATAATCAAATTCCCACTATCCAATATCTTATCTCTTGGATGTCTTCTACACACTTTTTTGATCTTCTCCATTATACATCTTTCACTCCTCATAATCTATATGAATGACAAATATGGAAATATTTTAAGCACGTGAAAGAATATGTTATTAATTGGTGAGTGAAATCTAAACACACCATTCTTAGTACTTTTGATCTTCTCTAAGTTCTCAAGAAGTTTCATTCTTAGAATTCCACTAAGATTAAATTGTTCCTTCTCAATACATATCTTGTAGGTTGCATAGATGAATCCAGCTGACAATTCATCAATCTTTGAACTTGCACATATAGAGTAGGCAATGATTCTACTTAGGAATCTTACATAATTTTTCTTAATGATGCTGATCACCATGGCCTTTCCATTATATAGTGCCTTTGTGTAGCTCTCAACTTTCTTCCTAACCATTTTCTCACCTATAGGTACACTACCTTGTTTAAAAAGACTAGTTACCTCATGATTAAGGTTGGCTGAAATATCAACTACACTATCTTGCATCCATAGTTACCCATCATGTATTCTACTCAATATGATCTCTGTTTACTCATCTATGTCCAATTCTTGGTAAAAATGATATTTGAACAGGTCTAGTTCCTTTAAGTATTCAAATCTAAGTTTCACAGTCATATCATGATTGAAAACTAATTTCATATCCTTTTTCATATATTCACTCCCAATAGATTCAAACTTACTAGTAAGATAACTTCCTATATCTTCCAAATACACTACATTGTTAAGAGTAATGGATAATGGTGAATTAGGGTTTCCTTCTACGGGTTGCATAGAAAAAACCTTAAATTTTGGTCTCTCCTCATTCTCAACATTGTGAACTACCAAAATATACATGCTTCTATCAAATATAAATATTATATGAGAATAAATTCTACGAAAAATGATAAAATACCTTTTCTGAAGATAGGGTTTGCTTCGAAATTGCCTCGACAAGTTGCTTCTAAGTGCTCTATGCTTCTGATGTGATCACAATGAAGTGAAAATGAAGTCTATACTCCATTTATTCCATCAACTTGAACTTTCATTAATTCCATACTTTGCAAACACAAAAAAGTTGTCAATTGCATTTTGTAATCAAATATCTGCTCAAGATCTTCTATCAAACCATTGGATGCTACCTAGGGTTCACCATAGCTTCCTTTCATCATGAAAAAGCTCCACAAAACTTCACTTCATGAAATTCTCAGTAAAAACATAGTTTTCATATTTTTCTATAGAATTACTTTTCTTTGTAATAACAATAACTCTTAATTCCTTTGTAACTAGTTTAGATTAGCTCCAAATTACGAGCGAGCTTAGGTACCATCTAAAGTTATCTTGATACACCTTTTCTCAACTTCACTGCCCATAATTCAATATTTGAATGAAGCTTTCAAATTCTTGTGCTGTGAACAAGCTTAATTCAACTTACTTGAATCAAACTCAATAATTGACTTCAATCTTCTTGTCTTATCATCTTCTAGCATTTCTTTTATATGTCTAACCCTTTTTAAAATGCCTCATTGAGTTCTTCACAAAGTTCACTGACTACATTTCTTTGTTCCTTATTGTCTTTGTTAGTTCTAGAGTTCCTCTCATGGTTCCTTCTATCATTTCCAACATTCCTTCCATCGTTCCTTCTATTTTTGAAGTTTCTTCCATTGTTCCTTCTATCTCTAAAGTTTCTATCCATTCTGCAATACTTTGTTGTATGTCTGAAGTTGTTCCATAACTAACATATATGAGTTCTACTTCTAGGATTTTGCTAATCATCAGGTGCATAAAAATTCTGAGTTGTCTCCAAAGTTGTTGCAATTATAACACATGATCTATCTTCTTTCCTCATAAGGTCTTCCTTCTCTCAATGTCCTTTCATTAGATCTTCTTCTATCTACAAGGTTAGTATTCCTAGATATTCTACTATTCCTTCTATCATTATCATATTTAGCTTTCCTACAATCATTTGCTCTATGACCCATACCATGACAATTATGACAATAAAAATCAGTAACATGATTAAATGACTTATTTTTATAATCTCTTTTAATATGACCTATTTCATTACATGGAAAAAACTTACCTCTAAATTCATACCTAGTTTCCTTAGGAGATTCAACTTGCTTTGGTTCATCCAATATTTCAACTTCCTTGTCCTCTTTAGGTTTATTAGAAGATTGTCTAGATTCAATCTTATCATTAGATTTATCCTTTTCTTTCGAATCTGATCTAATATTAGGTTTCTTTGCAGACATATTAATTAGATAACAAAGACCAGTCTTATCACAAGTAGGTCTCTATATTGGCATTGAGTCATCAAGCTTTTCTCTACTAGAATAAAGCTTCTCAAGTTGTTTCTTGTACTAAGTTAATTCATCCCCATTTTAATTATGAAGTTCTTAATGATCTTCTTTCAATGTTTCAAACTCAAATGTCTTCTTTGCCAGACTTTCTCTAAGATATGCATTCTCAGTGTTCAAATTAGTTTCAATTTTGCTAGGATCACTCCTCAAAGTTAACTTTAGATTCATAATCTTCAATTCATGCTTCAAGATCTTGTACTCTATCTTAAACTTTGAATAATCATTACCACTAGTTTTAGATTCAATACATTTAGGCTTGGATTTGAGATGTTCAATCTTTTCCTTCAATTGTCAAATGTATACTTTGGACTCTTCATATATGTCCTTCAACTTATCTCTTTCTTTAGTAAGGAGATCAATTTGTTCAAGTGCCTCTTCAAGGTTCTTCATCAATTGTTCTATATCCATAGGGATCTTACTCAAGCTATTAAGCCTCTTCTAAGTAATTGTGCTTTGACACCAATTGTTAGAAATAGTGATTTCTGAGAGTGGGGAGAGGGGGGTGAATCAATAATCTACAAACTTTAGTTGCCAACTGGATATTATTTCTTACTTTAAACCATACATAACAAAGTAATAAAGTAATGTTGAATAGTAATAGTAACCATACACAAGGATAACTCATAACACCATATTTTGTTAACTAGAGAAACCTTGGCCAAGAGAAAACCCTTGTGAAGATTGTACACTATGAAAGTGTCACACCCTAAACCATTCTATCCAAGGATTTCATGAGTTTAGAATGCTTGGATGCTGACATAGCGCTACCTATCCATGGAGTGCAAGAGAGTATGATTCAAATATGAGCACTTTTAGCTGAGCCTTAGAAATTCTCTTCTTGCTAGTAAACCATGCAATGGGAGGTTCTCTTAGAGATAAGATGCAAGAATTCAAATGTCCACAAAGAATGCCTCAAGAATGCAATGAAAATGTAGACTAAACTAGTATGAATATGCAAAATGTAGCTATATTCACAAGAATGGGAGTGTTACAAATCCAACTATTATGCTATGTGGGCTAGATTATAGTAAAGGAAACTAAGCTACCATGCAACAATGCTAAATTTCCATGGATGAGAGAATCTTGACAAGAAAATAGAAGTTCTCCATTAAAAATCTCAAGAATTTGAATGATAAACCTATAGCATAACAATACTCAAGAGTGTGCATCCTTTGAGAGGGATAGCTCTCTCTCTTTTAAAGTTGTACATATGGTAGAGATCAAAGTCAAGATGATGGAAGATCAATAGTGGAGTTCAAAAATGAGTTGATCCATGTGCACACACATGTCAACCAATAAAATAGAAGTTGACTTCCCATATAAGACAAAAGTGACAAAGTTTTTTCTTTTAATTTATAAAATAGAAAAAGGACTTTATGTGTGCACTTTAAGGGGGTTAGAAGAATGGTATCTTTTATTTAATTAAAAGGGTACATGTTCTTTTAATCAAATAATGAACTTATGATAGCATAGTCAAACTATATGTTATAATCAAATCAATTGATTATTTGTAATTTGGTTTAGGTAAATGATTAATTAAATCAACCAAAATACTGAGAAGGGGGCAAATAGTCTAGATTATTACTTTTGGGTGATTACATTTGCCCCTCTTTGACTAATGTGTGATCCATATGGGAACACATTATGTCAAAGAAAATAGAAGCCATGTAGGTAGCAATAAATATAGATATTTGATTTCGAAGAATAAAATGCAGAAGGAGATATAAAATCCTAAATGTATAGCCTGATAGTGATAGTACTAAACACTAGGAAAAAGAAGATGTTAGAATTCAAGAAGAATACCAACATCAAGAAAATAATATAGATCAAGATCAAATGAAAAGATCAAAAATATGCTCCTGAGAAATAGATGATGATAGACTATTTCTACCCCCTTGGGATTAAAATTGAAATAAGGTAAAGGAAATGCAAAAATGAGTGAGATATGAGCATATCAAGATATAGTAATGTCCAAGATGACATATAGATGATTAGAACCAAAGAGTGACTATTAAGGAATGACAAAATGCCCTAGTTTGACCAAATTTGACCATGAAGCATAAAGCAAGAAAATTACATCAAATCGAGTAGAAAGGATGATTTTAGACATGAAAATGTGAATAGAAGAAGATATGAAGTGTAGAAATGATGAAGACATGAAGAAATGAAGGTGCCCCAGTGGTGATTCGAAGATTAGACCTCAAAAAGTTAGCTAACTGTATAGAAGAAGGTAGATTTTTAAAATGCAATTTTGACTATCAAGATGAGCTCAAATTTCAATTTCAATCCTAAAAATGGATCTAGGATGTCAAAATTAGCCAGGGATGCAATTTTCATGGAATTTTGAGGAGTTTGAAAATTAGGTCAAAATGAGGTTAGAAGGCTATAAAAGGGGTCCAAATGTCATTTTCAAATTCATTTTTTCTTTTGTGAATTTGGAGAGCTCAGAGTGATTTGGAGAGAGAAAATGATGTTAATAGGCATTTCGACCCACAGACACCATTTCAAGTACAACTAGTTGCACAACCAGCTAGCTGACTATAAGGTGCCAGTAAGTTTCCAACTCTTTACCACTTGTTTGACCTTTTTTTGCACATTTTGGAAGTGAAACACAAAATATCATGTGATATTTTAAAAGTATCACATAGGTGCTTTATAAAATATCGCACGATACTTCGTATCAAAAAATGTATCGTGTAACTATTCTAAACTATGTTGTATGGGATAAACCTATTTTTCACATGACTGAAATGTATCACAAGGGTATATCAAAAACTATCATATGATATGTAATCAACATTTTCCATCACCTTTATATAGCAGGAAATATCACACAGATGTTTTTGAAGTAGTTTTTCACTAATTTTTTGCATTTTGATCATTTTTTCAATGTGTTACTGATGTTTGCATGCCTTGTTTTGTAGATAGTGTTTCTAGCCCTTATCATTAGAGCCCCCAAAGTGGTGAGGTAGCATGTTGTATAGTATCTAACAGATGATGAGACTACTGCCCTAGCTAGCATGGGTTTGAGATGGGTTATATAGATGCCCCATATATGGGTGAATCATAGATTGTTGACTATGCTTGCTAAGTGGTGGCACAGTGAACATAACACCTTTTACTTACCAACTAGAGAGGCCTCAATCACTTTAGAGGACGTGTATCATATTTTTTGAGTATCTTGTCATGGTGATTTGGTGAGCTCTAAGTTTGATCATTGGTTTTGTACTTTCATGTTTGTGATATCCATGTGAAGTATGTTGATACAAGATTTGGTGATATTTCATAGGTTTACTAAGATTAGACCCCAACAAAGGGACAACCAGTGATGCAATAGATGTTCTGGGATGTTACCATCCTAGACCACCATTTGGGTTGGGAGTAACTCATTGATGAGTATGGAATTGATTACCCACTACCGAGTTTGTTATGTTCATTGGTTTCTCAGGCCTTGGTGGCAGTAGGGGCTAGAAGGGCTTCCCACTAGGATGGGGTAGACTAGTGGTAGATCTTATTGCATGACCTCACATGATGGCATGGGGGTCAACTATTCTTGCAAACATGTATCATGATCTGCATGAGATAGTGTACCATAAGGGTCACTCTTGGGCATGCAAAGTAGTGTTAGCATAGATTTGGGCATGGGAGCATATTACTATTATCCAACCATGGGTGTAGCCATACAAGTAGAGCCAACCCTACATTTTGGATAGACAGGATTTTTCCTACAGACGCATAGTGGGGATGTCACTTATTATTAACAAATTTTTGATGAGTTGACATATTTTACATGGCAGCCCTATCGAGAGTGCCATAGATGGTATGATGCCTAGGAGCTAGAGTATATGAAATATAGTAGACCATTAGTAGGCAGACACTTAGAGATCATGGAGAGATTTGTGATTAGCTAGGTATGGTGTCAATTTGTAGAGTGATAGGTGGTCTCAGTGGAGACTACCACCTATGCTTGTTTCCACTCAGATAAGGCATGCGGATGGATGCCTATGCTAGATTATCAGAGAACAATTTGATAGACAATAGCCTTGGTACAAACTCCTTGGGATTATTTCCCAAATGTAGCTAATGTAGGGGTAGATCTAGCCTATTTATACAAGATGTAGAGAAATCCTTTTATGCGATTTATAGAGTTAGGTGCCCTACCTATAGTAGGGGGACATGGAGGAAAAGGGCAAACATGGATGGAGCTTGGGGATAGTTCTTGATCTGGGAGGAGATAGACACATGCATAGGTTAGTAGGGAGGAGGAGGAGGAGGAGGTGTTGTTGAGGCAGTAATGAGTGGTGTGAGGGAAGGTACAGGTAGAGTAGTTGATAAGGGAAGGTGATGATCAAGATGGTAGGATTCAAGCTCTAGAGGCTAATTTAATAGAAGTGTGAGTGACCATTTCTATGTGAGATTAGTAGCTAGTGGTTGCATGAGTAGAGGTGGATAGACGAGAGTGAGCCCTAAGAGATGATTTAGCAGAGGCCCAATGAGAGATGGAGTGATAGATGACTAGAGTAGCATATTATCATGGGGTATCTATTGTTGCAATCTCTATAGATTGATGGATGCCTATGTACTCAGAGAGAGTTGGGAGATTAGAGGGTGTGGTGCAGGCACCAGAGGGAGACAAAATTTGCCACCAGGGCCACCACCAGCTAGAGAGGGTGTGAGTTAGTCATAGGCCAATTTTCATAGTTTTGATTATAGTCCATATATTTTTGAGATGAATATCTAGATTTTATATCCCACATTTTTATATTTACTATGAAACATTGATATATATATATATATATGAGATACTAGATTTGATTAATAGATTTGTGTATTTTTCTTATTTTGATTGATGTTTTAGCATTTTAAGTTTTCATGTGATGTTTCAGTTTCAATTTCTTTCTTATGTATGTGTTTCTTTTATACTTATGTGTATATGCTCATGTATATCTCTCATGTGTGATGCTTAGTTCTCATGTGTATGATATAGACTTATGTTTTTGAAACATGTGATGCTCGGATAGATCAAATGTGATCTTTAGATTAACCCCTTGTGATGAGAGGATAGCGAATAGAGATGAAGTGAAATATCAAAAAGGTGAAAAGACGTGATAAAGAAGAAAGAAAAGAAAGATATGAAAGTAGTTACCCTATATGTCCACAAAAAAGATGAAGAGAGAGCTCTCCCCATATGCAAGAATGACAGACTATGCTAGAGAATGAATCTATGATGCAAGCTAATATGCAAAGTGGTTTACCAGCAAGAAATGCATAACATTTAGACTCCTATTTCATGATTGAGCATTTATTAGGAACATCATGAGATCATACAACCATCACTAGTATAACAATGAAAACATGAATATGACCAATATCAGATAGCTATGTGGAGATCCAATCCAAGCATTAAAGACATGTAAGTCAAGATGACTACATGATTAGATTCCATAGGTTTGATATTGCAAGATTACACTAGTATTAAGGCATAAGCACCAAGATAAGCCCTAAGTGTGGTCTTGCCAAAATAGTCAAGGATAATACATTGTAAGTCAAAGTGTTAAGTAGGACAAGCACGAATGCTCAAAATACTATAGATGAATAAAGTATACCCACAAGCAAAAATCAAGAAAACATGCCTCATTCCCCCATTCTTCTAGTCAATGACATCCTCAAAAGACTATTAAGGAGGGAACATATAGAAAAGAAATTGTCATAGATAATACACAAAGAAAATAAAGATCAACATAGGTCTATTGTTTAAGTGTTTAAGTGCATGTGTATAAGTCACTTGGCCATTTCTGCAAGACTTGATTTTGATAGTGAAAAATATCATGACATTAGAGACTATAGGTAAACTATCTAAAAAAGTGTTAAGAAAATCTTGATTTCAAGTTGGGTGGGGGGGGGGGTGTGGTGGGTAGTTTTAAGAAAGACTATTTTTGTGAGTTGTTAAAGAAACCCTAATTCACAAGGAAACCTCAATAGGCTAAGTAGCTATGCCCCCAAGACAAGGACAAGAAATAATCCCAAGATAGGAAATGTGTTACAAAGTGATGGAGACTGATAGACATAGGTACATGGGTCTCAAGTAGTGCCTGTTTCTAGGTTTTCACCACTTGACAGATTTTCTCAGGACTTTTTTCAATTTTTATTTTTTTGTACTTTTTCATTTTTTTGGTGAAACATCAAAGTTCCTATTGCTAGGTTTTCACTAAGATGATCATTTTTTTTAGGACAGTTTACATTTTTTGGATTTTTTTTGGATTAATAAGTATGTACAAGATAGCTGAGCTACAAGACTCTAAGCATAGAACTTCTTCAAATATAGGACATTGATAGGCTCTGTAAGTTCTTCCCCTTTAGAAGTAGATAGTTGATAAGTACTAGACTTGAATACTATGGTGATAGTGTATGGGCTTAACCAATTAGGTTCAAACTTTCCCTTTTGCTCTCTATGCTGCAAATTTTTTGGATTCTCTCTAAGCACAAGTTCACAGACTTGAAACTCATGTGGGTGAACTTTCTTGTTATACTGATTAGACATGCACTTCTGATAAGACCTTATATGATCAAAAGTAGCTTTGTAAAATTCATCAAGAGTTTCTAGTTCCTATATTTGCATAGCTCTATGGTCTTCATTGGTTATTAACCCATGTAAGGAGACTCGCAAGGAGGGGATCTCAACTTCGAGTGGGAGAATAGCCTCAGAGCCATAGACTAGAGAAAAGGGCATGGCCCCTATATGAGTAAAAATGGTAGTTCTATAGGCCCAAAGTGTTAGATTTATCTAGAGGTGCCACTCTCCTAGACTTGTAAACCATTCGGTGTAAGATTTTCAACAATGTTTTGTTGGAGGCCTTAGCTTGGCCATTCCCTTAAGGGTAGTGGATCTAGGACCAATGCTACTTGATTTAAAATTTCTTGCATATTTTTTTAAGGTCCTTGTTCTTGAATTGTCCTCCATTGTCAGTAAGAATGGAGGAGGGAATACCATAATGACAAATGATGTGGTTCAGTATAAACAGGGCAAGATAGTTTCCTGTAGTAGTAGATAGTGGCACAACTTCAACCCATTTGGTAAAATACTTAGTTGTTGTGATGATGAACTTGTGACCACTAGATAAAATTGGATGAATTTTTCCTACCAAGTCAAAGGCCCATTGTTGAAATGGCCAATATGTCATTGAAGGAATCAACTCACATCCAGGAGCATGAATTAAGTTGCCATTAATGAATGACATCAGCTTGCATGGTTGGCCAGTAATAACCCACCCTAAGTAGTTTTTGAGCAAGTAGAAGGCCATTAGAATGCACCCCAAAAATGCCATCATGGACTTTAGCAAGTTCCTTTTTAGAATCTTCTAGCTCTATATACCTAAGAAACATTCCATCTAGACTCTTCCTATACAAGTCACCAGAGACAAAAGTGTAATGTGAAGCATTGTAGAGGAGTTGGAATTTTTGGTTGTGCATAAGGGTTTTAGGAATAACCTAATCACATAAGTAAGAGAAGATAGCCATGTAGTAGGAGGAATCATGACCTACACTAGTGTAGATCACCTAGTTGTTTGAGGAATCATAGGCGGGATGATATAGTTCTTCCACCAGGAACTCAAATTGTGATTCATGTTTTTGTAGTTAGAGAATAGATGCTAAAGTGGCCATAGTATCAACATCCTTGTTTTCTACTCTAGGAATTTTCTGGAATGTCATCAAAGTAAAATAGTTCTTTAGAGAATCTATCAACTTCTTGTAAGGGATTAACTTGTCATCTTTTGTTTGATATTCATTAAAATAGTTCCTTAGAGAATCTATCAACTTCTTGTAAGGGATTGATTAGCTTGTAATATTTTGTTTGATATTCATTGTTCACTTGGTTTATAACAAGTTGAGAATCACCATAGATGTGTAATTTAGTGATTCTCCATTCAAGATCCATTTTGATCCCATTTGTTGATGCCTCATATTTTGAAATGCTATTTGTGCAAGGGAATATGAGTTTGTAGGATTTTGGGATTATATAACCATGAGGGGAAATAAACAAGATACTTACTCAAGCTCATTCTGTGTATGAGAACCATTGAAGAACATTTTCCAAGTTCTCTCGGTGATGTACATAATTGAGGCATCTAGGAACTCAATTTACATGGGTGTTGTATCCTCTAGTGGAAAATCAACCAATTGGTTAGCTATGGCCTGCCCTTTGATGGTTTTATGTTTGACATACTAAATGTCAAATTCTAAAAGGATCATCATCCATTTAGCTAGATGATTGATAAGCATAGCTTTTCTCAATAAATATTTCAAAGGATCAATTTTAGCAATTAGGTGAACTGTATGTGCTAACATGTAATGTCAAAGTTTTTGAGAAGTAAAGACCACTACAAGGAAAGCTTTCTCAATACTAGTGTAATTTATTTCATAAGCTACCAAATTTTGACTAATGCATTATACAGCTCATTCTTTACCAGTCTCATCACTTTGGGCTAATCATGATCCTAGACAAGAAGTTGTACCTAAGATATAAAAGATCAAAGGTTTTCCTAGAATTGGTGGCATCAAAACTAGAGGTTTAGCCAAGTACCCTTTGATTTGGTCTAAGACTTTGTTGACATTCATTTTTCTAGATTTGAGTAGATCCTTTATGCAAATTCTTGTTAAACAATTGAGCTTTATCATCCAACTAAGAAATGAATCTTCTGATGGGTTGCAGACATCCTTGCAAACTTCTAAGTTGACTGATATTTCTTGGAGGAGGCATTTCCATGATAGCTTGGACTTTTTCAAGATCAACCTTAATGTCTTTAGTTGATATAATTTAGCCTAAAAATTTTCTAGAAGTGACACCAAAGACAAACTTTTTTTGGGTTTAGCCTATGTTGAAATTGTTCCATACTGTCCAATATTAGAATAAGGTCTTCAAGATGTGTGTCTCATTTTCTAGATTTAACCAGTGTGTCATCAACATAGTCTTCTATATTTTTATGCATCATATCATGGAAGATGTTGGTCATTTCTCTTTTTGATAGGTAGTGCCAACATTTTTCAGCCCAAAGGGCATGGCATTCTAGTAGAAAGTACCCCAGGCACAAGTAAAAGTTGTCATCTCTTGATTAGCTAGAGCAATCTTAATTTGGTTATACCCAAAAAAGCCATCCATGAGCGAGTACATTTTGTAATCCACTATCATGTCTATGTTTGGTAGCAAAAAGTCATTCTTGGGGCATACTTTATTTATATCTCTGAAATTAGTACAAACTTGGATGAAATTATCATGTTTAGACATAGGTACAATGTTGGAAATCCATTCCATAGGAGAGATATATAAGTGATGCATGATAAGATCTATGTCAATTCTTGGCATATCTGAGTACATCCATGCCAAATTGATCTCCTTGTCTTGAAAGAATTTGGCAAAATTCTCCTTTTCCTTAGTTGACAATGATTGAGCCACATTGATAATTTTAGAAGATTCCTTTGTCCCCAAGTTGATAGGCTTTGTAGGTTCAATGAGAACCAAAGATCTGTCCTAAAAATAGCTTGGTAGACTACCAAGTACCTCATCCACAAGTGCCTCATGGAGGTTTTCACCATTAGATATGTCTTTGATTTTACTATTTTTAGGGTAAGATACTACCACAATGTGGTTTTCACCATTTTACCACTTGTTTTTTCTTTTAATTTTATGACTAAGGTACTCGATATTTGTTTCTATCATGTGAACCACATGTTCATTGGTGGAAGAAGTGATGGGTTCAATGGCATTTAGGTAACATGTAATCTCATAGTCATTTTGAAAAGATGGTATTTCAAGTCTTTGATTTTGAGTCAACCAATCTATGAGATTAGGGTGAATCAATGAGAGTGATGTGGAAGCTTCAAGGTTGTTAATACAAAAAGATTCATCTCTAGTGACATGCAAAGTCAAGCCTATAGTGAACATTACAAATGGGTCAAGATCAGGAATAGACCTAGAGGGACCAATGTGATCCACTAAAAAATTTTGCAAGCCAAACTCGTCTGACCCTATACTAGACTCTTCAACTAAATTTAGTTGGGTTACATAGGTGTGAATGGGTTACATAGGCATGAATGGCATCCATTCCTAGCTCACAAGATGCATCCAAAAGGCTTTCCCATTCATACTTGTGAGAGTCTATACTCTAATCTCTAGCAATTAGATAAGCAATATTTTTTCTAATTTGTCCTCTATTCATGTCTTCATGGGTGGATTCCTCTTGTTCCAGCTATTGAGAAGTAGAAGTTTTAGCATCATTATTGGTAGTTGGTTTTTCTTCTCACAAATGGAGAGAAGTTAGAGGCTTATAGTCCTCATCTTATGTAGTAGTAGCAACAAAGGGAGGGTCATCATCCTCTGATTCACTAGACATGGGTGTTCTTTGATCAAATGTTGGTATGTTGTCTTCTAACCCAAAGCCTAGGCCAATAGTATCTCGAGTATGATGATCTTGAGTATGGCTTAAAGGTTCAACAAGAGATTTTTTAGTACCAATTAAGGACCCATGGCCCTGATAGCCCATGTTTGCAAGAAATTTATATCCATTGCCATAGCATTTAGGAGAAGTGGGAGTAGTGACTGTGACTTCCTCATCTTCCTCTTTCCTATAGATCCAATCTTTAATTTATTGTTCTTCTTTCTCTACTTCTAGGGGAACTGAGGATTGCACAAAGGTGCCAAAAAGAGTCATGGTGGAAGAAGAAGGCTTCTTTTTGGTAGAAGCTTTTCCATAAGACTAAGGGGAAATAGGTAAATAAAAAATAGAGTCTAGAGTGTATTCACCCATGCTGAGGCTCATCATTTTAAATTTCTATTCACACTGTATAAAGGATAGTGTTAGCTCATGATAAGAATGATTATGAGGAACCAATATATTGGTAGTAGATAATGTACTGATAGACATTGAGTTGACTCAGGGACAACTATCTTTGTACCATTAAAAGGGAACTTGATGCACTGATTGTACATAGAAGCATGCCATGAATCCATGGTTGTCCTAGCAAGAAATTGTATGCAAGTGGTATGTCTAGGACTTGGAAAACAATATCATTCTCAATTGGACCAACTCTAATTGGAAGCATAATTAGACCTTTGGAAGGTCTTTCAATCTCATTATAGTCATTTATATTGATCTTGCACCTAGGGTCAATGGAAAATTAAGACATGCCTAACTATTGGATCACATTGAATAAAATGATGTTCAACCTTGCACCATTGTCTATCAAGACTTGGTGAATGTGAGTATGGAAGATTTGGATTTTGACATGGAGAGGAAGGTTGTGGATGACTGAGACCTTAGTCATCTTCTTTAGAAAAGGTGAGGTAATGAGGTAAAGAGATATGGTTCACCATAGCTTGGAATCATTCCACATCAATATACATGGGAATGTTGGCAGAATGTAGAGCTTTTTCAAGGATATCCTTGTGCAAAGGGGATAACTCCAATAACTCAAAATATAAATTTGAGCCAATGTATGTTGTAGTTGGTTGACAAGGTCATAGTTGGAGATCCTAGAAGTAGTTGGTTTTTTAGAAGATGAAGCATTCTTAGGATCATGAGAAACTTTTAGGAAAATCTTAGATTGCCCTCTAGTGATGGTGTTAAGTATTTCACTCTGTGAAGAGGAAGATTTGGCCACTCAGAGTACCACCTTAGGTCTAGTATCATTATGGTGTTGAGGAGAATTTCATGTTTTAAGACAACTTTAGGTTTTTCATCTTTAGGTCAGTTGTCATCATTCTTGCCATACATAAATACTCAATGGGCTCAAGAATGCCTATAAGGTTGTATGCATTAGCATAGGCATAGCTAATTTTGGCATCATGATTCTTCTTAGAAGCTTTGGAGGTTTCACCTTTCTCATATTCTGGAAAAGGTTTCTTAAAAGCTTTGTGGTTAGAATTTATAATGAGGCCATTGGTGACAACCTTACCAGCTTCAATGAGATCTTGAATTGTGTCCTTGAGCTTGAAACAATTTTTAGTGTTATGACCCTTGCTTCAGTGATAACTTCAAATGTGATCCTCTCTCCATTAAGGAGATCTAATGGGTGGGTCATAAGGACAAGAATTATCTAGTAAAGTAACTAGCTTTTTTGAGATTAAGGTTTTTAAGACCACTTCATAAGGCTCAACAATTGGTGTATAAACATGTCATTTTTTAGTAAACTTAAATCTCTTATTAGATATTTGTGGTTTTGAACCTTCTTGTTGTTTTGTAGCATAGATAGCATTAGAAAGGTTAAAAACAGATTTCTTGGTATTAGAAGTGTCCACTACTCTATCATTGACAACATATTTGTTTTTATTCTAAGGTTTGCCTTTATCTTTTCCATTTCAATTGTTATTTTTGTCTTTGTTCACAACAATATCACTATTTTTGATAGCAACATCCTCAATGTGATATCCACTTTCAACCATTGCATTAAAGGGTGTGAACAACTATTTTCTTAGGTCAAATTATAGCTCAAGTATAAGTGTGTTGACAAAAATGTCAATTTTCTCAGCTTTAGGAACTTGCCTAGGGTACCTAGAGTATATGGATCTCCATCATTGAAGGTATGTTTCAAAGAGTTCTCCCTATTTTTATTTAATTTTGCATAAGTCCAACATAGTTACAAGATGTTGAATTTTATTAGAGTATTTTTGGATAAAGAATTGTGTAATCTCATCAAATTTTTTGAGAGGGTGACTCAATTTTGTGAACCACTCCATAGATTTCCATCTTATACTTCTAGGAAACAAACACATAAGATAGGAGTCTTCATGCATAAAATACATACTAATAGCATAGAAATTTCTCACATGATCATGAGGGTCACCATTTCCATCATATTTGTCATACTTAGGAACCTCTATATCCTTAGGAAATGGAGACATGTATAAACTCCTATCAAATGGAAGAGCATAAATTGATTCAATAAATGATATTTTAGGTGGCTCCTTCATAGTTTACAACTGTGCAAGTTGTTTCCTTAGTTCTTGCATTTCTTCTCTCAAGATTTCAGCCTTAGTAGGCTCTCATTTTTGGATTATTTGTTGCACATCAAAATCTTGGGGGAGCTTTCATCCTTTTTTTGCCATATACTATAAGTATTGATCCCCATTTTTCTCTAAAGCTTTTAGCATCAATTATTGAGCGAGCTCATCTTGTTGAAATCTTACAACATCCACACTAGTGGTTTCTTGCTCACTTTCATAATGTGATTGTGTTTGTCTAGGTGGTGATGAATATGTTCTTTTGTTGACTCTAGGAGTTCTTGGAGGTGTGTGATTTCCATTGTTGCCACCAATGGGAATTTGGTCAAAAGGATTGTGATAATATTCTCTTCTAGTTTCCTCATTGTGTGTTTGGTAGTTAGCTTCAACTTTTTGATCTACTTTTTCCCTAGCACAAATAATTTCCAAAAGTCTTTTATTTTCAAATGCTTTCTCTTCTAAGTGGCATTTGATTTTGTCAGGATACATGTTGGTCAAATTGTTTTCACCTATGGGTGTGTCAAAGGGTGTTCCAAATGGATTCTCAAAACTATAAAGTAGATTGTGTTAAACATTGGCTATTTATGTTTGACTAGAATCAGGGTCTTCCACACAAGGTTTTCTATGAGAACGTATAGGTGGAGTTTCCAACTATGCAAAAATGAAAAGGGAATGACTACTATTACCAACTTGGAACCTAATTGTGATTGACATGTAAGGATGTGTCTTTTCTGAATAGGATAAGAGAAGTGTTTTATATTTGAAGCTCTTAAGATCAAGAATAATCACTTTTCAAGGTAGAATAGATGGCTTGTCAAAGGTAGTCAAGAATTTATAGCACTAGTGACTCAAGCCAAGTGAGCGAGCAAGAAGCTCAATAGAAAATAGCTAGCATAGAATGGTAACTAGATTTTGACAAGTGATCATCAATGACATTTCAAGACTTACATCTAATAGAATAAACCCATCTTTTCAACTTTGGATAGCACCTAACATAAAAATGTGTGGCTAGGACCAGGAAACTTGAGATACAAGGCCCTAGATCAGAAAAAGTGGAGCACATACATTGTTTTGGTAGCAAGAAGTCTTAGGAGATATTCTTTTAGAACCCAGGTGATAGTAGAATAGAATAGTATGTCATACGATACAATTTAAAATACTCAAGTGATACTTTTCTCTTGGGAAATAATTCGCGCAAGGTAGGATGATAGACTTTAGTATAGCATGGTGAAAAAATCTATAATAGTAAGGCGGCACAATTTTTGAAAAAAATATCACACGATATTTCTCTAGAGAATGTGTGATAAAGTACCAATATTGTGTAAAAGGATAAGTTTTGACTCCAATTTTGTTGTGTTTTAGTTTTGAAAGTTAGATAGTTTTAGGACCAAACATTTTCAAGTTTTAGTTCATCTCAAGTAATAGCAAGGTTTGCAAATAGTAGGTGTTTTTAGCATGTCTCAAACAATTAAACAAGGGTAAAAACAACCTTTCCAATATGAATTTGTGATATTAGAACAACCTTCCTACCAAATTTACAAGGATATTTGATTTGCAAGAATGTTTACACAGGTTGATACATTTGAAAACATTAGCCAAGCAATCTACTTTAGAGTCATAGTTCATTACTCAAGAACTTGGCCAACACTAAGTGCTCCTTCACCTCAAACCAAGTGGTTGCCCACAAGAGAAATTGGATTTACTATGGAATTTTCATAAACACAACCAAGGGAACACATATGGTGAGTGTAAAATCTTGGGGTGATCCAAGTAATTCACTAGGACCGATCCTTGCACCAAGAAGTTGAGTGACAAAATAAGGTAGTTGGGTAAAAGTAAAAAGTTGTGTCACCTTTAGGCTGACATATCAAAAAAATTGAATTTGAGTATTGCTATCTAGAAATAAAATTTTTCAAACATATGATCTAGATAAATTCATTCTAGCTAAGTTATATATGGTCTTAGACTTTTCCAATTGGAAATGTCTATTAAATGCATGTTTTATACTAGTTTATATCCAATTACTAAATAAATAAAATTATTTAAGAAAAATGGTTTTCCAATAACTCTTACTATTTTTTAAGATAGCTTTTTAATAACATATAAAAACCATTTTATAGAGCTTAGGGTCAAGAATATTCTAATGTAGATTTTATAGTGTTAGTTAGATATAGAATATTGTAATTAAAAAATTCTTCAAGCATATATTTTAAAACTAAAAAAATGTTGAGTTTGAGAAAGAAAAAAATAGTAAATCATATCAAAAAAAATTTAAAATTATATGACATTCTAGAGGACAAATTTTTTTCTAAAATGTATAATTTTTCTCCAGGTTAGAATAATTTTGTTTTGAAAAGTGTGGTGGGAGATGAAAACTATCAATTTTAGGCGAGTTGAAATTTGAATCATTATAAAAGAGAAAATATAGGTCTAAAGATGACTTTTATTTTTTATTGTTCTAGCTATATATGTTATCTATAACATAGTCTAAGATCAAAGGGAAATAAGTTTATTTCCATATAGTTTTGTGGTGTGAACTAGACCCTTAATTTTTAGCATTGTTTCGACAACTAAAAAATTATCTATAAAAATTAGGAACTTATATCAATTCTTATTCTAGATAATTATTAAAAATTATAATCCTAAACTTCATCCATTTCTACACATTTTATTGGTTTAATTCATTTTCAAATTCAAGATAATAATACCAATTTTATGTCATTAAAGGTGAACAATTATATTTTTGTTAGCCTTTTCCTTTACAAAAGGGTGACATAGGTTTGTGCTTTTACCCAGCTACTAACCTATGGTGTTTAAAAAGGTCTTCTATTCACAATGTTCCTATTGCACCCAATTAAGGGACATCCCACCTTGCGTTGGGTAAAAAACCTCATGGTCATAAGAGCACCTTAAGCATTCTTGCCTAGTGGTCTCCTCATGATGGCAATCCCACAAGTGATCACACTAAGTGAAGACAAACAATATGTCTACCAAAGTTTTTTTGTCTTTGATAGACTTGAGCTTATAGTGGGTTGGAAGAGCTAGGTATTAGCTTGTCTCTACTTGGGTAATTCCTCTTAGCTTGTTCAAGAGAAGGTCTTGTAAAGGATTCTAGACTAAACAAGAAACAAATCAACTTTTGAAAGTCAAGACTTCTAGTTCACCACAAGGGTGAAGAGAATAATCTCTTATTCCAATTGTTTCTCCCAAAAACACCAAGAAGCTTAAATTATCCCATTTCTTTCAAAATCCAAAGGAAATTCAAGATTTTTGATTCACCACAAGGGTGAAGTGCATACTCTCCTATCACTAAAGAACTCCAATCACAAGTTTAATCTACCTACAAAAATGAAACAACTAGTAGATAATGCACATGAAATAAAAGAAAAAGCAAGCAAGTTTGGGTTTTTATGCATTGGGTAGCCCTGTAAACAATCATTAGTAGCCCTTGTGCATTTGAAGCTTTGACATACATTCTTTTTTATAAGATGATTAGGCAAACATTTGAAGGTAACAATCTACAACCACAACCATTAGCCATTCAAGTTAGCTTCAAAATAGCATGTAATCTATAAATAAAACTTTTGTAAAACCATTACAGACCCATAAAGATCTAGCAAACAACTAGTACAACCAAGAAATTGATATGATCACTCAATCAGCAAGCAAGTTCAGACTAGGCGACAATTTTTACTAGAAGTATATTGTGTGATATTTCTCAATATACGCATGCAACAATTTCCTTCCATGTGATATTCCTTCCTAAGCTGAGTGACATAACATACCATGAAAGGGTGACAGATTTCAATACTATCATGTGAAACTTTTACCACAAAAGTATTACACTATAGTTATAAGAACTATCATACAAAACTGGAAAAATGTCACCCAAAAGTTACAGCTTAAAAAAAAAAAAAAGTGCAGACAACAGGCAAAGAATGCAACAAAAAATAGCAAAGTAAAGGAGAAAGCTAAGTGTTCTACCCCATGTTGGGTGCCAAAAATATACACTAAGAAATTTTCACACCCTAAACCATTCTATTCAAGTGATTCCATGAGTTTGGAATGCTTGGATGCCGGCTTAGAGCTCCCTATCCATGAAGTGCAAGAGAGTATGATTTGAATATGAGGGCTCTCAGTTGAGCCTTAGGAATGTTTTTCTTGCTATTAAACCATGCAATGGGAGGTTCTCTTAGAGACAAGATGCAAAATGAAAATATCCACAAAGAATGCCTCAAGAATGCAATGCAAATGTAGACTAAACTAGTATGAATATGCAAAATGCAGCTATGTTAACAAGAATGAAAATGTTATAAATCCAACTATTATGCTATGTGGCCTAGATTATAGTAAAGGAAACTAAGCTACCATGAAACTCTACTAAAATGCCATGGATGAGAGAATGTAGACAAGAAAATAGAAGTTCTCCACAAAAGCTCTCAAGAATTTGAATGATAAACCTACAACATAGCAATACTCAAAAGTTTGGATCCTTTGAGAGGGAGAGCTCTCTCTCTTTTAAAGTTGTACAAATGGAAAAGATCAAAGTCAAGACGATGGAAGATCAATGGTGGAGTTCAAAAATAGGAGTCGATCCAGGTGCACACACAAGTCAACCAATAAAACAGAAATTGACTTCCCATATAAGACAAAAGTGACAAAGCCTTTTATTTTAATTTGTAAACTAGAAAAAGGATTTTATATGTGCACTTTAAGGGGGTTAGAAGAATGGGTCTTTTATTTAATTAAAAGGGGACATGTTCTTTTAATCAAATAATGAACTTAGGATAGCATAGTCAAACTATAGGTTATAATCAAATTAATTGATTATTAGAAATTTGGTTTAGGTAAGTGATTAATTAAATCAACCAAAATGCTAAGAAGAGGGCTAGTAGTCTAGATGACCACTTTTGGGTGATTACATGGATGATACCCACTAGATAATATACTGATATATAAGTTTCTTGTTAGAGGATGGACCCTGTTAGGAGTCAATGAGAAAATTTAGTATAGAGAATCCTTATTAGGAGACTTTGAATCCCTATTAGGAGATTCCAACCCTATTAGGAGTTGTAGTATAGTAGATGAAAGATGAGCCCACTACCCAAACATGCACTTCCAATTACAAAAAGAGCTCACTACCCAAACAAGTAATCAAACTTGTAGAATATAGATTATTTCTCATTTTGATCTCGAATCACAAAATAGCTTCACAAACTTTGCATGTATCACTTTCACAAAAGTTCGCATACAATCGCTCAACACAATTTCTCTAAGATAGCACACTTCAATTCACAAGATGTCCTTTTCACAAATACCATACCTTTTCACAAATTGGTGCTAGGTTAGCTAAGACCACAATACACTTTTCCAACTTCGAGTAAATATCTATGATATCGACCCTAATTGGAAAAGTAATTATTTTGTAAATAAAATAATTCCTTTCCTTTAATTCTAATGTCATGTTGCATTGGTAAAACATGAATGTCTCTTTTCTATATAGTTCATACTGACTTTTGAGGTTATACACGTCATCATCAACATATATATTGTCTCCATCTAACTTCATCAACAACAAGTTACAAACAAAACAAAAAAAATTTGTATACCAAATTCATACTTAGACAATTTCTGAGTATGAAAAGCTAAGTATCTTTATTTTTGAGGTTTCTTGTAAGCATGTACATCATGTATTGCCATAAATGAAAAAAATTATATATCTCCATTAGCCAATTTTCAATAGATGCAAGGTAACTAACACATTGTCTTCAGCCCTAGGAGTATCAAAGGGCATAGCAAAAGGGTTCTCAAAGCTATAGAGCAGGTTATCCCAAGTATTGGCTTCCTGTGGTTTATGAAAGATGGGTTCCTCCACAGAAGGTTGTTGACGAGGACACCTAGTTGGAGTTCCCAATTGTTCAAAGGTGAAAGAAGGATGATTTCCTTGATCGACTTGGAACCTAATCACAACTGACATGTAAGGATATGTCTTCATTTGATAAGATGATGTAAAACATTTCAAATTTGGAGCTTATATGGTCAAGAATGATCACTTGTGAAAGGTAAAAATAAGTAAGTGGCTTTTTAAGAGTTCTCAAGAACTCGCATCCTTAATGACTCAAGCCAAGAGGGTGAGAAAGAAGCTAGATAGCAAGTAGCTAGCATAGTGAGTTAACTGGATTTTGACAAGTGACCATTAGTGACATTTTTTAGCTCACATCTGATAAATTAAACACATCTATTCAACTTAGAATAGTACCTAACATGAAGCCATTGTACCAAACTTAGGTAGGAAGAAGTGATGACACCCTAAATCAACTATTACACAATTTTAACTCTATTTTGCAAGAAAAAGAAGCTAAGAAATACTTCTTAGAAGACTAGGCAATACCAATTATCATATGATAGGCTTTTCAACCATTGTGTGAAACTTTTCACTCATGTGATTGTTCTCCTTAATGAGTGTGATAAACTTGACAATTAGCATGTGATAAAATTGACAACAATAGTGTGATACTTTGATGGGTACAAAATATTGTATGATATTTCTCAGAAGGTCATGCAATATAGGGCTAGTGAACTGTGAAAAATGTAGTTTGAAGCTCAAAAATCCTATGTGTCATTTTAATTTCTCAAATGTTTCAGACCAAAATGTAGTGTACACAATATAAGACTTTAGTTTGCAGCAAAATATTTCATTGTTTGAAAAAAGTGAGGGAAATTCACATGTCTCAAATAGTTGGACAAGGGACAAAGATACCTTTCCAACATGCAATTGGGACATCAAAAGAAAATTTCTATGAATGCTAACAAGATTTTTTGATGTTCAAGAAAATTTACACGGGTCTGTTCACATTTGAACACATATGCCAAGCAATAATACCTAAGGTCATGATTCATTACTCAACAAATTGACCATGCTTGATGCCCCTTCACCTCACACCAAGTGGTTTCCCATGAGAAATATTAGCTTTTTCATGGAGATTCCATTAGCATAACCAAGGGGGCACAAATGGTGAGTGTAAAATCTTGGGGTGATTTGGGTAATCTACTAGGAGTGGTCCTTGCACCAAATGTTGAGTAGAAAAATAAGGTAGCTTCTAACCTATGGTGTTTAGAAAGGGTTTCCAATCATAATAGGATTTTCTCCCAATACAAGGACACCTTACCTTGAAAAAATTAATGGACTTCATGGCCATAAGAGTACCTTAAGCATTCTTTCCTATCATTTTCCTCATGGTCCCAATCCCACAAGTACTCACATTAAGTGAAGACAAGAACTATGTCTATCAAGGTTTTGTACCTTTGATAACCTTGAGTTTATAGTGAGTCTGAACAACTAGGTTTTCTTGTCCCCACTTGGGTTGTTCCTCTTGATTGCTCAAGAGAAGGCCCTCTAAAGTATTCTAGACTGCACAAAATGGATCCACTTTTCGAGGTCAAGATTTCTGATTTACTACAAGGGTGAAGAACATACTCTCCTATTCCAATCATTTTCCCCAAACACACCAAGAAGCTCAAATATCCCACTTCTTTTCAAAATCTAAGGATGGGTCAAGATTTTTGATTCATCACAAGTTTGAAGGGCATACTTTCCTACCACCAAAAGATTCTAATTGCAAGTTTTATGTGCCTACAAAAATGAGCAACTAGTATAATGCCACACACAAAATAAAGGAAATACAAGAACACTTGTTTGTTTGTTTTTATGATTTTTAGGTAGCCCTACAAACAAGAATTAGTAGTCTCTTAACATTCAAATATTTGACATGCATTCTTTTAGGATAGTTTTGCAAGCATTTTTAGAGAAACCCTAAAAACAAAAATATTAATCTAACAAGGGGGTAGTCCAAAATAAGGTAAAAACCTATAGTAAAACCTTTTTCAATCAATAATGAACTTGAGTAACTAGAAAATTGGAATGCCAAAGGCTCAAATTTGACCAAACAACTCAAACAAAAATAGGCTTTAGGTAGGGTGATAGTTTTTTGCTGATAGAATATCGTACAATACTTTTCACTATAGGGGGATGATATTTTTTCTTTGTGTGAACTTTTGTATTATATCCATGTGATAGAAATTACAATGCTAGTGTGGAAAACTTCTATATATGTGTGTGATACTTTAATTGGAAAAGTATCACAATACAATATAGAGAAATATTGTATGATACTAATAAAGTATCACATGATAATTATGACTATAGAGAAAAAAAGTGCAGGAACAACAGGCAGAAATGCAAGACAAAAATATAGGTGCCAAAAATGCACACTAAGAAAGTGCACTTCTCTAAACCCTTCTATTCAAGATATACCATAGATTGGAATGCTTGAATTTTAGCTTAGAGCTCCCTATCCATGGAGTGCAAAGGTGTATGCTAAAGAGCTCTCAACTAAGCCTTAGAGACACAACCCTTCCTAGAAAACCATGGAAAAAGAGATTCCTTAGACAAGAGAAAGAATGAAAATGTCAAAGAGCTATCAAACATGCAATGCAAAAGATGAATTATGCTAGAATGAAGTGCAAGAATGCAACTAAACTAAGCAAAATGAAAGTGTTACAACCATTTTAATTAATCTATGTGATCTTTGCTAATGCAAGAGAAAGATAAGCTATTGCAAATGAAATCTAAACTAGAATGAGGGTGAGAGTGCAAGAATAAGACAAGAAGTAAGAAGTTCTCCACAAATGCTCCAAGAAAACCTGTCAAGAAACCTACAACATAACAATAGATCAAAAATTGGGATACTTGGAGAGGGAGATCTTTCTCTCTCTCTTTTAAAGCTTTAAAGACAATTGAGATCAAGATCAAGAAATGAGGGATCGAGGTTGGGGGCTGACTTTTATCATGATCCATGTGTAAGAGAAAGTCAACCAATGAGAGAGAGTTGGCTTTTCATGTGAGACAAAAGCCTTTTCTTTTAATTTGTAAATAGGAAAAGACTTTATGTGTGCACATTGAGTGGATTAGAATAATGGGGTGTTTTATTTAACTAAAAGGGGACATGTTCTTTTAATCAAATATGGACTTAGGATATTATAGTCAAACTATAGGTCAAAATTAAATAAATTTATTTTTAGCAATTTGGCCTAGGCAAATGTCTAAATGGATTAGTCAAAATGCTAAGAAGGGGGCTAATAGTCTAGATGACCATTTTTAGATGATCACACTTAGGACTATTGCAAAATTAGTGAAAAAGGGAGCGAGCATTAAATATTCCCTTATTCATAAAGACATACTAAAGACAAATAAAGACAATGCCAACACAAACTTGTCTACTAACAAGGCACAGTTCTTCTTCAAAAATAAGAATGTCACAAATAATGCTATTGTTGATGCTTGAATAGTCAACATGACACAACCTTAAATGACCCTTAAAGGTTTAAATTCCATGATTTCACAAATCTATAACCAACTGCCACCTCAACACTAGACAACTAATACCTCAATACAAGAAAGATCTCAAAGACATACTAAGAAAAAAAATTAGATTTACACCCCTAGGAATACCATTTGAGACCAAAATTCAATAGTTGCTAAAAAAATGACTTCTTATAGTTACCCTCAATTAAGGATGAACTAGTAAAAAAAATCCTTTGGTGGGATGATAACAAGTTCTATGACTACTAGCATACAAAGGGACACAAGACCACTTTGTGTTTCCAACTTAAACATGATATCCAAGATTTAATTGGTGATGGAGTGATTACCATAGACCCTTCACTATTTTCCTCTAACTCTGATCATACCTTTTTCAAAGATCCTTTAGAAACCATGATAAAGGGAAAGCCTCCAGCTCAAATTCAAACTCATAGGCTAATGTCAATTACACTCGCACTAGGTATGAATACACCATCAATTTCTTTAATGATTCCAACTTGCACATATCTACATTTAGCTTAAAGAACAAAGATTCTCATTGTGAGGTCACCACATGTCGCACCAAGATCACCTTACTTGGAGCACCTAGTAGACCTATTGCTCCCACAAAAAAATTAACTTCTTCTAATTACAACCTTGTTGACCAGCTTGGTAAGACTCCTACAAAAATATCCATCCTAAATTTTCTATGCTCATCTCCCCAACATCAAAAGATCCTTAACCAAGCCCTAAAAGAGTCAATACTACCTAATAACATCAATGTTACCTACTTCTAGGCCATTATTGGGAACTTTTTTGCATAACAACATGTCACCTTTTTGCCTTAAGATGTCCCTAGAGATAGACCTAATCATAATTATTACCTCCATCTTGAGGTCTTCATCCATAAAGATAAGGTCAAACATGTCTTGATAGATGGTGGAGCAAGACTAAATATTTGTACCATAAAAGTTGTCAAAGGTCTTGGTTACTCCAAAGAGGATGTGGATCCTTCCTGAAGAATCATGATAAAATCCTATGATGATGGTGAATGTTTTTCCAAGGGTGTCATCATATTACCTATTAGAGATGGTCTTGTAACTGAGAACAAATTGTTTCAAGTCCTAGATATTGAAATGAACTACAATATGATACCAAGATGTCCTTGGATTAGTACCATGAAAGTAATACCTTCTACATATCACCAGTGTCTAAATTTTTCCTATAATAATGTAGATATTACCATCCTTGATGATCTAGATCCTTTCCAATTTTGTGCTAGCCTAAGAGGAACCACTGGATACCAAGTCCTAGTAAATAGTGAAGCAAAACTAATTGATTCCTATAAATATATTGATCCTACTAATCTCACAATTACATCCAAATGAAACATCAAGATTGAAGACCAAGGTTTTGGTGAATATTCTATGTCACAAGCCTTTAACATTTGGAAATTACCCCTTTCTCCCAAGTCATATGGTAAACAATAACTCTTGTAGATCAGGCAGTCCAAATTCACACTATAGAAGAAGCCCTCCATGACTTTCACTAGTGGAGGAAACTTGCATGAAGAGAATGTTCGAAAGAACACATCCACACAACTTGAGAAGGCTAAGGAAGGATAAAAATCTACTCCAATATCCGCAAAAAATTATAGACCTGGATATACCATTATGCAAAAAAAGGGATATGATGGATGTAGTGGCCTTAGACCTTAAAAACAAGGCATAATTGAACTATTGTTGCACAAGGATGACCTTGTAGTCTAGGGCTTGGATTTTGATTGGGCCCTCCTAGTACTAAGGTGTCCTTGTGTGATAATGTATATGCTTCAAATGGTGAAAATGAACCTGATAACACCCAACCTAAAACCAAATATACTAAACCCAATATAGATGATCTTGATAGCCCCAATGGACTTGACCATATCTTTGATCTTGATGACCTACTAGTGTAAGGTAAACACATCACTAGAACTCCACCTAGTCCTCAAACCCATCTTGAGTCCTAGAAAAAAATATGATGGGACTCAAGTCCTCTTGCTTCTAAATATGGAGCCCATAATCCATATGATAATGATACTCATATCTTTACTTTTGACCAAAGATTATTTAACACTAATGATGGTATCTCCCTAGTCCACCTTGAACTCATTGAATAAGACCAACAAGGACCACCAACCTTTGATTGATTAAAAAATAATGAAGCTATTGCATAATTCTTTAAACTTTGTGAAGGCATACCACGAGGTGACCACAAATCAAGATTTTTCATTTACTTGAATACCATGGCATATTTTGGGGACTCAACTCCATCTTCTAATTGAAGAACTAAAAATAAAGGAAAAAATGACAAAAATGACAAGAATAGGTCTCTTGGTGAAAATTGAAAGATGTCATTAGACCATGAAAAAGTAAAAATAAAGGATGCATCTGAGGGTAAAAACCTCTTGATGCATCCGAGGATGGAAGATTGGACATACCCCCACTTAGAGAAAAGTTTTCCTTTCTTATTGAAATGACAAAAGAAATAAATATGGGAATATTCAAAAATCCTAAGGTCATATACTTTGTAGCCTCATTGTCAAAAGAAGAGAAGAGTGAATTTGTTAGATTCTTTCTAGAGAGGCAGATCAACTTTACCTAGTCTTATGTAAGCATTCCAAGATTAGATCCTAAACTATCTCTTCATCATTTTCCATTAAAACTAGGAAAGTAGAAGTTGATAAAAATGAATCCCCAAGTAGCTCTCCTTGTCAAAGAAAAATTCAATAAACTATTGGATGTAGGATTCATAAGACCCATTGACTATGCAGAGTGGATATCTAATCAAGTAGCTATTCAAAAATACTCTGGGGGCATCTAAATATGTAAAAATTTCTATGATCTCAACAAAACATGTCCTCAAGATGACTTTCCATTACCAAATATAGATATCAATATAGATATGACAACTAGATATGAGATGTTGTCACTAATTAATGGGTTCTCAAGATGAATTAGATTAGAATAGTGTTAGAAAAAATAGTCCACCAAGATAACTAAGAGGGGTGGGGGGCGGGGGGGGGGGGGGGGGGGGGGGGGGGGGGGGTGTGAATTAATTATCTGATAATTAAAACATTTATCTTCTTTAAACAAACTTAACCATTCAACCAAAGTCAACAACAACATTGATAAAATGCACATAGACAATTACATCAGATATGTTGACTAGGGAAACCATTAATTAGATGGAAAACCCTAGTGGAAATGATGTCCATAAGATGATGTACTAATATAAATATTCCTTGGTAGATGATGGACCCTATTAAGAGTCTATTATAGAATTTAGTACATAGAGTCCTTGTTAGGAGACTTTGAATCCCTATTAGGAGATTCCAACCCTGTTAGGAATCGTAGTACAATGTATGAAAGATGAGCCCACTGCCCAAACGTGCAATTTTGACTACAAGAAGAGATCAATGCTCAAACATGCAATTTACTATTATGTTTATCTTTCCTCTATCTTGTTAATTAGACCAATCTCTATGAGACCTTGTAGACTAGGTCACTAACCTCAGATCCAATTATCAAACCTTGGATCACTCACCAAAGCCTTGGTAATGAAGTTTCCTTCACTTCTACACTACTCTGCTCAACTTTGCATTCCACTCTTTCTCTGCTTATAATCTCTTCACATCAATACAATTCATGTCCTATGTTACACCTCATGATAAAGGAAAGTGCACTTCCTATATACCGATTCCTCAAAAAAATTCCCTAATTTAGCTATTAGACCTTCTCAATTAATTATTGTAGAACCTCATTAAGAACATGTTACACTTAGTGATAACATAAATCTTCAGCCTTGTAACTTGAATAACTTTCTATACACACAATATTATGAAAATAAAACTTAGCCATGTCATCATCAACATGTCTTCTTCACTTTCTTAGCCTCAATTCTTAGAATAACAACTCGCTAAGAGATATAACAAGTTTACCAAAACATGCCTCTATAAACTCTATCTCAGAACAAACATCACTGAAACTTACATAACTTCCTTTAGACTTATCCTTTCTTCTTCTGACATTAATTGCATATACCATATACTTAAAAGTATCTCCCATAACCTCATATGGATAGAATGCACAACTATCCATCCATACCAACTTGATCTTTCTACTATTCTTCTATTAGATACCATAGAAAATTGTTATGTTGACATCAATGGAAAACTCAGTCATCATTATAGTAACATATCTACAATACTCCCCCATAGGAATATCATCAACATTCATGCTTCCAACAATCTCCTCATTTGGTATTGATGGCAACATAGATGAAAGACATCTAGTTCCAAGAATACCAACAAAGTACTATTCAACTTAAAATCCTCTTCATCAATTATTCTTCCCCATTGATATACCTCAATGTGATTTTTGTCAAACTGTCATTCCATACTATACTCAAGCTAAACTTATCCAACTATCATTCATACTACTTTAACATTCTATTTTTACCATATAATGTTTTTTTTCATGCCAAGATCTCCCCCATTAACATTAATGTCAAAGGTTTTAGCAACCAACTTTACTACATAAAAAAAAAAACAATTCTTACTTAGCTCAAGTGTTAAAATACATTGATCAAAAAACATCCAAAAAGAGTCCTAGATGACTCTATCCATCATAGATACTCCCCCATATAGGAAGCATCAATATTTAGTCTAGACAATAGTGGTACTCTATTAGACTAGACTAATGCACTCTTGCATCTTCTACTCTAATGTAGGAAGGGGCATCACCTCAAGAATACCACAAAAATACTCAAAAGTCTCTTTGGGAAGAGGCTTAGTGAATATATCCACAATCTACTCTTTAGTGCTCACATACTCCAATTTGATTTCCTTTTTTGCAACTTTCTCTCTCAACATATGATACTTAATAGAAATGTGCTTAGTCCTCGAATGGAACACTGGATTCTTGGACATATTTACCATGCTTGTGTTTTTACAATGTATAATAACAAGTTCATTGATTTCTATCCTTATATCCTTTAGCATATGCTTCATCCAAATGACTTGATTGCAATTATTTACTGTTGCAAAATACTCTACTTCCATTGTACCTTGTGGTGTATAATCTTGTTTCTTACTTAACCAAAAAACCAATCTACCTCTAAGAAAGAAAGCTCCACCACTGGTGCTCTTTCTATCATCCATACTACTTGCCCAATCTACATAAGTATAAGCACTTAGAGTGAAATAATTAAATCTGTCATACCACAATCTAAACTCATATGTTCCCTTCATATATCTAAATATCCTTTTGATTGTTGCATAATGTGCTTCTCTGGGATAAGCTTGGAATCTTGCAACAATTCCAACTACATTTTCTATATCCAACCTTGTGTGAGTTAGATATTGCAATCCTCTAATCATAGATCTATACTTCTTCTGCTCAATAGTAGGTGTCTCATCCTTTGTAGATAACTTGTATCTATTTACCATAGGTGTTCCAATGGGTTTTCATGTTTCCAAACCAAACCTTTTTAGTAAATCTTTCAAGTACTTAGTCTGATAAATAAAGGTTCCTTCTTTATTTTGTACAATCTACAACCTAAGAAATATTTCACCTCTCCTATTATACTCATTTTGAATTCTTTCTTCATCTCCTCATCAAACTTTTCACTTTCTTTATCATTTACTCCAAATATGATATCGTCAACAAATATTACCAGAATCATCAAACCATCATCAATTTCTTTTGAATAGAGATTACTATCTACCATACCTTTTCTATATCCAAGTTTTGTCAAGTGTTTGTCCAACCTTGTATACTAAGTTCTGGGTGCTTGCTTCAATCCATACAATGCTTTCCTTAATTTGCATACTATGTCCTTGTCATATATCAAAGGACATCCTTTAGGCTACTCAATGTATACTTCTTCTTTAAGTTCTCCATTCAAAAATGCTGACTTGACATTCATCTAATATACTTTTAATTTCTTCTATACTACATAGGCTAGGAATAATCTTAGTTCTTCTATTCTAGCCACTGGAGAATAAGTCTCCTCATAATCTATCCCTTATTGCTATGAGTAGCCTTTACATACCAATCTTGGTTTATTTATTACATCTTTTCCTTGTTTATTCATTTTGTTTTTGAATACCCATCTAGTTCCTATCACATTCTTATTTTCTGGTCTAGGGACCAATTCCCATGTCTCATTCTTTACTATCTAACCCAATTCCTCTTTCATAGCTTGTTTCCAATTATCATCTTTACATGCTCCATCTACATTCTTAGGCTCAACTTGAGATATCAAGTATAGTTCCTCATTTACTCTACTTTTTTTCATCACAACTTTGTCTCTGCTTATGATGATCTACTTGGATGGGTGATTCCTTATCATATTATTTCTTGAAGTAGGAGTTTCTATCTCAACTCTTGGCTCTACTGAAGGTTCCAAGCTTTGTTCTTGCCTTGGCCCTCCTTACTTTCCCAAATCATTATTAGTCTCAAGAAATACTTCATCATTCCTTGGCTTAGTAACAACATCATTGTCTAAATGGTAATCAATTATTCTCTCTTGTATTCTAAATTTCTCATCAATTCTTATATTTGCACATTCCATAATAGTCTTAGTTCTTTGATTATAACATCTATAAGCCTTACTTTTCAATGAATAACCAAGAAACATACCCTCATCACTTCTATCATCAAACTTACCAATATCATCATCTCTTTTGATATAACACTTCCAAAAATTCTAAAATACTTAACTGTAGGTGAGTGACCAAACCATAGCTCATAAGATTTCTTGTTTGTGTTTTTCCTGACTGGCACTCTATTCATAGTGTATACAGTTGTATTCATAGCTTCTCTCCAAAATGTTTTGGATACCTCATTCTCTGCTAACATAGCTCTTGCAGCTTCTATAACTGACTTGTTCCTTCTCTCTACAATGCCATTCTATTCAGGGGTTCTTAGAGCTGATAATTATCTTTTAATTCCATTTTCTTGTTTGCTAGTGTTTGCTAGTCTGGGGACCAATTCCCATGTCTCATTCTTTACTATATAATTCAATTCCTCTTTCATTACTTGTTTCCAATTATCATCTTTACATGCTTCATCTACATTCTTAGGCTCAACTTGAGATATCAAGCATAGTTCTTCATTTACTCTACTTCTTTTCATCACACCTTTGTGTTTTCTTCTGATGATCTACTTGGATGGGTGATTCTTTATCATATTCTTTCTTGAAGTAGGAGTTGCTATCTCAACTCTTGGCTCTACTAAAGGTTCCAAGATTTGTTCTTGCCTTGGCTCTCCTTACTTCCCCAAATCATTATTAGTCTCAAGAAATACCTCATCATTCCTTGGCTTAGTAACAACATCATTGTCTGAATTGTAATCAATTATTCTCTCTTGTATTCTAAATTTCTCATCAATTCTTATATTTGCACTTTCCATAATAGTCTTAGTTCTCTAATTATAACATCTATAAGCCTTAATTTTCAATGAATAAACAAGAAACATACCCTCATCACTTTTATCATCAAACCTACCAATATTATCATCTCTTTTGATATAACGCTTACTTCCAAAAATTCTAAAATACTTAACTATAGGTGAGTGACCAAACCACAGTTCATAAGGTGTCTTATTTGTGTTTTTCCTGACTTGCACTCTATTCATAGTGTATATAGTTGTATTCATAGCTTCTCTCCAAAATGTTTTGGATACATCATTCTCTACTAACATAGTTCTTGTAGCTTCTATAACTGACTTGTTCCTTCTCTCGACAATGCCATTCTATTTAGGGGTTCTTAGAGCTGATAATTATCTTTTAATTCCATTTTCTTCACAATACATGTTAAACTGATTTGAAGTAAATCCCCTCCTCTATCTAATCTTAAAAATTTAATCTTCATACCAGATTCATTCTCAACTCTATTCTTGAATATCTTAAACTTATCAAATGCCTCATATTTCTCTTTAAGAAATGAAACCCACATCATTCTAGAAAAATCATCAACTAGAATCATAAAGTACCTTTCACCATAAAATCCTTTAGTATTTGTAGGACCATTGAGATCTATGTGTAAAATCTCCAATTTTTCTATATTGGTAAACTTCTTGCTAGGAAAAAATGTTTTGTTATGATTAGCTAAAACACATTCCTTGCAAATTGTGTTAGTAGGCTTTACAATCTTCAAAAAATCTCTAACTACAAACATTCTACTAGTCCTCACAATGTTTTCAAAGTTTATATGACAAAATCTCTTATGCCATAACTAACTGTCATCTACCTTTGCAACCAAACTTGTCATTTCAGTACAATTCAACTGAAATAGATTACCTCTAGATCTAGTTCCTATTCAAATTACATTTCCATCTTTGTCTTTAATCATGCATGTATTTTCTATGAACTAAAACTAATACCCTTTGTCCACTAGTTGTCCAACACTCAAAAGATTATTCTTTAAACCATCAACGAACTATACATCTTTAGTGTTAGTTATACCATCAAGAGTTATAGATCCAATACCTTTAACTTGGTATGCTGTATTATTTCCAACTCTAACAATTCCTCCATCCTAACTTTTGAAGTCAACAAACTTGTTCATATCACCAGTCATATGATGTGAACAAACACTATCAATTATCCAATTAGATTTCTTCTCAACCTATGACACCAAAGCTACCTTTTCTATAATTTATTCTCTAATTGCCACAAATCCAATTTCATCATCACTAGCACTTAATTCTTATTAATTAGAATCCTTATCTTCATTTACATACAAACACTCTCTATCTTTTCTAGGCTTGTAACTTCCCTTATACTTTTCTCTCTCTTTTAGGACTTAGATGCATAATGACCATATTCATCACAAGTCCAACATTTAAAGATTTTCTTACCTCCTTTTTTCTCTTTTTACTAGAAGAGCTACTCCTTATTCAATCTTTTTTTCCTCCTCAAATTTGTTTCTACTAGCAAAATCTCCTCTAGCACTTGTGCTCCTTGATAAATTAGGTCAAATATTCAAGGCACTGAAAGTTGTCTCTTTTCTAGTCAATTCTTTAGATTGTCTAAGTTCATTCTCAACTACTTCAAGTCTTCCAAGAAATGTCTCCTTTTTGAAATCTTTTGTACAAGATATCAATAAATATATCATTTGAACTACTAACTTAAATGGTGGTGCTAGAGTCTTCGCTATCTTCCATATAACCTCATCATCTTCTTTGGTTCCTCCTTGGGTTCTAATACCTATAGTAATCTTTGATATTCTACCTATATATGTTCTTACAGATTCATCTTCTATCATTTTAGCATCTTGAAATGCACAAATCCAACTTTGTAACCTCAACTTCTTAGAATGTGCATCTCCTTCAAAACTATTTTCCAAAACATTCCAAATCAAATGTGAAGTAGCAAGTGATTTTACCTAATTGTATTCAATTTCAAGAAGTGCAGTCAATAGTACTTCTCTAGCTCTCATGTTGCACATAAAAAGATCTCTTTTTTCCTCGATGCAAATTTTCAAATCCTTTTTAGCAATGACTATCTTCACTGATTTTGTCAAGATCCAATATCCTAGACCCATACACAGAAAATGTGTCTTCATATTTTCTTTCTAGCTATCATAATTTGTTCCATCAAAATTAAAACTATCTTTTCTAAACATGTTCTCCATGGATCTCCCAAAGTTGTTAAACTTTACCTTCAAGGACATGATGCTCTGATACTAATTGTTAGAAACAATAGCCCACAAAGATAACTAAGAGGGGGGTGACTCAGTTATTTAATAATTAAAACATTTATCTCCTTTAAAAAGACTTAACCATTCAACCAAAGTAAACAAAAACCATTATAAAATGCACATATACAATTACACTAAATATGTTGACTAGGGAAACCCTTGATCATAAGGAAAACCCTAGTGGGAATGATGCCCACAAGATGATGTACTAATATAAATATTCCTTGTTAGAGGATGGAACCTATTAAGATTCTATTACAATAGTACATAGAGTCCCTATTATGAGATTCCAACCTATTAAGAGTTGTGGCAACCCTATTAGGAGTTGTAGTACAATGTAGGCAAGATGAGCCCATTGCCCAAATATGCAATTTCAACTAGAAGAAGAGCTCACTACTCAAACATGTAATTTACTGTTATGTTACTCTTTCCTCTATCTTGTAAAATAGAACAATCACTATCAAATCTTATAGACCAAGTCATGAACCTTAGATCTAAATATCAAACCTTGGATCACTCAACAAAACCTCGACAATGAAATTTCCTTCACTTTTGTACTACTCTACTCAACTTTGCATTTCGATCTTTCTCTGCTTGCAATCTCTTCGCATAAATAAAATTCATGTCATATGTCACACCTCATGATAAAGGAAAATGTCCTTTCTTTATACTAAGTCCTCAAAATAATTCCCTGAGCTAGCTATTAGACTTTCTCAATTAATTATTATAGGACCTCATTAAGAACACATTACATTTAGCAATAACATAAATCTTCTACCTTGCAACTTGAATAAATTTTCATACATGCAATATTATGATGAGAAAAATTAGCTATGTAATCATCAACATGTCTTCTTTAGGTCCTCAACCTTGATTCTCAGAATATCAACTCTACTAAGAGATATAACAAGTTTACTAGTGCATGCCTCTATAAACTCTATCTCAGAATAGACATCACCAAAAATTACATAATTTCTTCTAGACTTATCCTTTCTTGTTTTGATGTTAACTACATATACCATATACTTAGAAATATCTCCCATAACCTTAGATGGTTAGAATGCTCTACTAGTTGTTCATATCAACTTTATCTTTTCGTTGTTCTTCTATCAAATACTACAAAAAACTGTTATATTGACATCAATGAAAAACTCAGTAATGAATATAACATATCATCATAGTGACATATCTACAATAATCCCTAATAGGAATATCATAAACATTCATGCTTCCAACAAATAGCTCCTAAAGATCAACAAAAAACAAATTTCATATGTTCTTAGGTAACATATTTTTGGAATCTCATGCCTTTTAGCCTCAAAAATGTTAGGGCAACACAACAGAGAGTGATGGCTACTATCTACGATGATTACATGTACATCTTAATGGAAGACTATGTAGATGATCTACTATGGAAATCCCCTACAATAGGAGATCACTTGGTAATCTTAGAAAAAATATTCAATAGAATGGAAGGCTATAAGCTCAAATTGAATCCTAAAAAGTGTGTCTTTAGGGTTTTCTTAACAAACTCCTAGGATATCTTGTTTCTTAATGAGGCATCGAGGTTGACTTTGAAAAAGTAAAAGAAATGCTCAAAATACCTCCTCCAACCAATCTAAGAACATTAAGAAGCCTACAAGGGAATCTAAAGTCTATCCAAAGATTAATTGCACCACAAGCAAATAAATATCACTTCTTTTAGCATCTACTATGTAAATGAGGATCCATTCAATGGAATAACTATTGTGATGATTCCTTTCAACAAATCAAAGAATATCTTCTAAATCTATTAGTTCTAATGGATCCTATTCTGTGAAAACCATTTATTTTATATATCAACTACATAAATAACATTAGGATCTCTCTTAGCACAAAATGATGAAAAAGGGAGAGAGTGAGCCATTTATTACATCACCAAAACTCTTGTGGGATATAAATTAAACTATTCACTCATTGAATATCCTACCTTTCTATAATCTTTATATCCCAAAAGATAAGACATTACATGCTACATTAGAAAAACATGCTCATCTCTAAGAAAGACCCATTAAAATATCTGCTAAGTATAGTCTCTCATTGAGAACTTTGTAAAATGGGTTATGATCCTCAATGAATTTGACATGAAGTATATGGATAGAAAAGTAATTAAAGGACAAGTGATAGCTGATCAGTTAGTAGAAGCACCTATAGTAGATGATTGTCCCATGTTAATAGATTTTCTAGATGAAGCTATCTTTAATATGGACATAGCTAATGAATGAAAGCTTTACTTTGATGGCTCACACACAAGAAATAGTCTAGGAGATAACATTATGTTTGTTACACCTCAAGGGAATATAATTGAATAACATTTAACTATATAAACAACATAGAAAAATATGAGGCAATGAAGAATCCTACCTCCTAACTTATCCAAGAATGAATGTTGAGCCTTGATGCATCAAGTTGCTAGATATGTCATCATTGATGATACCCTTTACAAGAAATCCTTTCACCAAACTCTTCTTAGATGCCTTAATTTTCAAGAAGCCAAATTTTCCTTACACAAGGTACATGGAGGTATATGTGGAGGCCATTTTAATGGTTTCATGCTAGCCAAGAAGCTAGTAAGAGATGGATATTATTGGTCTACCGTGGAACAAGATGCTCACAATTTTTCTAAGACATGTCATAAGTGCGAGATACATAATAATTTGATTCATGCACCAATGCAAGAAATTCAACAAGTTAATTCTCTATGGCCTTTTTCATAGTGGAAATTTGATCTCATTGTAGTCATTACTCCTTTATTTGATGATCATAATTTTATTATCATAGCGACTGAATACTTTACCAAGTGGGATGAAGTCATCCCTTTGAATTTCACTATTGTAAATCAAATTTCAAGGTTTATCCTAAATTATATCATATGCCTCTATGGAGACCCTCTTGCCATTATTACTGATCATGGTAGTTCATTTCAAAATAAGGACATTTACAAGCTCTATAAAAAGTAAAATATATACCATGGATACTTTAGTATTTTCCATCCATAAGGTAATGGCCAAGCAAAAGCATCTAACAAGACCATTATCAAGATCCTCCAAAAGACTATTAATGACTCTGGTTGAGAATGGTACTTGCAATTAAACCCATCTCTTTGGGCCTATAAAACAAGTGTGTGTGCTCCTAGTGGAGAAACACCATACTCTTTAGTCTATGGCATTGAGGTCATCAATCATTGAGACTATCCCTATAAGACATTGTTGATGATAAGAACTACATAATATCAAGACTATATGAACTTGAAATGATAGATTAGTTAAGGTGACCCATGTGAACACATTTGAAAGCTTACTAAAATTGGCTCAAGATGAGCTATAACAAGAAATTATGAGGTTGTCACTTTGAAGTTGGTGACTTGGTCCTAAAGATGAACTAAAAGACCCAATAACACAAAAAAACTAGGCAAATTTGAAATTAACTAGGAAGGACCCTATGTAGTTACTATAGTTTTTGGGTTTAGAGTATAACATCTTAGAATTTAGGAGGGAAAACCAATTCTTGTATCCATCCATAGTATGTATCTCCACAAGTATTACGCTTGATTCTATCTGAAAGTCTTGAAAAAATATCAATAAAAATGACAAAACGTCCTAAAAAAAGTCATGAAAAAATGGATGTCTTGATGGAAACTTGGAAAATAGGTGTCTTGGCATGAAAAATTGAGTAAAGAGAAAAATCTATCCAAAAGTGAAAACTTGGTAAATAAGCTCTTTGGGCAACTACCATGGTGAAAACCTAGCAAGAAGATGCCATGTGCAATCATTTGTTTCTCCTCCATCTATCAAGATTCTATCTAGTCTTCCCCCCACCCCTTGTCATTCCATGATCACATCCTTCATAGTTCAAGGCATCCTTAGTCCTTGGTCATGGCCTAAAAACTAGTTAATGTTGTTAGAGTGGGGTTGTCATTGCACCAAAAGACTAATCTATCAATGCCTAATAGAACCACTCAACTTATAGTGCATAGAAGGTGGTTAAGACCTTGTTAGAAATCCTAAGGGGAGTGCTAAACAAATTCCTAACAATTTCCCCTTAGCATTACCCTAGGATCTGAGGATTCAAACCTTTGACCAAGCTCTAATACCACTTGTTACAGTGGGGTTGCCATTGCACTAAAAGATTGATCTGTCAATGCCCAATACAACCACTCCACTTATAGTACACAGGAGGTGGTTAAGCCCTCGTCACGAATCCTAAGGGGAGTGCTGAAATTTTTTTCTAACAAATACCTCTCATTATCTTGCCCAAGTGTCGCTAGTTTGTACATACTCTACCTTTGGCCTTTGTACATAGTTTCCATCTTGTATGAAGACATATTACCTACATAGTGTATGGGTTTAAAATTGAATGAGGGGCATGTCCCTAAGAACACGTTATCTATTGGACTTACCATATATCAGATTGGAGCCAATATTTGTGAATCCTTTATGATCCTAAAAAATCTCTAAAAAATTAAATATGATCTTGCGAAAAGACCTAAAAATTATATAATGTCCTAAAAAAGTCCCTAAAAATCATAAAAAGTCCTAAAATAAATCCTAAAAATCATAAAATATCCTGAAAAAAATAGCAACACAAAAACATCAAATATCCTCAAAACCTCTAAAAATATTAAAAATACCCACCAATTTTTTTCAATAAACCTTGTATGTAATCACTTTAGATAATCACCCTTTGGCTTAAGCACTTGTACATTTATAGATTGAAACTCAAAGCACCATGCTACAATAAAAAATACACCTTGAAACATCATCTGAGTAACATGAACCAACAATTAATTCAATTTGTCATTGTGATCCTACCAATCAAACCAAGAATCAAACCTACCATTTAATCGATCTAACAAACATTCTCTCAAAACCAAAAGACACTAAAAATAAAGCAATAATGGATGAGAATAATTGTTGGCTTGCACTATTTAGTGAGTGTTTTATTTTTGCTTTGTTTTTCTTTGATCATGTTTCTATGCCACTCAAAGATATAAATTGATCTATGAGAGTGGCCAGGATGGTTCATGGTCATATTTTTCATTTCTATCTATTAAATGTTCCTTTGAGATTCTGGAGCATGTATATATGCCTTAGGAGAGATAAGGTCATTCTTTGTATACATTGTGCTTGTTTACACAAAAGGCTTGTATTTGCACTCTAGCCCTTTATGCCACAATGTATTATATTCATTTTCCATATTAAAATAAAGCTCCTTTGACATATAGTGTACTTTATGAAAGTAAACAAGTCCTCACCTTAAAATAATGAGTTCTCATATCATCTTCTCTATCTTCTAAAATCCCTCTCATCCATCACCACCATGGTCTAGTACTCTAATACACAAAAAAGATTCTCATCTTGCATTCATGCACATGTCAAAAGTCCAAAAAAACCTAAAACAACACACACACACACATACATGGGACTCATACCATTTTCTATTTCATTTACATTCATTTTATGTAAAAAGCATGTGGTAATAAAGATATCATTTTCTAAGCATAACACGTGATAAACCAAAGCATCATATCATCATATAAAGTCCACATAGAAAACATAAATGCATCTATAATAAGCATGTGCATAATACATCTCATATAGTCATCATAACATAAGTGCATATCATAAATGTCTCAAAAAAGTATTAGAGTACATGATCATGGTTCAAATCAATAATAACCACCCATAAACGTGAACCATGTAAGAGCATGTCAAAAATAAAAATATTTCCTATGTATAAGAGCATATTTGTGTCAACCTATGATGTCTCTAACCTTGGGGCTTGTGCCTAGCCTTGATCATGAACCCTTGCCAATATTTGGTGGCCTCAGAAGTCATATCACTCCTTAGCTACTCTAATTCCTTTATGTCTATTGTGACTATGATCTTGATGCCCAATAGCTCTTTACCCTCCACTCCAAATGAACTACCATCTCATAATGAGTCCTCTAGTATTGTGCCTTTGTATGTGCCTCAGACACCATCTCAACTACCTCCTAAATAGATATATCCTTGATTACTGATGAAGTCTTGGGACTCCTACACTACTCTTTATGCCCTTTATACTACTATATCACTCTCTACTATATCTCAGTCATTCTTAAACCTCAATTGTTCAATCTCTATTGTAAATTTTGCTCTCTCTCTTGGTCCTAGGATGTATGACACTCTACTAGCTCAATCTAGATCCCTTTGAACACCTCCATCATATGAAAACCTATCTCTTTGTGAACTATCTATGCTGGCACTAACATCTCCAAATGACCCTCATCTATATCCATCACTAGGGAATCCATACCTATGTCCTCATCCTTGTCAGACTCACTCCTATCCTCATTGTCATCCCCTCCATCTCCACCTCCTCCTCATCATCTCCCCCTAATCATTTCCCTCCTCATCCTTGTCATCCTCTCCCTCCTCATCCTCTACACCATCACCCTCATCCTCATCATCCCCTCCCTCTCCATCTGTGTTATCCTCTCCATCACCTATATCCTCCTCATCCTCTTCCCCTCTATCCTAATCTATCTATAGTCTATCCCTTGGTACTAATAGTGCTAGACATATTAAAGGCATCAACAGATGCTATGCAAACCATCTATCATATACCAACATTATACTTGATTCCATCATATCTATCACCATTCCCCATGGTCTAGGCTATAACTATTCTAGATGTACATATCCTATCTGAGTCCTAATGGGTTCTCCCCACTCCTTGACCTCTACTTTTGACTAAGAAAATAATGCAAGCCCTATAGGAACATCCTATCTCTCCCCAAACTATCAATTTACTATCTCTAGAAAATACATCTCAATGAGTAAATGCTCAATGATGATACACTCAATCAAGTACCACATCTATATACAGTATTGTAGGTGGATCTCATCATCCTCCCACCTAGGGAAATATTTGTATGGCCTCAATATGAACTATTTTAGGGTGTCAAGCTGATGTTTGAAATATAATATATATCCCAATGGTCCCTATACTTGTACTCCTCCATAGCTATATACATATGTCTCTGATTCTCAATTAGCTAGTTGCTATAGATTCGTCTCTTCATTGTCGACACATTGATCTATCATTTGCATTTTTTGGTCAATTTATTGATGTGACATTGGATAGACCACTCCTACTAGGGCATTTTTTTGTCTTTTTTATTAGTTATTCTTTGACACTACGCTCTAAATCATATTGTATCAAACAGGGGCAAAATGTAGACACTCAAAATGCTTCACGTCTACTATTTTATCACATTTTCATACTAACACATCCCATTTTCTCATTTCACTAATTCTGATCTTTTGGCCAACTTGATCATCATTCAAACATAGTTTGACATGTTCTACATCATTCACACCCCCTTTTCAAATCAACTATAGACTTTTTAGAATCAGTTCCTATTTTATTTAAACTTTTTAAAACCAACTCTAAATCATTTCAACACCATCATAATCTCATTTGATTAACTCTAAACTATTTCAATGTAATCATAATCCCTTCTAATCAACCCTAAACCATCCCAAATCAACCATAAATTATTCTAAAACAACCCTAATTAGTCTGAAATATGTCAAAAATTCATAATCAATCAACATTTATCCACTCTTATGCATTGTTGTATCCCTCAGTGCCTCATCAATCTATCAAATTTATAAAATATTACATTAGCACTGCCATGTCACTCAGTTCTAGGTCAACCTATCATTTTTATCATTCATTTATCAACATTTTCAAGTCTTTTAGTGTTAAATGGTGGCCTTATCTAGTCAATTTAATAACACTGACAATGTTTGTTGATGTTAATATGATCAATCTTATCAATCAACTTCGATCTTGTGAAAATTACAATGTTTGTTAAATATCACATGTCCTTAATCCATGTCATATGTCCTTGACATGTCATCAATCCTAACCATTGAATCATTTTGATAATGGTTTTGATCTACCACCATCATCCAAGTCAATTTACACAATCATCACAATATATTGAAAGGGTAATCCTACATTTATTTCATCAAATTGGTCAATCATTTACCTATTTGTCTGATAGGATTAGATTCTCCATAATCTATTCATATGTCATTTCAATCATCTTGTTCATCCCACCATACTAATTATTTTATTGACCAATGTTATCAATTAATTAATACTTATTAATTAATTGATCCATTTTAACAAATTATGGGAGTTCTTAATTTCCTAATTCCCATTTCCCATTTCTAATTTCTAACTTACTAATTCCCATATCTATGGAATTATGAGTTTTTATCTCAAAATTTCACCTAGTCTTGACACATGGCCATAATGTGTCATTGATTTGTTAGAAACTACAATTGGAACAATTGTTATGTTGTCATTGATTTCAAACCTTATTGGTAAGACAATTTTTTATTTGATTATCATATCATATCTAGATCATTGATGAAGAGGATTGGAGAAGTTGGTCATTAAAAAACACCTAAAGGAAAGGTTGAGTTATGGGGAGAAAATCCAATAGGCACTTGATTAGTTAGACTTTGACAAGATAAAGGGATTGTTTAATCATGTTAAAAGAGATGAAGATAGTTGTGTTGGCAATATGGCTAGGTAGATGTATGAGTGTTGTCATTTCTAGCAACATATGTTTTTAATATTTCATTATGCTATTAGAGTTAGGAAATTGTCTAAGTGTTAGATGGTTTGTAATAGTATAGGTACAAATACGGTATGTATGGATGACCTATTTTGAGTTAGCTCATGCATAGTTGAGGATCGATAGTTGACAAGGTCATGATGATGTATGTCAGTGCATAGACCTATACAGATATCATAAAGTAATTTATAGTAAAATTACCAATCCAGGTAATTAGTGGAATAGAATAGGGTACGACAATTGATTTAAGTGTATGGCTTAAGGAATTATTTTGGTAACAAAATAATTACTTAATCATGATGGGATAATATCCTATATGTTTACCCAAGTTATTTTATATTTGGTCAAGCATGTGAAAGCATCAAGGATGACTAAGATGAGTTTTATTAATTTGCAAGATATAAGTAAAGATCATATCTTGCATAGGTAATGGGAAGTAAGTATGCAATGCAAACTATTGTGAAGAAAGATTAAATGATATGCAAGCCTTATGTGATGCAAAATTTGATGTATAATTAGAGAAAGTGCAAGATACAATAGAAAGACAATATTGTATGTATATCTACTCTTGTGAAAAAACTAAATTGTATATTGCATGTTAGGGAAATGGGCTCTTCTTGCATACATTGTATTTGATCTACCAACTCCTAATAGGGTTGAAGAAACTCCTAACAAGGTTGAGGCTTTTAACAAGGCCCAATCCTCTAACAAGGACTCAAGACACTATATATATTTCATAGACTCCTAATAGGGTCAATATCCTTAACATGATTCTTTTGTTTAGTGGATCATCTTGTGGGTATCATCCCCACTGAATTTTTCCCTTGGCTAGGATTTCCATAGTTAGCAAATAATGGTGTAATGAGTTATCTTTGTGTATGGTTACATTTACTATTCAACATTGTTGGTTTACTTTCTTGTGCAAGTTATAAAGTAATTAGCAATATTTAGTTGTGTACAAAACATTTTAGAATACTGATTCACCCCCCCTCTTAGCATTATCTATTTCTAACAATTGGTATCAAAGCCTAGTTACTCAGAAGAGGCTTAATAGCTTGAGTAAGATCCCTATGGATATGGAATATTTATAGAGAAATCTTTAAGAAGCTCTTGAGAAACTTGACCTTCTTATAGAAGAAAGAGATAACCTCAAAGATAGGTATGAAGATGCAAAAGTTTACATTGGTAAACTAAAAGACAAGATTGATGATTTGAAATATGGTAAGGAATCAAATGTGTAGATTAGCGACAATGATGAAGTAGGAGTCCTCAAGAAAGAAAATGAGATCTTGAAACATGAGTTGAAAATTGTTGAACTTAAGTTAATTATTAAGAAAAATGATAGTAAGAATGAACCAGATCTAAAAACTAAGAATGCAGACCTTAGATCACAGCTAACTCAAGTGATATCTAAATTAGATTCTATTAAGATAGAACATTTTGAGTTAGAAAAGTACAACACTATTGTGAAAGGAGAGTTAACACAAGTTAAACAACAATTAGAGAAGTTTTATTCCAATAGTGAGAAAATTGATGAGTAGATATTTTATTGGGGACCTTCTTATGATAAGATAGGTCTTGGATATCTTATTGAGAAATCAACCAAGAAAACCGAAGTTAGAAAAGAACCAAATCTAGTTTTTGAGACCCCTAAGCTGAAAGAAATTGATCAAAGAAAGATTGAATCAAGCTTATCTGAAGAAGTTGAACTAATTGATTTGTTTGAGAAATTTGATGAACCTAAAAAAATAGAGCAAGTTGATGAACTCAAGAAAATTGAATCATCTAAGAAAGTTAGATATGAATTCAGAGGTAGATGTTTCATATGCATTGAAGTTGGTCATATGAAGAGAGATTGCATAGGTAAGTCCTTTGAACCTCTGAACCTATTACTAATTTCTATTGTTATAATTGTCATGGTTATGGACATAAAGTAGCAGATTGTAAGAAACCTAAATTTTATAGTAATAATAAGAATAATAGAATGTTTAGGAATACTAACCCTACAAGTAATGAAAGAGGAATATCCTAGAGTAGATTGAATGATGGTGAAAGATATAATGGTTAAAGGAAAAATTTTGCATGTTACAAGTGTAACAATCTTGGACATATTTCAAGGAATTGTAGAGCACTTGAAAGTTAGAATGGAATAAATTAGAGAAGGAATAAACCTATATGTTAGTTATGCAATAACTTTGGACACATAGAAAGGTTTGTAGAATGGACAGAAGGAACTTCAATAGGAATCCTAATTACAAAAGGAATAATAACATAAATGATAGAAGAAATGGTAATGGGAATGATAATAGTTAGAAAGAAGCAATCAAATAACATGTTGAAGAATTCAAAGAAGCATTTGTGAAATAAAATAATGTGAAGAGTTCTTATACAGTTTTAGAAGAGTAGTATTTTGATGCCCCCAATGGAAATTGAAGTTAGAAATTGTTTGTGATTTATCCTATCTAAATTAAGAATTTCTAGAAGGGGAAAAGTTTTAGTTAATTATAATTGATGATAGATTGAAAATTAGAAGTTTCATAGTCACTAGAAGGTAGATGACATATATAGGAAGCTATGGTTGAGTGTGCAAGCAAGAAAATGAGTTTATTAATAATTAATGACAACTTTTGAAGAAGAGGATGTGCATTTAATGTGGAGTTAAATTTGAAATGATTTAAGGATTGCAAGTGAGATACTTAGTACCATTTGATTATGTGAAGATTTTGGAGTAATTAGTGAGTGATTTGATAGTGAATTCAAGTGCAAAGTTACAAAAGCCCTAATATGTGATATTAAAGGTATTTTATGAAGATTTTGTTGGAATTTATAGTATAAATAGTAAGTAGTATGGAAAGATATTCAATTTATGATATAAGTAAGATACCTAAGTACAAATTCAAGAAGCACCCATTTGTTTCTCTCATTGATGATTTGTTAGGAGCATTTTCTCAAATCCTGCCAAATATACTTCACGTAGAAGATATTAGAAGCTACATTCATTGTAAATTTGAGAGTGTTGGAGATGAAGATATACACAAGGACTTAGGAGTTATGTGTAATGGATACCTTGACCCTAAAATATGAGTATGCATATATGAATGAGTTGAACTTGATTAAGTATATATTTTCCACAAAATTTGATAATCGTGAGTAGAGTAGGATTATCGTAAGTCAAGTTCATGAAGAAATGTTTTGAGTAGGTGATGTGCCTATTGAAATTAACAATAACCTAATCCATAAGGTCACATGTTTAAGCAATGAAGGGTGTAATCCAGTGAATGATAGGAATGTGAGAAAGACAGTTGAGAAAAATTTGACAACTAAGTTTGATGGAAGGAATATGAGAGTTGACCTGATCCAAGAAAATGGAGTTAGAATGTTAAGAAATGTTTTAGATCATATGTTGAATCACAGTTCTAGAGTGAACTCTGTGCCAACAAGATTTTTACATGTAGCCTATGTTATGGCGATTGAGAAAAAGAAAAAAATCTTCTTTCTTTGATTTGATGAGGGAGTGAATATTTTTATGAACTGAGATAATAGAGTCCAGAATCTACCTACTTGGAACAAATACATTATGTTGTCTCAAAATTAGATTAGGTAATAAGGTCAAAATCCTAAGAGTGAGGAATTTTGAAATCATCTTATAAAAAGAATTACACAAGCTGATGGGTCTAAATTGATCCATACTAGCTACCCTGGGTTTTTTGGAAATCAGGGCCCAAAAAGTACCATTCAATTCTTTAAGGAGGTTTCTCCAAAAAAAAAAATTGACCCTTTAATAACATCCTATTGTATAATGTGCCAAAAATTTTGGAAAAATTAAAAGGGGAATCCATCCGGGCTAGGTGCCTTGTCACCATCCAAGGAAAAAACAACCTTTGTTATTTCTTCTATAGAAGGAATGGTAGGGAGTTCTTTGTTCTGATCTTCAAATATGCTCTTTGGAATACACCTCAAGAATTTCTTCTAATTTTCCTTATCAAGATTATGTTCTCTCTCTAGAAGACCACTGAAAAATCTCATAGCTTCTCTTTTGATATCCTCATCATCCTCTGTGATAACATTATTAACTTGTACTCTAGAAATTTTGTTGATCATTCTATGCTTCAAAGTGGTCATATAGAAGTATTTTTTCTTCATGTCCCCTTCTTTAATAAATTATTTCCTAGATCACTACATCTAGTAAGTCGCCTCCTTTGTAATAATGTCATGCAACTCAATCAAAATTAAGTCCTCCTATCTAAAAACTTTCTCATAACCCTCAGACTAAATGTTGTCTTGGATCTCTCTAAATTCCTCAAGAATTTTACTTTTACTTTCAAATGTATTCCCAAAAGTTTCTCTATTCCTTCTTTTAATGTTATCCTTAACATTTCTTAGATTTTTTGGCACTTTGAACATAGCAGTTCCCTCTGTTGACATTATAGTCAAGTTTGTTTATTAGTGACACACACACTTAATCAGGCAACTAGTAGCTACTAAGCTTATTGTATAGTTAACAGTGTTCTGCATTTGCTATTAAGTTCAAGGAACAATAGTCAGTTTGTGTTGAGCATTTTCTACCAACTTGATGATTATCAATGTAAACTAAGCTTCATGGTTTTTATTGAGTTCCTCAGTGAAAACTAAGTTCTATAGTGCTTACAAAGTTTGTAACATTAGTGATGTGAATCTAGAGTTGATCGAGCTATGCAATATCAACCAAGTGATTCAATTTATACTAAGCTTATAGTGATAGTGTTGACCAAGCTATAAAGTGTCAACAAAGTGATTCAGTTTATATGTCGAGTTTTGTAGTGTTCACCAAGTCACTAGTGTAGACTAAGTTTAGACTACTTGGAAGTGATTAGTATGGAGTGAGCTTATATGTCTACCAAGTGCATGACAATGCCAAGCATTGACAATGGTTGTTGTGTGTTAGAACCTCATCGAGCTTATCTTTAGAACCTGAGTACCTATAGTTGGGCTGACTTTGTGTATTTTGGTGAAACTTGTATTATAGTCAACTTTGATGAATTGTAAATTGGATTAATATATATGTAATGTATTGTATCACATCCAATAGAGATATAATATAAGAATGTAACAAGTAGTAAGAAGCCTAAGTGGGAAGTAAAAGGCTATAACAATAAAAGGAGTAACAAAGATTTATCTATCATAGCAAGGTGATCATTACACTCAAAGAAATCTCATTCAGCAAACCAAGTTGCAAATCAGAGATTAGCCACTAGTCCATCTTAATAGGTGGAACAGTTAAATCCTTTCAGAAGGTAGACTTAATAGTCTTTTGTAAATCTCTTTACCTAGTACATACTTCATTGTATGTTTTTAAATCCTTTTGCAAAGTGGGTGTAGTAGTCCTTATTTCTCCTAATAGGGAAGATCATCAAAAGTGGTCATTTTAAGCCTCAACAGGCCAACTTTATACTACAATACTAAAGCTAGTGGGTATCATCCCAACCCCACTTTTAGTTACTATTTGGAAGGTTTCTAGGTCACCATATTGTGTGTCATAGTGTTATGAATGTTTTAATGCTTTCATTTTTTCATGCATACAATTAGATCAAAATACACATGAAGTATTAATTGATGAATTAATATTAAGTTTAATTGGTTACTGATTCACCCCTCCCCTCTTAGTAAATTAGCCTATCTTATATTTATAACACCCTTAACCTTAACCCTCCACCAATATTTAATAAAGTTTTCCAACCCAAGGTGTAAAATCCACATTTTTTCAAATCATAAAAGAAAGTTCTTTTTAATGGAAACATGATCAGCTAAGAGAAAAATGGGATAATGATCAAAACTTGCTTTGACATGAGTCATTAAAGATCATTTATAACTCTAAACTAGTCATTTCTAATAAGGGCTCTATCTAGTCTAATTTGTATGAGATCCTTATCTAGTCTTTTGTTTGTCCAAGTGTAGTCTATACTTTGCAAATCCATGTCATGCAACATATGATTATTAATAACTTCCATCAAATCCATCCTACTATCCTAATTGGTTTGCCTTGCCCCAATCTTCTCATTTTCCTTCAAAGGTGTATTAAAATCCCCTATAATGATCTAGTCCTCATCCCTAAAGTCCTTCCTAATATTAGTCATATCCATCCAATAAGCTTTCTTTCCTCATTTTTTTTAGGTGCATAGACATTAGTTTGCACCCAGAAAGTGTTGTCCTTGGTATTTAAAAATTTGATATTAATCATAGTCTTATTTTGAGCTAAAAGTTCCCCATGAATATTTTTATCATTCCATAAAACTACCATACCACCAAAGGTCCCATTAGCACCACTACCTAAGATATTACCACTACTAAAGAAAAATAGACTTTCTACTTTATCCTTTGGCATCTTGGTTTCCTAAAGAATCACAATATCTAGTTTATTATCTCTAATCAGATTCCTAATGATGTCTCTCTTATTAGGATTAGTTAATCCTTTGGTATTCCATGAAATAATCTTCATTTATTATGGAATACTTTCGATTCCAAGATAGTCCTTTGACTACCATCCGCTATACTTTTGCTGGTCTCCAAAATTGTTTTTTTCTAATTTGAAGGCCTCCCTACTAGAGACTGGTTATGACCAACATCCCTTTCTTTTTTACTCCTTGTGTTTCTACTAATCATTTTATTTTCTTTATTATTATTTATATTGTTCTCCTTTTGATACTCCTTTTCCTTAGTTCTCACCTTTTTCTTGTGCTCCACATCAATCCATTCTTCTCCATTTACTACTTCTTCCCCTTGTAAAGCTCTATCAATATCTTTAGTATCCCCCCACTTGGGTGTTATTTCTTCTATTATTGATAAGATTCCATCCCTATGTGGTGAGTTCCTATTATTGTTGATGTTCATCTAAGGGAATTCAAATAAATCCAATCCCAAAATAATCCAATATTGTGCTTCTTTCTTATCCATTTCCTTCTTGTTAATAGTATTCTTGCTACTAACACCTAACATTTCTCTCTCAACAATATTCACATCATTTATTTCCTTTGTCTCTACCACTTCCATCCTTCTACTCTAGCCTTCTTCATCATAGTCATCCTTTATCATTATATACTTAATGGGACTAATTGGGTCCTTTTCTAGAAACTAGATTTGATCCATAAGATTCCTATTCTTAGTGTCTTTACTAATCATCCCAATAGGTTCCACCTAAGTGTCATTTCCCCCCCCCCCCCCTTTTACCCCCTTCTCTATTAGATCATTCCATAGACTCAACACCCTTGGGGCCTTTTTGAATCCTTTCTTTTTAATATTTCATCAGGATGCTAACTTTATTAGGGTATTTATTGGCCCAGTGTGACTCATTTTTTTACAACAAAAATAGGCAAAAGGCATGGATTCATCTTTGATCTTCTACTGCTAGACAACTAATTTAGATTGAAGTGTAATGGACTCTAGCATATCAACCCCTTGAATGACTCACACACATATTCTAGCATAAGTTAATCTCCTTCTTGATACTGTCATTAGGTCCATTGATAAAAACTCACCAAAGGTGTTAGCTATGCCTTGGAAAATGTCTTCTACCTAGAACTCCAATGGCATTCCTAGTAGTTTAACCCAAACAAGGGCTTACATGGTTGATTCATTTTGAGAACTTAGGTTAGGAAACCATTTTTGTAATACCATAGTATATTTTCTAACCAACCATGATCCACCACACAAGATGTTTCTACGATCTTCTTCACAAGAAAAAAAAAGGAAAGACAACCTTTTGACATAGTAGCAATATCCACCTATCCCTTTAAAGCCCATTTCCTTTTAACAAAGACTCTAACTACCTCAATATTTTGTCTGGTTCCCAAGAATCTCTTCACAAGGTTATGACCCATTCTAGATATGTTCATATCTATGATTTGATCCAAGATTTCCAAAATAAATGAGCCTTGCTTAGTAATAGATACATTCTTGACTGGGGGAAAGTAAGACTTACTGACTGACTTAATACCAAACAAGGTTGACCATTTCTTGAAAGGAATCTTGATAGCCACAATATAACTAGGTCCCCCTAGGTCCCCAATTACCCCACCTCAATTAGGTTCCTTCCCAATCTATCCTACATCCTTAGTCATCCCAAGTTGACCTCCCTCCCCTGATGGGCCTACACTAGTCTTGTTTGAAATTTGAATTCCATGATTTCCTCTGACACCTCTAGCTTCACCTACTACCTCACCCATAATCCTAGTGCAGAGATAAATTTTGGGGAAAAGTCTTGTCTTGTACCCTAGGCTAGTGGAGTAGGTATGTGGTACAAAAGTCTCGTAAGGGAAAATGACCTACAACCTTTCTCCACTATGAAGGGGAGTCAAACCTATAACCTCAAGGAAGTAAACCTCAAGGCATAGACCAATTCACGTACTAGTGGTAGCTAAAACTTTGGGGGAAAATTCTAGTCCTATACCCCATGCTAGAAAAGTAGGTACTTGGCACAAAATTCCCATAAGGGAAATTGGCTACATCCTTTCTCCACTATGAAGGGGAGTCAAACCTATGACCTCAAGGAAGTAAACTTCAAGGCACAGACCAACTCACCTACTAGTGGTGGCTTTTGTTAGGTGGAATATTATTGGGTGAGGCTATTTATTTTATGGCTTTATGTCTAGGGATTCTAGATACCATCAAATTTTACTCATAAAGGGTTTTGTGTTCCTTCAAGACCTTTTTTACCTTAATATAAAATAGTTACCTATTTAATTTTATCACATTAACCCTATTGAATATAAGTATATTATTAGTATTCATTAATAAATTCTAAAATACACCATATGTATCTTTAGATCATCAAAATAGTTTTCTCTTAAAGAACATTTTTAACATAATAAGAATATAAAAGTATAACTAAATTATGGTAAAGCCCATACAAAAAAGAATTTTCCTACACTCATCTTACCCTACTTTCACTAACATTGTACTTAATGGGTTTGTGTTTCTTGAGTTCAATATTAGTACTTATTTACTACTATACAAAATAATGTATTTTTATTAGTTTAAATATATATATCATTTCTCTCTTAATACAATGCCTAAAAACTTAAATTTTTATTGGGCTTATCTTTTTGTATATTGAAGACTTTTCACATTGTATTGTTTTAGAGATGTTCTATGATTGATACCATGATATGTGATATGCCTCAATTTTGTTCACTCAATAATATCATTGATTTATATTCAAATACATCCAAAGGAGTTGGAAACTATGTCAATAGACATACAGGCATGATGCATATATTTAATAGGGTATTTTTAAATTTCTTTATATTTTATAACTATTTTTAATATGTGGATGTCGTAAAACTACCTAATCATATTTTATCCCACCTAAAGGAAATGATTTGTTATGAAGGTGTGGACTCATATGCACTAGTAATGATGTAGGAGCATCCTGGGTGTAAGGGTAATCTTGCATCACCTAAAAAAAAATTATATTTCCAATTTTGTGTTTTCAATAAGGGCTATTCTAGTGTAGAGCTGTTGTTCGTGGAAGCTTGCTAATTTTAGTAAATTGGTATTATGTATTCAAATTTTTCTAAAATCATATTTGGAAGTTTTATCTTGGACACATCATCCTACTAGATGAGTTTCATTATCATATCATATGTATTAGTGTAGTTATTACAGATTTTCGGTATGAATTTTGGTTATCCAAACTTCACATCCAACAATGAAGGCCTAAATGGCTTGAAAATGAGGTCAAATCTCATCTAATGGGTTCTTTGATGATTAGTTATTGTAGAAATTTAGCAAATTATTCATGAATGGGCTAATAATAGCCCATTGCATCAACAATTTTCTAGTTATGGTCTCTAGAAGTGGACCCAATTTTTCTTGATCCAATTCTATGTAATAAAGTGTACTAAAATATTATAATGTTAGGTTAGTCAACCTCAACAGTTAGTTCTTAGTTCTTAGAACCTTCATAGGAAATGAAAAATGCATATATCAGGAAGGCTTGTAGGTTCTCTAGAGTAGTTTTGGGTGATAGTCATAGCTCTATCTTGTAGCCTATTGTAAGGAAGGCACACATGTGTTTTTGCATATTATCATTTGGTAATTTTGTATTTACAACAATAATAAGAAGTCTGTTTTTGTCTCTCAATCTATGTTGTTTCTCTATTTTTGTTGTGTGTTATGATATTAAAGGGAGCACCCTTCATCAAGTGGTATCAAAGAGGGATTTCCTAAGTGTGTAAACAAATAGCTGACTGTGAGGAAGTTTTCAACAGGACCATGGTGTGGACTAATAATTTAGATAGATCACTAAGTATCAATTTGTTTGCACTAGGGCTTTAGTAAAAGTGTAAAAATGCCTTGACAAATAGAGCATGGTGTCAAAGGTGTTACACTTGAGGTAGATCCCTCTAGAGACAAATGAGAGCATTGTAAGAACAAATACACAAAGGGGTGAACCTTTTTGTAAGATATGAGAGTAAGGATGAAAGAGAAAGACAAAAATGCATTGATTAGGAAGAAGAGGAAGTTTTGAACCCAGAAGAAGGAAAATTTTTTAGGGTCATTTCTAGGCTTGGAAATAGACCTAAGTTTGGCATTCCTACATTTTTAGGAAATCTTAACCTGGAGGAATTGATTGATTGGATCAATGTATTAGAAGAATATTTTGAGTATGAAGTTATTGAGGATCCTACTAGGGTCAATTTTTTGAAGGGCAAACTAAAGGGTCACATGAAGATTTGGTGGTAGGAGATTCAGTTGGAGAAAAGTAGAAGGGGGGAGATAAAATTATCAGATGGAATTGGATGATAGATAAAGTGAAACAATAATTCATTCTCATGGTTTATGATCTTGATCTACCAAAGAAAATTTAAGGGTTGAAGAAAGTGGGAATATCTATTCAAGAGTATATGAAAGAGTTATACCAAGTTCACATTAGAATTCACCATGTAGAAGATGACAAGGAGAAAGTTTTTTGTTATCTTAATGGGTTGAAGCCAAGCATTTAGGAGGAACTAAGTCTAGTCCAAATGACTAGTATTGAAGAGGCATACCATCTTTCCCTAAAGGTTGAGGAAAATTTGAATAAGAAGTTTGATAAAATAGTATTGGTAGAGGTTGTGGTCAATGATCTAGTAGGTGGTCTTATGGAGGCCAAAATGATAATCAGAAAAAGGAGGATGAGGCTATAGTAAAAATTAGAATTAGAGGGAAATAATCATTTCCAAGATCATAATAATAGAGATCCGAGAGGAAGAGGAAGAGGGAAAGGATCTAGTAGAGGTGGTTTTCATGGAACCTATTTTCATTGTGGAGAAGAAGGGTATATGGCATTTGAATGTCCTTAGTGCCAAGAAAGGATTGATAGGAAAATTAGAGGCTAGGCCAAAGTCATGCATGTTGATGAAGATGCCAAATCCTCACATTTTGAAGATGCTAAAAGAGGAAAATTCCTAGTTAATAGAATATTCTTATTAAGTGGTAATAATGAACCTCATTAAAGGAGGAGCCTATTTCCCACAAGGTGAAAATGTGAAGATAAGTGTTGTGATGTGATCATTGCTGGTGGAAATATTGATAGTTTGCTATTAGAAAATATGGTCACAAAAAAATTCTCAATAGGTAGAAACACCACATCCATTTCATATTTCCTAGGTGCAAGATGATCACTAGGTCATTGTCAATGATTAGGACATTCAAGATTGGAAGCTACCAGCATGAAGTGCTTTGTGATATCATAATAATGGACATGCCATAGATTATTGGGTAGGCTATGGCAATTTGACAGACATGTTGTACATGATGGGTGTGTGAGTACCAACACTCTAACAAAGGATGGAATGAAAAATAAGTTGAATCCATTGAAAAGCAAAGAAGAAAAGGTATGTAGTGCTACCAGAATATGTTTTTTTGAGGAAAGAAATTCCTAGAGGGTATGAGGCATGAGCATGTGTTTTTTTGTAATTCCAAAAGATGGTAAAGAAGAAGTAGAAGAGATACCTGTAGAATTTTCAAATTTAATAGAATAATTTCCAAATATTGTATCTAATAATATACTTGATGAATTACCACTAGTAAGGAAGTTTAGCCACTAAATGGGTTTGATTCTAGGAGCTAGTTTTCCAAATAAAGCAGTGCATAGAATGACACTAGAAAAAAGTGAGTTAAACAAACAAGTGCATGAGTTGTTACAGAAGGGGTTGATTTGAGAGAGCATGAGTCCATGTGTTGTACTAGAAGTATTGGCACCAAAGAAGAATTGAGGATGGAGGATGTACACATATTCTTGAGCTATTAACAAGATCACAATCAAGTACAGGCATTCATTAATGTGGATGGATGATATTATGGACTATTTAAGTGAAATTTTCTTTCAAAAAGATAGATATGAAGAGTAGGTACCATCAGATTTGCATAAAGAAGGAGATGAGAGGAATACTTACTTTAAGACAAAAGAAGGACTATATGAAAGGTTAGTCATGCCTATTGGGCTAACCAATGCATTGAGCACTTTCATGGGGCTCATGAATGAGGTACTGAAGGAGGTTCCAGGTAAATCTGTCATTGTTTATAAAAATGATATTTTGATCTTTAGTAAGACATTGGAGGAGAATTTGATGCACATTTTAAAGGTGTTTAATAAGTTAAGGGAGGAGAAGTTGTTGATAAATTTGAAGAAGCATATTTTTGTGAAGGAGTTGGTTTACCTAGGATTTGTAGTATCAGCAAAAGGTTTGAAAATAAACTATGAGAAAGTGAAGGCTATACTCAAATGACTTATTCAAAGGAGTGCAATAGGGAAATTTTGTGAGTTAGATGTCTATATAGTCATTTATGGAAACATGTATTCAACATTTCATTTATGCATTTGGAGTTAGAAAATTGTCTAAATGTTAGACAATTTACAATAGCACAAAGATAAATGTGATATGTACCAATGCCTCACTTCAAGTTATCTTATGTACAATTGAGGATAGCTCTATGATAGCATCATGATGACATATTCCAGTGTGTAGATGTGCACAGATAATTCAATACAAGTTACTATTAAAATACTAGTATGGGTATTTGATAGAGCAAAACAAAGCATATCAGAGAATTCAATTGTATGACTTAAGGAATTAGTTTGTTGACAAAATAATTACTAAGTCATGATGAGATGAAATTGTGTATAATAATCCATAATTTATTTTATATTATGTCAAGTGTTTGAAGGTATGAAGGCTGACTAAGAAAAGATTTATTAAAGCGTGAGGTATAAGTAAAGATCTTATCTTGCATAGATAATATATGTGATGTGTGTTATGTATGTGTGATGTATGACATGCAACTATGGAAAAGATATCTTGAAAGATATATGAGCCTTATGTGATGCAAGATATAATGTATGATTAGAGAAAATGCAAGTTAAAGTAGTGAGAAACTATTGTATGTATATTTTCTCTAGTGAAGAAGTCAATTATATATATTGCATGTTAGTAAAGTGGGCTCTTCTTGTATACATTGTATTTGATCTACCAACTGCTAACAGGGTTAAGGCTTCTAACAAGGACTCAGGACACTATATGTATTTCATAGACTCCTAACAAGGTCAATATTCTTAACAAGATTCTTTTGTTTAGTGGATCATCTAGTGGGTATCATGCCCACCAAGGTTATCCCTTGGCTAGGGTTTCCATAGTTAACAAATAATGGTATTATGAGTTCTCCTTGTACATGTGTATATTTACTATTAAGCATTGTTGGTTTACTTTCGTATGCATGTTATAAAGTAGTTAACAATATTCAGTTGTGGGAAAAATTTTGTAGAATACTAATTCACCACCTCCCCACCCTCTTTGTATATTTATTTCTAATAATTAGGCTAGTTACTCTGAAGAGGCTTAATAGCTTGAGTAATATCCTTATCGATATGGAACAGCTAAAGAGAAATCTTTAAGACGCTCTTGAATAGATTGACCTTCTTATATAAGAAAGAGATAACCTTAAAGACAGGTATAAATATGCAAAAGTTTACATTAGAAAACTAAAAGACAAGATTGATGATCTAAAATCCGGTAAGGAATCAAATGTGCAAACTAGTGACATTGATGAAATCATAAATCTCAAGAGATAAAATGAGATCTTGAAACATGAGTTGAAAATTGTTGAGCTTAATTTGGGTCTTAAGAAAAATCATAGTAAGAATAAACCTGATCTAAAATTTGAGAATGTAGGCCTTAGATCCTAGTTGAGTTAGGTGACATCTAAATTAGATTCTATTAAGATAGAACATAGTGAGTTAGAAAAATAAAACACTATTGCGAAAGGAGAGTTGACACAAGACAAACAACAGCTAGAGAAGCTTTATACAAGTTTTGAGAAAATTGATGAACAAATATTTTTTTAGAGACTCTCTTATGACAAGATAGGTCTTTGATACCTTATTGGAGAAAAGTCAGCCAAGAAAGTTGAAATTAGGAAAGAACTAGATCCAGTTGTAGGAACCCCTAAGGAAACTAATCAAAATAAAATCCAATCACCTAAAGAAGTTGAGATAATTAATTTGTTTGATAAATTTGATGAACCTAAGATAAAATAGCAAGTTGATCAACCTAAGAAAGATGAATCACCCAAGGAAGTTAAACATGAATTCAGAGGTAGATGTTTCATATACAATTAAATTGGACATATGAAGAGAGATTGCACATGTAAGTCTTTTAAACCTATTACTAATTTCTATTGTTATAATTATCATGGTTATGGACATAAAGTAGTAGAATATAAAAAAACTAAATTTGATGGTAATAATGGGAATAGTAAAATGTTTAGGAATACCAACCCTGTAGTTAATGAAAGAGGAAGATCTCAGAGTATATCTAATGATGGAGAAATACTTAATGGTGAAAGGAATAAGATTGTATGTTAAAAGTGTAAAATTCTTGGACAAATTGCAAGAAATTGCAAAGTACTTGATATTCAGAATGAATCCAATTAGAGGAGGACTGCAAGTGTATGTTAGTTATGCAATAACTTTGGATACATAACAAGATTTTCTAAAATGGATAGAAGGAACTTCAATAGGAATCCTAATAATAGAAGAAACAACAACATAAATGATAGAAGGAATAGAAGTGGAAGTGATAATAGTTAGAAGGAAGCAATCAAGGAACATGTTGATGGATTCAAAGAAGCATTTGTGAAAGCTTGTAATTTGAAGAGTTCTTATACTTTTGGAAGAAAAGTAATTTGATGCACCTAAAGGGAAATTGAAGTTAGAGATTATTTGTGACTCATCCTATCTAAATTAAGCAGTCTTAGAAAATATAGAGTATCAGTTGATTAGAACTAATGTTAAAGAGTGAATTAGAATTTGCACAATTAACAGAAGGTAGAGGACATAGAGGGAAGTTGTGGTCAAGTGTGCAAGCTTAGATATGATTGTAGTAAGCTAGAAGAAAGAAAAAAAGTTTATTGGTAAAAAAAGATAGTATTTGAATTTGTGGTAGATACACATTTAATGTGAAGTTCAATTTGAAATGATTTAAGGATTGTGAGCAAGATTGTGTGTACCATTTGATTGTATGAACTATCTAGAATGAATTGTTCAAAGTGTGAAAAGAAGTTCTTCAAGTGAAAAGTTAAAGAAGCCCTAAATGTGACTTTTAAGGTATTTTTCCAAGCTCAAACTAAGTTTTCAATGCATACAATTAAAAATTCAATGACTAGTCATATAGCATATGATGTCAGTGAAAGGCCAAGATATGTGTTCAAGAAACATTCATTTTTTTTCTCTTTTGGATGACATGTTAGGTGCATTTTTACAAATCTCGTAGAATATGCTTCACATAGAGGATGTCAGAAGCTACATACACTATAAAATTGAGAGTATAGGAGATGAGGATATACACAATGACTAAGGAGTCATGTGTAATAATGACCTAACTTTAAGGTCTGAGTATGTACACCTGAATGAGTTGAACCATTGAAGTATATGTTCTATATTGAGTTTGACAACCATGATTAGACCAATATCATTTTGAGTAGGGTTCATGATGAAATATTTTTGTTAGGTGATGTGCATGTTGTAATTGACAATGACCTAATCCATAAGGTCATAGGTCTAAGTAATGAGGGATTCAATCCTATAAATGATAGAAATGTGAGGAAAACTATTGAGACCAACCTATTCACTAGATTCGATGGAAGGAACACGAAGGTGGACATGATTCAAGATAAAGGAGTTAAAGTTTAAAGTAAGATTTTAAGGTAAAATTTTTACCATGGCTCAAGGGTTAACTCAATATTAGCTAGATTCTTACATGTAACATATGTAATGAAATTTGAGATAAGGAAAGTGAATCTATGCAAGATAAAAATAAGATTATAGTTACTATACAACATTGAAAAATTGAAGAAAAGCAAGAATATAGTCTTCAAATTTGAGTCCATATTATCACATTTTTTTTTCTATGCAACAAATAAATTCCTTGGATAACTAATTGGGAAAGTAATGAGTGTGAAATGAAGTTGGTGACCTAGTGCTATAAGGAAAAGATGGAAAATGTCAGAGATAGTGATATTGATAGGATGATGATCTTTCAAACTGAAATGAAATAGAGGTACATATACCTCCTTCTATGGTGGAAAAGTATAATGATGATTTATGCTTCATGGTGGAAATGGATAACACTTATATGGAAGCTATAGAACCAAGGGTAAAGTTCATTGAGCCCATGGGATATGAGATGAGTGCAAAACTCATTAAAGGGTATGCACAGATCATACTCCAATTAGAGAAGGACACTAAGTGCCCTAGATGGGTACTTATGAAGAGAAAATGAGAGAGGTTCATGATTCTAAACTTCATAGTAAGGAAATAAAGAAATGTGTAGAAAAGAAGATAGATTCCATCCTTAAAGAATCAAGCATGACTTGTGAGGATTTTAATGAAGTTAAAGACATCACACTAGAGATGAAGGTGAGAAAATAGATTGGAGTGATAGCAACAACACCTATTGTTGTTGCAACACCTTCTAAAGGTGTAACTATTGCCAAGCCAAGTGTGCAGGTGCTATATGCAGTAGTTGTGCAAGTGCAACTAGTGAGAACATGATGTGATCAACTTGGGAGGTAGTCAAAGCAAAGAAAGTTAGAAATATTGGTGAAGGTGAAGCAAGAACCTACACCATCTTCAAGGAAAAGGGTCAAGAAGACTACCAGTGGACCCAGGGAAAAAAAAAAGACACTACAAGTCAACGAGTCTAAGGAATCTAAGGATGAAATTGAGGATAAGCTAGTGGAGCAAGTAGTGCAAGAAGGTAGGACACCAGCAATAAAGAAAACATGGAAGCCTTAGGTAGAAAACCTTAACATGAAAATCATTAATGATGACAATTTTGTATGGTTGAACAAGTATTATAGCTTGTATAATAATATGGATAAAAGGAAACTAGAGAATGCCATAGTGGGGAATATGGGTTTGAGGAATAAAATATTTGATAACATTTAGAATAATATTCTAGAGGAGCTATATAATAGGTTATTGAATAGAAAGAAAAGAGTGACAAAGGAAGATGCCAAGTTGAGAGAAACCATGATTAACAAGTTATGCAAAGTTAACTCTAAGGAGGACTTGGATAGAATTTTGAAGGGTAGTGAGCCCTTGTTGAGGAACAAAAGAAGAGAAATTATTCTAATGGAAGGAAACTATGAGGATGTAAGAAAGGAAATAGAGGAGGTCATTGTGAAAAATATGACCTCAGTACCTATAGCAACAAACGTGAGTGTGTAGTCTAAACCTGTGAGCCCAATGTATGTACAAGAAAGTACACCTTCCAATGATGGGGAAGTAGAGGAGACAACAATAGGAACTTGAACCATTGCACATTGTTATGGGTACTAAATCCATGCTACTGGACAATACAAACATAGTTGTAGATACAAAGGAGAACCCTTTTGCAGGGTACAAAACAACCATTGTTGGAAATGTTAGCAATATTACAACCTATGCTAGCTTTGATGAAGAAGAAGAAGAAGAGGAAAAAAATAAACAAGAAGAAGAGAAGAGGAAGGATGAAATAAAAAGTAGATAAGAAGAAAAGAGAAAAGGAAAGAAGAAAGAAGAAGAAAGGACAAAAGAAACATAAAGGAAAAGAGAAGAGGAAAGAAAAGATAAAGAGAAGAAACAGAGAGAAGAAGAAAAGAAGAAAGAAGAGGAGAAAAAGAAGAAGCAAGAGGAAGAGAAAAGGAAGAAATTAGAAGAAGTTTCTAAACTAAAGAAAAAGTGGAAGATTATAATGCAAGAATCAACATTTATGCCCAATCTTAAACATGTGGAGTCAAACCTTGGGAAGGTAGTATTCTACCATGAGGCTGTCATACCTTATGTAGCCCCAGTAATTATATCTATTATAGTGCCAATAGCCAGTTCATCATTAGTGGTTAAAGTATTATCATCATTATCTAATGATGGTGATGATCAAAATGGATTAATGAGCTCATTGTGAAAATTGTTTGAGAAGAATAGGTCAGTTAAGTCTTTGGAGAAGAATCTAGCTGAAGTCTTGGAGTAGATGTAGAAGATAGTTATCACAATTGCTACAAATCTAGACTTGTAGTTGAAAGATAAGGAATTGGTGAAGATCTTTGATAAGGAATTCACAACATTATCTGGGGTAGCTTCAGTGCAAGCACAAGAAAAGCATGATGCAACACTTTTTGATACAATGTGCACAAATGTAAGGAATGATATGAAGGTACTTGATGTATACATCAAGGAGTTGAGGAAACATATTGATGAAGGTAAAAATTTGTATGGATAGTGCACACTATCATACAAGTACTTAACAAATTTTGAGAATCAGATAAAGGGTCAAATGAGTGATCTTGACACACTCACTGTAAAGATACAACTCCCTAAGGCCAGCATTGAAAACTATGGAATAGAAGTGGAGAAGACCCATAATGAAATTAGAGGTTTGAAGTCTAATAAGGAAAAGGTAGTAAAAAGGTTCTCTACTCTTAGAGAAATCCTACCACCTAAGATCAACATTTTGTAGAGGCAACTGGAGGAATGTCCTACAACTAAGGCTTCCTATGATAAGTTTTCTTATATTGACTTGAGCATAGTTGAAGTGGCATGCTATGCACTATGCACACTTAATCACTATTTCTAATACACTAAAGGAGAACTGGAAGAAGGAAGTGGAAAGACAAAAACTTGTATATGCAGATTCCTTTTCAAGAATATCAAGTTGATCAATAGTAGGCCACTCAATTTTTGTATACAAATTTTGGCACATTTTCGATTGATCTCAAAGGGGGAGTAATAATATATAAGGAAACTTGTATGTATGTACTAAGGAGAAGTATATTAAAGGGAAAGAAGTAATATATGTAAAAAATTGTATATGTATATGTAAGGGGGAGTATACTTATGTATCAATTTATGGAGTGTAATGATCCATCAAAACATGAATAAAATTGTTATGTTTTGAAGGTAATTTTTTGTAGTTACTTTCATTTGGTTTTGTTATGTATGACATCATTTTGGGACTTAGCCAATTTTTCCAAATGTTGCCATCAATGACAAAGGGGGAGATTGTTGGAAGTAGGGTTAGCTAGATGTCTAGATATTTGTCATTTATGGTAACATGTATTCAAAATTTTATTTGTGAATATAGAGTTAGAAAATTATCTAAGTGTTAGATAGTTTGCAACATTACAGAGACATATGTGATATGTATGGATGACTCACTTTGAGTTAGCTTACGTGTAGTTGAGGATAACTCTATGAAAGTGTCATGATGACATAAGCCAATGTGTAGATGTGTATAGATATTAAAATGAAAGTTACACTCAAAATGCTAATATAGGTATTTGACAGAGAAAAATAGAGCATATCAGAGAATTGGATTGCATAGCTTAAGGAATTATTTTGATCAAAAAATAATTACTAAGTAATGATGATCCAACATTGTCAATATTAATCCATAAGATATTTTATATTATTTCAAGCATGTGAAGACATGAAGGTTAACTAAGAAAAGATTTACTAAAGTGCGAGGTATAATTGAAGATCTTATCTTGCATAGATAATATATGTGATGTGTGCTATGTATGTGTCCTATATGATATGTGAACTATTGTATAGAACACTTGACAGATATATAAGCCTTATGTGATGTGAGATCTGATGTATGATTAGAGAAAGTTACAGTAGTGAGAAACTATTGTATGTATATCTACTCTTGTGAAGAAGTTAATTGTATAAATTTCATGTTAGGGCAGTGGGATCTTCTTGCATACATTTTATTTGATCTACCAACTCCTAATAGGGTTGAGGCTTCTAACAAGGCTTAGTCTTCTTACAAGGACTCAAGTCACTATATGCATTTCATAGACTCCTAACAGGGTCAATATCTTGAACAAGATTCTTTTGTTTAGTGGATCGTCTAGTGGGTATCATCCCTATTGGGGTTTTCCCTTGGCCAAGGTTTCCCTAGTTAATAAATAATGGCTTTATAAGTTCTCCTTATGAATGGTTATATTTACTATTAAATATTGTTGGTTTATTTTCATATGTATGTTATAAAGTAGTTAACAATATTCAGTTGTGTGCAAAAGTTTGTAGAATACTGATTCACCCCACCCCCCCCCCCCCCTCCCTCCCCTATAGAACTATTCACATGTATCACCCACCTATACAAACCTATTTATGTGTTTTCCTATAAAGGAATCATTTCTTTCTATTATAGAAGGTTAAAATATGAGGGTCAAAGTTTTATTACTATCTATCATACTTGGTTGATGAAATATTATTATTGTATTACTTATTAACTCTATAATAGTACCTAATTCTAATTGTTATATGAATGAGGGTTTAATTTCTTACTTGTTCTCTTTACTATGTTATTCTTTCTATAATAATTTGGTATAGCTCTAATACCATGTAACAATTTTCCTAAGGAAAGAATGAAATGCCAAGATCTAGAAGCTCAAGAGATAGCACAAGAGAGACAAGCTATGATTAAAGGAGAATGGATTAATTAGATAATTGGATGAATACATCATAGAAGAGCCTCGTATATAAAGGCAATCAAGATGACTAGGAGTCTTGCAAAGAGATAAGCATACCAACTAATCACATGTCCACCAAGAGTGGATCATCCTCCATTGTGCATGAATGTATGTGCAACAATGAGAGAATAAGAATGTAAAGGTGTATCCCATAAAGAGAGGTGTTAGACAACATGTGCTCAATTAGAGTGCAAACTATTGTGTTATTAACATGACAACTCATATGAATATGCAAACTCTAAGGTGTCTATATGAAAACTAATATGAATATGCATTAATCTAAGTAAACTTAAGTAAAGTGTAAATAGTAAATACTTATTTACACCAACACCCCACCTAAAGTGAAACTTAGGGATATGTACTTAATCTTACAAAAGCTAAATAATAATGCAAGATGGGTCCTAGCTACTAGGCCACGTTAGGTACCCATGTACAATATAAGTACAAAAGATAGATGCAATGCAATCTCTCGAATAAAGTAGAGAAAGAGGGAAAACCACATGGGAAAAATCCCCCTCCAAAAAGAGAGATAAGTAAAATAAAATAAAATGAGAGAGAAGAAGATCTCATGTGAGGAAAACATCCCCTCCATAAGAGATAAGAAGAGGAAGATAGACCAAGTAACCTCCTCTCAATGTAGAATATACACCAATGGTGGATGCTCTAGGATCAATGTAGAAACTACTCCATGAGTGTAGAATAACATTCCTACCCTTTGGAAGAAATATAACCAAAGGTGTATCAATGAAGCCTCCCTAATATATAGGAAGAAACCTTAAAATATATGGAATCTCTAAAACCTACTCAAGTGTCCCCATGTCAATACAAAAAAGTGCCTCCTCCAAATCATGTGTACTATACCACTCTGCTAAAAAAGGAAAATCAAGCTCAACTAAGGATGAATTTAGAACATGTATCAAAGACCCCAAGTGTCTCCTCTAAAGAGAAAGTGACATCCTACAACTATTGTATCAAAGGATCTACCATCATGTCAATCTCAAAAGAATAATCAAGTAGAGAATGAAGATGAGGGTTAGCATGATCCCTCACAATAACTAAAGAAGGATCATCTTCACCAAAGAGAAGATGAATGTCATCAATAGTGTCTCCCAAATCTACAATGTAGGACTCCACAAACAAACTAGAAATGTTTGTCAAGTAGTCATCCCATGGAACTGAGTCTGGAAGACAATAAATATCTTGCTGCACTGAATCACTTGAATCCATGACTATGTGAATACAACTATCATCAATAAAAATAGTAGATGGAATATCAGTAGGAGTAGAAGTAATGGATGGCTCAAGAACTTGATCATATGTGAGAGCACCCAAGTTCAAGTAGCCAAAGTTCTCCTCAAAATCTGAATCATCACTGGAAATGTGATCAAAATCTATTAAAGAATCTATTGAATCATCATGACCAAAATCTAAAAATTAGTATAACTAAGATGCCTAATCAACCACCCCTATAGCAATGATATATCTAGTCTCCAATTCTCTAATAAAAACTAATTCAGGTGTGAATTTGATAGTCCTTCTTCTATCTCCATGAGTGAGCTGATAGATGGAAATAATATTATGACTTAGGTGAGGTACATACAATACATCTTTGAAGTTTCCCTCCCCCTTATCAGTAATTCCTTTTCTAATCACATTCATGTAAGTATGATTTCCCATCAAAATGGGTGTAACATGACAAGGATCAAATGATGAAAACATAGACTGTGAAGATGCCATATGATGAGAAGCCTTGAATCTAGAAGCCATCTCCCTAAATCTTGACTTGAAGTAGCTACTAAGGCTTGACCTTTTTCCATGTGATCCTTTCGTTTATTGAAATATGAATGTGAAGAAGAGGGTGAAGTAGTCATTCTTGAAGGTAGACTAATTTGATTCTTCTTGAGAAGATTCTTGAGTTCATCTATTTCCTTCTTGTAACAATGATGTTCTTCATGCCCATTCTTCTTGCAATATGCACAAGTAAGAAACTCCTTCTTCAATGATTTACCCTTATTTTTGGAGTTTTCTTGTGGTGAGGAGGTTGAGGTTTCTTTCTCTTGTTGCAAATTTTGTTGCCATGATTTATGTTTCTTGTTAGACCCTTTTCCTTGATTCCCTTTACTAGCCACCAATGCTTTGGACTTTGAAGACATGAGAATCCCCATGCTCATCAAATTTTATTGTTCTACAATCAATATTTCTATGAAGGAATCAAATCAAGGCATGGTGTAGGAAGAACCTAAGCTCAACTTATGAGTGTTGAAGCTCAAAATAAATGATGCATACTCTGGAGGAAGTTTTCTCATCAAATTATAGATCAATTTTTCATCCTCTATGGTAATTCCACAATCCTTAACCATTGACCTTAGCTCATGTGCCTTGGTGATATATTCTTGAATTGTGTCACACTCCATTGGATTTAATGACATGAGATTTTCATCAAGTTCATAAACTCTAGCTTTGTCTACTTTTGCATACAAGCTAGCAAACTTATCCCATGCTTCCTTTACTATTTTACAATTATCAATATGGAAGATAAGATCTTCGTGGATATATTTCCTCAAAATACCATGGTTCCATCAACATAATCAATTAAATCTTTTTCCATCATTTTACTCCATGCTCTAATTTTCCATGTAGCATAATTATGTGGAGTTGAAAGTGAAAACCTAGGAGAACCCATGATGCAAAATAAAAGAACACAAGAGAAAGAGAAGTGAAAACAATCAAGACACCCCCCCCAAATCACTCAATTAAAGTACCCCCCCCCCCCCCCCCCCCCCGCGGCCAAAATGGATGATTTTGGCACTTTATACTTAATGCATGTACAATTTCCACTTGTCAAAATGAACCAAAGTGGACTTCTAATTTTGATAGTTACAACAACAAATATGAAGCTATATCAGACTCAACAAGATAAGACAGAAGACCTCTCAAGGATCTAATTAATTATAAATGCCAAAATAGGCCAAAAAATGACCAAATGTTGAAAGTACCATGTCTAATTAGAATTACTCCAAATTGATAGTAGATTTGGAAAGTACACAAAAAATCATACACTTTCAAAAAAATAACACCTGAATATGCATCCATATGAGCCCAAATGAAGCCTTTGAAGTTGCAAAAATCAAGATTTTTGATTCTCAAAAAAATCCAAGAACAAAGATTAAAACTAATCTATAGCAATGTGTAGATCATGAAATTCTACCCCAAAATAAAAGAAAATTGCTCAAAAAAAGGAGTCCATAAGAGGGAGATATCATTGTTTGAAAATCACCTCTATAATTATTTTTCTTGAATTGCCACTATCGCACCTCTAAAAATCAAATGACTCTAGATTTCACCTCGGATGTCTGATTTTGATGAAACAAAAGTTGACTTAGGGGTTCTTTGACCTTATGAATGTGATGCCAACATCTGATTTGCACTAGCAAGCTCTAATCTTCACCTACAAAAAAAATCTCTCTAATGGCTATGTAATGAAACTTCTATGGCTCCAATACCATGTAAGAATTTGGTATATAGCTCGGATGCCGTGTAAGAATTTTCCTAAGGTGAGAATGAAATGCCAAGAGCTAGAAGCTTAAGAGATAACACAAGAGAGACAAGTTATGATCAAAGGAGAATAGATTAATTAGATAATTGGATGAATACATCATAGAAGAGCCTTGTATATAAAGGAAATCAAGATGACTAGGAGTCATGCAAAGGGATAAGCATACCAACTAAGCACATGTCCACCAAGAGTGGATTATCCTCCATTGTGCATGAATGTACATGCAACAATGAGAGGATAAAAATTTAATGGTGTATCCCATAAAGAGAGTGTGAGACAACATGTGCTCAATTAGAGTGCAAACTACTGTGTTGTCAACATGACAACTCATTGGAAAATGCAAATTCCTAGGTGTTTATATGAAAACTAATATGAATATGCATTAATCTAAGTAAACTTAAGTAAAGTGTAAATAGTAATACTTATTTACACCAACATTTTCTTAAAGAGAAGTACACCTTAAAGAGAGGTGAAATATATTATCCTTTATATTCAATATTTTAGTTCTAGTATACTTTTAATAGTTTTATTTCTTTCTAATATGTAAGTAAAATTTAAAGTACTTGTAAAATATTATTAATATATTTCAATTAGATTCATTTGTAAATTTAGGTTATTGTGATGCAATAATGATTCTTGTACAATAGTGAAATATAATTTAAAATGTCAAAAATATTTGTTTTAGTAGCAAGTGAATGCAATACTTGTTAAATTATATTATCCTCAATAGGAAATAATCATTTTACATGAAACCTTCCAACTTAATTATAATGAATACAACTATCTCACCTTGTCTATACCTAAGAATTAAGAGTACAAGAAAATCATATGATTGTATGATATTTTAGGATCCTTTCTTTGTATGTGTTGGGTAAAATTGTGATCTATTTCATTTGATTGATTTATCATATAATTTGGAAGAAAATACCCTTAGTTACAACTAGAAGTGTCAATTTGGGACTTCTATGTTGATGAGAGATATAATGGTTATCTTCTCAAGGGATGGAGATAGTATGTCAAGTGGTTATGGATGAATTCTAATTCAAACACTCTATATCAAAGAATCAAATTTAAAGATTTTAACTAATGAATTGAAATCTACACTTAAAAGAACCAAACTCAGTTTCACATTCAAAGGAATTTACATTTAAAAGAATTAAACCTGCTTTCACACTTCAAGAGAATATCGAATTTACATTCAGAATAATTTACATTTTCAAAGAATTAAAGTTTCTTTTAATCAATCCTTATTATTGAACACAATACAATAACATCATTTGTATTTATAATTAGATTTCATAAAGTTATTTTCTCTTGAAATGATCTTTACTTTACACTTTAGAAAAGAGGACAAAGTGGGTCTACTTATTTTCATTGTAGTGATAAGAATTGGAATGGACTCTATAGATATCATAATTATAACTTACTTTTAATTAGATCAAATAAACATCTTTCTGAATCTTCAAATTATGAATTACACTTTATATGATCAAACTGAACATAAATTTGCATAAAATATTTTCATTAGTGTGTTAACCTTGTCTTGTAAATTCCTAAATAGATATATGAATATGATATTATAATTACCACTAGAATAAATATGATCACATCAATTTCTATCCATTTTATAGATTCATAGTTCCCTTTAACTTATTCTAAATTAAACACACACACACAACACATGCACATGACTATTTAATTGATCATAATCATAAATATAAAATAAATATTACACAAATGAAAATACTAAAATACCTCACACCACACTATGTACAAATGTTGCTAGATGACATGAGCAAAGGGGCCCCTAGCTTTCCTAGTCATCGGGTTCTAAAATCTTCACTCACTTTCTACTCTAAACCATGCATTTGTAATCAATAAAATAGTAATAGGAATATCAATACATTTCATATACTCTCAAGTTAATAATTCTAATGGATCCATACATATTTATATACCATACTTTACTAATTCAGTCTCCAACTAATTAAAAATTGCAATCCATGAGTTTATTCATTATACAGAGTAGAATAATAGGCTTTGAATGGTCTAAGGTCATAGCCCATCAAAACATAATAGTTTGAAAACAACTTGAACTATTTAAAAATAAATAAAGCTATTGGCCAAGAATGGATTACTCTTTTTCCATCCTCATTTTCATATGATTTTGTACACCAATAAATATTTCTTTCCATGTCCTTGTTCACATATGAATCCCTTGTTATGACAATTAAGAAATCTAATAGCAATTACCAAGATTTTCTTTCATAGTTTAAGTTTTTAATTTCATTCGTGTTCATTGAATTCCCTATTTTCCTTCTTACCAAATGGTGACTAGAATGTCATAAATAGCATAGAGAATGGAATACAATGAAAATTAAGGGGAAAATAGGTAACACATCCTAATCTCATCATTTCCCCTAGCTGTTGGTTTTGCATGTCTTGATACAAAAGGAAGAATATAAGTAAAAACTAAATGGAGGAACATGTTTTTGTTGTTTGTTGGTGATCTCCTGAAACCATTGTTGTTTCACTTATTTTACAATCATTTTATGCTCTACAATTGCAAAGAAATGGTCTATAGTAGCAATTTCTTGTCATGCCTCTTCCTTGAGTTTACTCAAGTCTTTTACATGTCACATAGTAAGGGTTTGTGCTTCTTTTAACTACTCCTAAAGTGATTGCTTCTCCATTTTTAACTAAATAATTCAAACCCTTAAGGTCTAGAGGTCCTCTTTTTGTTCCATTAGCACTTCTTCATTTACTCCACTCTCCCTTTCAAGAGACATGAGAGTACTATCAACTAGATTTGGTAAGGCGTGATCATCAAGGTTTTTTGACACAATATCATTTTCCCCTTGGTGAGGATGTTCAATTACTTGTGAATATAACTTTATGAACTTTCTCCTTTTTTCTTTAGTTAACCCTTCTTGATTCTCTTCTTTATCTACAATTTCTTGATCTTGATGTTTTGGTATAGGATTGTGATCAATTACTCATGTCAATAGAGTTTCACTAAAGTCTCTTGTAAAAGGGTTATTAGAAACTTTTACATGTTTTTCTTCAAGTGTTTCATTCTCCCCTATTGTAGGTATGATTCTTTTGGTATTATCATTTACCAGTTCTTCTTTAATCTACTAAACACCCACATTCTCTTCATATGTATTTTCATTAAACACATATTTATTAATGTGGGATGGAAGCTCTTCTTTAGAAACATGTCCTTGGCTTAAAGAAGGGGTAAAAAATTTAGACTTCCTTTATATTTTTTCCTTTTTCTTTTGTTAATTCATATATCTTAATTCTCATTGCATCTTCCCATGTTTCTTAAGTAGGGTTGACAAGACTTACAAATCTTCACCAATATGTTCATTATTATGGGTTTCCTCACTAATGTGGATTTATCCTCCAATATGGTTTTCTTTAGTGAGGTGGATTTCACCACCAATTTGGGATGTTGCTACACTAGCTAAATTTTGAAGCCGAACTTCTTATGTAATTTGTTCACTAGGTGTTCCTAAGGAAATTTTTCTTTTCTGCATAGAACCAAAAGGTTGTTTACTACTCCCTATAGTTCTTGGCTACACTCCTAGTAAAAATAAGGACTTTGGATAGGTGTAGTACTAGATTGAAGTTTCTATTTATTTTGGTCTCTAAGGGTCTATTTTTTAGAAGAATTTAAAGGGATAATATGTTTTTCTTAGATGCTTCATATTATTTTGATTTTTTAAGGATATTTTCTTCCTCAAAAGGGCTATCCTTTTCCTCATTTTTAGAGCTACCCTCTCCTATTTCCCTAATAGAAATTTCCCTATTAGAAGACTCTTGGTCAAAATCATAATTTCTAAAGGAATCCTAATTACCAAGGGGAGTAAGTTTCTACAATTTTCCAATAATCAACAACCTAATGAGACCATGATGTGCAAGTAAATAACCATGACCCCCTTGAACATTTTTAACTATATAGTGTAGGGATGAGTAGAGATGATATAGAATATTGACAAGCATTCCTCTCCTCAAATGTAACATCAAATGGAAATGATGGGCATATACATACACATATCTACCTTTACATGTTACATACTAAATAAAAAATTGAGCCACATGTTTCTAGTGATTAGGAAGGAAATTAAACTTGGTGCCCTAGCCTTTCATAATGTTTACAAAATAATTCCAGTCATAAAAAAATTCTTGGAATGACTGAAGAGCCTCTATCTTTGTCAATGTTTTAGGAAAGTACTTTTCATCATTGATATACAAGCTAGAGACTTTGGCTATGGCTTCCATGGAGGCAAAGATTTTTAACCCTCAAATTAGAGTTTGATGCTTGGTATAAGAAAAAAATAGAAAACTCCCAAGAAATCCATTCATCATGGCCTCACAACTATTTGAAATATGTATCCCAATGTGCCTTTGTAAATACCTCCACATATGTTGATTTTTTTATTTCCTTAATTATCATTGGTTCATAATGAGGATGTCACTTGTCCACCATGACTATAATATAAAACTCTATAAGAATGTTTTACCACTATATAGTCTAGCTTTAATTTTTGAAAACCACTATTCATAAATAACTATAGCAATAAAGGAGAAACAACTTAGCTTTAATGACATGATGATTATTGTATATGGCAAGATAATTACCATATTGGTATGATGGTATAATGGTAATTATGATAGTACAAGGAGTTTAAAGAAGGGGTAAATTAATCATACGAATAGGAAAGTGAATAGAGAAAATGTCAATAGATATGCATACGCACCTCCAACACCCCCCCTCCCCCCACCTAAATAGCTAACCCATCCATAGGGTAGAGAAAAGTAGAATAGAAAATAAAATAAATAACAAAACAAAAAAAAAACAAAGATAATTACCAAATACCAAGACCACTTATGATGAGATACTTCCAATATCATTGAGTGCGGAGGCTGTGATTGCATATTTTTCAAAATATTTAACACCACTCACATGAAATGAACAACCCCATGGTAGTATGGATCTCACAAAATTGATGATGGGGCCATAGATGCCAAATAGGATTACAACAATAGGCAATGCATAAGTGCAGAGAGAAAATGTAGTAGAAAAGATGTCAATACAAAGGTGATCTAAGCACAAAAAAATAAAGTTAGTTGCGACCTGTGAAGGTGAGAATAACCACATAAAGGGCACATCATAAGTGGTATTGACTATTAGAGTAATTATATTGTTTCACTTATTAATTAGATCATCTTGATTTAGTTAATTAATTAGTTTATTACTCTAGTTCTTAAGCTTGCTTTTAGGTGCATATAATTAATATTTTATATTAATTATAATGCACAAACCTAGTTAGGGTTTTGTGATTCCTTTTATAAGGATTCACCTCTTTGTATTTTTTCATTCAGTTATTGGATCATAATAGAGATTTCTCCTTGCATGTTCATAAGATGTCTTCGGCCTTTTGGCCTCCATGATTTTTTCTTGCTTCTGTTCTTTGCTTTTTCCATGTGATAGGGTTATGCATGCAAGTGTTCTTGGGAGATTAGTTTTTCACCTAATCTAACATTGACAATCTAATAGGTAAGCTAAGGAGTGACAAAAAACATAATAAATAGATAAATAGTTTTTCACCTAATCTAACATGGTATCAGAGCCATCTTGTTGCTCGTTGTTCATGTTTTGTTAAAGTGTTTCAGAAGCAAGAGTTTTTCAAGGGTTTTAGAAGTTTTTTATGTGGATTTAGGGGGGACCTTTGTTTCTAGTCACTTTGAGCTCAAACAGACATCACCATTGTATTTAGAGTGCCCAAAAACTCCAAAATCCATATAAAATTTGTCCAATTTAGACAACATTGATCTGGGAGGCAATTTTCTTTTTGCTGACTGGACCGTATGGCCCCCTGCACGTGTTACAAGGCAAAAAAATAACAAAAATTGCAAAAAAAAATATTTTTTGACATTTTTTGCTATGGCGATTTAAAAAATCCTACTAGCGGTCACAGTGACTGCTAGCGGTTAGCGGTAACCACCTGTGGTAAACCGCCAGCGGTCCGCTAACCGCAGCGGCTCACAATGACCGCCTCTACTCAGCGGCCTCTACCACCAGCAGTGCCTCCCACCGCCTCCTCTGCTCTACCTTAGCTAGCTGAGGTGGCACATTTTAAAAGTTTTTTTGTTTTTTTTAAATTATTTTTTTATTAAAAAAAACAAAAAAAAAATCTTGCATTCCGAAGGCCCTAGAGGTTTTTTCGCCATAACTTGAGCATATGGACGTATTTTTTCGATCCAAAAAATGTGCCAAAAAGCTGGTTCCAAGACGGAGATGCTGGTATAGTTTTTCTTGGGTTTTGATGTAGTTTGGTTACCTATTTTGGTAGTCAAAGCTAGATTTTTTTTCTCCTTTTGGGAGCCATATCTCGCTCATCCAGACTCTTTTTTGGGCTTGCTAGATATCATTGGAAAGCTAGTTCTATGAGCTACTCAGTTGTAGAGGTCTTTTATCTAGATTCTACTCTAGGTTCTTTCTTTTCTGAGTTTTGCACTTTCACACTCTAGCAGATTACTTGGATTCTACAGGTCCTGGGATCTCTTCTTCTATTCTTTTGGCCCACTCTTCTTTCTAACTTCTAAACATTGCATGCTTCTATTCTATTGCATTCCTTTTTTTGTAAATGCACTAAGATAAAGTGCCTGCTTTTGCATATCTGGGATCTTGTACACCTTGTGTTTGTTTGTACTCGCACTCAGTTATAAAGTGCCATGGGGGGTCATGATGTTTTGCCATTTTGTGCTCGTCCACCTTTTTCAAGTGAATGTTTCTTCCTTGACATTAGCCCATGATATGTGTCGGTGACACCACCCTTTATCCTATATTTGTACTTCTATTGCACTATTGGTGTTTCTGATTCTTCTTCTTGCAGATGTTTTCAGCATTGTATTTTAGTGTTCCTGTCACCCCTCTCCCTATTCAACATTATGGGGGGGTTCACCTATTGGCTCTTTTGCTTCCTTGGTTTAGTTGAGTGATCTATGTATTTATTTTTTGTTCCTATGTACTAGGAAGATGTAGTGGCTAGGAACCTATGCATTTTGGTGAGATGGTACATCTACTATATAGACACTCATTCATTCCTACTTTTGGAGGTCACCTCTTCAATTGATCAGCTCTTCAGACTTTGTCTTCTCTACCTGGTCATGCACTGTTTTAGTGGGGGTTCTAATAGTTTCTTCTAACAATGTTTGTAGCTTCATGCTTCAGAGATGCTTCATTTCTCTTTCTTTCTTTTCTTTGTATTGGGTACTTGATCAGGCCTTGTTGTCGGGACCCATTTTCCTACTTTCATAGATTTGCTAGGTTAGCTTCCTCTTGAGCTTTGCTTAAGGGGGGGTGTTAGAGTAATTATTTTGTTTCACTTATTAATTAGATCATCTTGATTTAGTTAATTAAGTGGTTTATTACTCTAGTTCTTAAGCTTGCTTTTAGGTGCATACAATTAATATTTTATATTAATTATAATGTGCAAACCTAGTTAGGGTTTTGTGATTCCTTTTATAAGGATTCACCTCTTTGTATTTTTTCATTCACTTATTGGATCATAATAGAGATTTCTCTTTGCATGTTCATAAGATGTCTCCGGCCTTTTGGCCTCCATGATTTTTTCTTGCTTCTGTTCTTTGCTTTTTCCATGTGATAGGGTTATGCATGCAAGTGTTCTTGGGAGATTAGTTTTTCACCTAGTCTAACATTGACAATCTAATAGGTAAGCTAAGGAGTGACAAAAAACATAATAAATAGATAACCTAGAAGTCTGTAACCAATGCCAAGTGGAAAAAAAACCACCTTCTAAGAAAACATAAAGGCCATAGATGTCCTACCCAACAAAAGATAGGAACATGATGCAGAGAAGTTGAGTGGTTTGTTTATTTATTTATTTTTTTGTCTCTTCATAGTAGATTGTCAGAAACCCAATTTTTACTCTATCGCCACCTAGGGATGTCAGCAAACCAATTTTTACCCCTAAGATTTTTTAGAATTTTTCATCTACCAAGAATTGGTTTTCATATGCCCACCAGCCAATAGTTCCCAAAGTTTTTCACTATTGGACCTCTTTATTGCATTTTTTTATTCTTTTAATCACAAAGTAAGCCAAAAGGAACACTAATGAATCCCTTGGTTACATTAAGAAATAAGGTCTCTTTGGAAAGATAATACTTATATAGCTTTAGACGATGCTCATTCATAAGGAGAGCTTTAAATTCAAATACATAGTACACAAGTGAACAACACCATTATCATAAATATTTTGGATCTCATAAGGGCCAAGCCATCTAATATGGAACTTTCCTTGGAAGTTTTGGAATTGAGAGTCATGGAGTAGCGACCAATCACTAGGTTGGAAAGTAGAAGGATATATGAAATGATCATGTCATTTTTGCATTGTTGTTTAAAAAAATTTGTGTGATGAGGAGCTTCTTCACATATTTCATCAAGGGAATACAATTGAGCCAATCAAGCCTTTTGGGCCTTGCTAAGACTGATCTCTAGTTGGAAAGAAGTAAAAAGAGTCTTAACTTTGAACTTAATGGGTAGGACATTTTTTTTCCATAAAAAAGATCATAGGGAGTAATCCTAGTGGTTGTCTTCCAAGTAGTGTTGTGTTAGGCAATCAGCAAAATCTTGTTTATGCGAGACTACTTTCTTTTTCATAATGTTCTCCAATTCTCTATTGGTAAATTCCACTTAACCGTTGTCTTATAGATGGTATGCAAAGGACTTGTGATGCTTGAGTTCATACTCCTAAATCAAGGGACTAATGATACAACAAAAGAATATTAACCACTAAGCCCAATGATATTTCTACTTTCTCTTGGAGATAAGTAAGGTAGAAAATTGCAAGTAACAAGGTGATTATAAATATAATCAAACCATGGACTTTTAATATAAATTGCAAATAGATGTTCATCAAGAAAAGAATCATCTACTGGATGAGGTTCATCTACATTTTGAAACCTTAATAGAAAGTCATCTACAACATTTTAACATTCTAATTTATCAAGTATGATGATATGAAATTCTTACAAAGGAAGTAACCATTTAATTACTCATCTAGTAACTATTGGTTTATTCATCAATGATTGAATAGTAGAATGATCATAATGCACAAAAAAAATTTAACTAGTGATATAATGACCAAGTTTATTAATTGGATTTATAATGGCCAAGAATTATTTTTTAGTAATGTCATTTTCCTCAGCACTAGTAAAATTATTACTAATGTAATAAATAGAATAAAAAACATTATCTTATTTTTGGCCAAGGACAACTCCCATAGAGGTGTTAGATGCATCTATGTGAATATGAAAAGGCAATTTTCCTAGTTTGATCCATGTAACATAGGAGTAGAAATAATCTTACCTTTGATTATTCAAAGGCTTACTAATAGTTTGGTTTCCATAAAAAATATACATCTTTACCGAACAACTCAAAGAGTGGTGAAGCAATTTTATTGAGATTTTGAATAAATTGACAATAATAACCAACATACCCTAAGAATCCATGTATTAGTTTTGGAAAAGTAGGCACACGAAGATCTTGAATAATTTGAATCTTTTTAGGGTCCACTTTAATTCCTTATAAGTAGATATAGTGACCCAAAACAATCCCTTCAACCATTAACAAATGACATTTTTCATGACTTAGAGAAATGTTACTATGAATACATTTTTTAAAAACATTTTCAAGATTTACCTTATCTTCCTTATAATTTTCATCATGTATATTAATATCATCCATATATACTTCTACATAGTCATGAATCAAGTCAACAAAAATACTTAAGATGACTCTTTGAAACGTAGGTAGGGCATTACGCAAACCAAATGGTAGAATATTATAGACAAATGTACCCCAAGGTTATGTGAAAGTAGTTTTTTCCTAGTCTTCTAGGGAAATTTATATTTGATTGTATCCACTAAAGCCATGAAGAAAGGAAAATAACTTTTTACTAGATAGAATGTCCAAAACTCAATCAATAAAAGGAAGATGAAAATGATCCTTCTTTATGTCTTTATTAAGGGCCCTATAATCAACACATATATGTCATTTCCCATTCTTATTAAGAACAACTAAAAGAGGAGATTCCTATTGGCTATTAAAGATAGGGTAAATAAATCCCACATTTAGGAGGTTTTGAAGAACCTCTTTTAAAATTTCTTGGAAGAATGATTTTAGTCTTCTTTGAGGCTATCTTGCAAGTTTAATCCTTGCATCTATGTAGATATGATGAGTACAAATAACTGGATGTAAACCTTGCATATATTTATAGTCCCTAAAAAAATCTCTTGTATTTCCACAACATTTCCATCAATTATTTTTGGATTCACTTAGATTTGGATTAAGATTGAGTTGTTTTAGGTAAAATTTCAGTTGGATGAGACATTATAGGAACTACTATGGTAAAGTACTATTGACATCAATAATAAAAATAATTGATTCAAAAATATCATCAACTACATGATGATTTTGTAGAAAATGGTTAGTGACAATGTCCTCAAAATTACCTTCCAAAGCCCTACTTTATTCTATGGTTAGAATAGGTAAAGAATCTTCTAAATAATTATCAACTCACAAGGGATCTTATATTTCTACCAAAGTTTGAGCTAGAGGATATAATATTAGTTATTTTATATGTTTCCCATTTAAAATCACCATGTTTCTAATTAATAAAAGCATTAGCAATAGCCAACCAAGTTCTTCCTAAATTAAGAGGGTATCCCCACATCTTAATTTTAGGTTACAATATCATAAAATCAATTAGATAATCCATAGATTCAATGGAAATGATAACATCTTCAATCATACCTTCTACTTTTGCCATAGAATGATCAACTATTTGAAAGACTATAGGAGTAGGTCTAAGCCCTTATAAATCTACTTTCTCCTTAGTTTCATTATCATTATGTTAATTTATACCCCAAGATATATAAGTGTATTAGGAATAACCAAATCTCCAATATGTACCTTAATAATTGGACTCTCTCAATGTTCATAATTGGGAAAGAAACTTTCTTTAACATTAGATCTACAAGTTGTTTGATGACTTGAATAGTCCTAGGACCTTTTTTCTTCTTATGCTTCTTTCAACATAGTTACTTAATTGCTTTGACATAGACTACTACATCTTGAATTTCCTGTAGAAAAGGAATTCAAATATTAGATTATCTTACAATTGATCATTAGGATGTAGAATAATTCCTGCTAATATTAGAAATGTATTCAAAAGGTAATTTAGAAATTTCACCTTTACCAAATTATGTTTAACCTATCCATGGTCTCATCTCAAATTCTCATAAGGAAGATAATTGTAAGGGTATCATGGGTTAGGTCAAGGCATCCCGAGAATTGCAAGTTGAATGCAAATTTTTCTAGGAAATATTCTACAAATTCTTCCTCGCATTGGGTCATGCAAAAGATTATGTCTCACACTTCCTTGGTTTTATAATACTCTTGATATTAAATCAAAATGCTTCCTTCATTTGTCCCTACATCCTAATGTCTCTAAGGCTCATTAACCATCACAATGTTGCATATTTTAGTGTAGCTTGGAATAACTTCAACTTTTGTGCATCATTTTGATAGTCATAGTTTTTATAGAGAATGTCAAACTCAAATGAGGACATATTAGGATATTCAGTAGTGGACCCTATAAATATAGGAAGTGATAAGTGGGGTATATTTTTCATAGGGGCATCTTCCTCAAGAGGGTGGATCACAAATTCAAATGTCATGAGATTATTTCTATGTTTGATTAATACATCATGGTCATTTCCTCCTCCTAAGTTTCTTCCACCTAAGTTCCCTCCACCTATGTTTCCTCCACCTAAGTTGTTTCTCATGATTTTATATAGGACTTCTACAACCCAAGGTGTATAAGAAGTTTTGAAGGGTTTTCATAGATGTTTAATACACTGGGGTTCAAAAGACTATTTAAACTATTGTAATATTTCATTAGGTATGGAGGTATAGTTGGTTCAGTGAGACTTCAATTGCATTGTTTTGGCTTAGGTTTAACCTCAGCATTTAATACCCATTTTTCTTTTTGTGGTTTTTGATATTTTGACCTACCTACTAATTTTTTCTTAACAAACATTCCTTGACTATCTCTAGGCCTATTCATGCACCTAAACAATTTACTCTACTACAAACTTAAGGTACTAGCTCAAACAAGGTTAATAATTGTTCAAGCTTTCACCAAGCCACATTGTTCGTAACTTGACTTACCACAATTTCATGCATTTAATATCTCTCCATTAGAACAACACCAAACATGTTGGGTAAAATTGGGGTCTATTTTGTTGGATTGATTTAAGGTATAACTTTGATGAAAATGCCCTTACTTACAACTAGAAGGGTCAATCTAAGACTCATAAGCTAATGAGAGATATATTAGCTACAAGGATAACTTTAGTGGCTAATATTCTCCAATTAACTAGCCTCACTCATTGATGACCCTAGATTTGGCTTTTTTTTTGCACTTTTGGGGTGTCCATGTCACCTGCACTTTACCAAAATTGGATCCCATGCTTAGGTTAATCACCAACAATAATACATAACTATTTCTATTTTAGTGATGACTTCACCAATGTAATATATTTTTATATACATAGTAATTTAAATATATTTACCTACATTTTTCAAGGCTTAGCTTAAATGATGGTCATATTAACCAATATTTTGTAAAATTTTAAGTTACACTACAGATTAAGTATGTAGATTTAACATGCATCTCTATTTTGAAGACTTTTCAAGTAACTTTTTATCCTTTCTCACTTTTTCATGAAATAGATTCAATTGGGGACACATATCTTTACTTTGGGAACCTTCTTTAAAACTTTGTATCATTGTAAAATTTTCACTTGAAATAGGATTAATGCCATTGATTTAGGATCATTGAATGGTTAAAGATACTAGGGATTCTTCCCACAAATGACTATTCAATAATTTGGAGGGGAACTATAATGATAAAAGTGGGATCAATTTAACATTAAAGTTTGCTAACTAATTAGGCTCTATATAATAATAATAATAAAATCATTTTTTTTAGGTATGTGGATTTTTTTTCACAATTTTCATCAATAATTAAATATTTGCTAGGATTTTATAGAATTTTCTATGATTGAAAAATAATCGCCAATAAAATTTAAAAAATTCCTACTTAAAAATAAAAATTTGCCAATAGAAATTAATTTATTTCTCCTAAACTAGTGGTTGATTTGCTAAAAAAATATACTTTTTTCTAAATGGGGGGTTTCTTAAAGTTATCCCTAATTAGCTATCTTCTTAAGGGATAAAGATATTATGTCAAGTGGTTATGGATGCATCTACTTCACACACTCTATATTAAAGAACCAAATTTGAAGCTTTTAACTAATGAATTAAAATCTACACTTACAATAATTGTAACTACTTTCACACTTCAAGAGAATCTTGCTTTCACATTCAAAATAATTCACACTTTCAAACAAATAAAATCACTTTCAATAAATACTTATTACTTAACACAATACTATAAAATCATTTGTATTTATAATCAGATTTCACAAAGTTTTTTTTTTTCTCAAAATGATATTTACTTTACACTTTAGAAGAGAGGAAAAAGTGTTTCTTCTTCCTATAATAGTAGTGATAGGAAGTGGAATAGAGTTTAGAGATAGATCATAATTATAACTTACTACTAATTGAGTCAAATAATCACCTATTTGAATCTTAGAATTATGAATTATAGTTTATATGACTAGATCAAACATAAGTTTGCATAAATATATTTTGATTATTTTTTTTATCTTATCTTTCAATTTCTCAATTAGAATTATGAATATTATATTTGAATTAGCACCAAAAGAAATCCAATCACATGAATTGTCGAATCTTCTGTAGACTCATACATCCCTTGAAATTATTCTTAATTAATAACAAACATGAGACTATTTAATTAATCATAATCATAAATATCAAACAAAAATTATACAAATGAAAATGCTAAAATAACTCATACCACATTATGTACAAAATTTTCTTGATAACACAAGAAAAGGAGGCCCTACCTTTTTGTTAGAAAGTAAAGTCCACCAAGATAATTGAGAGATGGGGGTGGGTGGAATCAATTATGAATTTAAAATAACTCTCAATATCTTTGTTAATTCTAAAACATGTGAACGATATGTTTATCAACCATAAAATATAACCATGCACAATAACACTGTATATGTTAACTAGAGAAATCCTTGGTCAAAGGGAAAACCCCAGTGGAAATGATACCCACATGAGAATGTACTAATATAAAAGTCCCTTGTGAAAGGATGAAATCTATTAGGAGTCAATGATATACAAATAGTAGATATGTATCCCTTCTAGGAGACTTTGAATCTATATCAAGAGATTCCAACCCTTTTAGGAGTTGTGCCAACCTTATTAGGAGTTGAAAGGATGATAATTAAACCCACTATTCAAATAGCCTTAGAATGTCTTCACTAAACAATCTTCAAGATAACATATAAATATTTTGAACTAACTAAATAGTAACTTATTTTCCAATATAGTTCCTTTGAAGATCACATTACATACTCAACATCAATATCTACTCTGATCTTAGCCAAATTCGCATTCAAGCTCTCATAAAAAGTAAAATGATCTCACCAATTACAAAAAATCTGCACTAAATCACACTAATCATCAAGGAAATAATATTTCCTTTATACCAAATCCTAAAAAAGGTATGGATTTGGATAAGAGCCTTTCTCAATTTACAATTAATAATATAGGAACTCATTAAGATGTTACATTACAATCAAACTCTCTCCTCAAAGATATTTAGCAATAGTTGGCTTATAGGAAAAAACACATGGAATAGACTTTATAAGTTAGCTCAAACTATATATCTAATTTTTCCATCTTGAACATGTCTCTAACCTTCCTCTAATCTCACTTAACCAAATTCCATATCTACTAAAAGACATAACCAATTTACCAATACCCACTTTCTAGAAACTCTTTTTGAAAGCTACGTCCATAAAACAATGGATGATTCTAACTTATCTTTACATCTCTTAATGCACTCCTAACTATAGAATCTATAAAAATTACTAAGTGTTAGAGTAAATAATTATTTATTAATCATTTATTATTTTACTTAAGTTTACTTAGGTCAAATGCATTTAGACTTTAGTTGTCATCTAGGAGTTGTTGACAACATAGGAGTTTGTTCCTATCTAGTCATACTTATCCTCTCACCTTGATCAAGGATATCCCACCTTTTGTGGATGTATTCTTAGTTGTCACACTTTCTAGATTTCTCTAGAAACTTCCTTCAGGCCTTTATGTTCAGGCTTTCTCATTGTAAATTCATATCATTCACATAGAAAATTCATTTTCTTATTGTGAAATATCTTTTCTTGCTTTGTTGAATTGCTTCAAGCTCTTGCTCCTTTCTTCTTTGGTTTCTCTTCAGAAAGCTTTTTGCATGCAAGTGATCTTGGCACATTGTGAAGTTGGCTTTCATCAACTTCTACATGGTATTAGAGCCTCCTTGCTACTTCTTGGTTGAAGGATTTTTGAAGCCACAATTCATAGACACAAACCCTAGTTTGTTTGTGCATTTTTTCTTCAATTTGGGGGGGAAAACAATTTTTTGAAGCACTTTGGTCCTAAATAGATGTTTCCATTGAATTTGTAAGGCTGCTTATAATCAAAATTCATATAAAAATCTTCAATTTTGGCTTCCATGGCATTTGGAGATTTTTTTAGCCCCCTAGAGGTTGGTTGTACAGAATGTATGGAATTTTTGGGAAAATTTTTTAAAAAGGGTGTTGCTACAATAGCGCTGCTGCGCCACCATGGGCCTAGTCACCATCGATGGGCTACCACTATGTACTGTAGCTTTACTCAGTCACATAAATAATAGATTACCTCTCCTACCCCATCATTGAAGTAGGCGGCTAGAGTATGAGGGGTTTATGGATGGTTGTAGACCTAGTATTGCTCATCTTCACTCATCCCGACCTGTAAGGCCGACTCATCCATCGGCCTAACCCTCTAACTGATATTGAGAAATACTCCCTTATAACACTAGGGATCCACCTTTGCATGCATCAAACTCCACTATTGGTAAAGCTTGGCAAGCCTACTATTATATTATTCTCCTTTCCCTACAATAATATAATAGTAGGGTTTAGTTGATCCATATAAAGAGATGAGGCTTTTACTTTGCCCCCTGAATGTAGGGTGGTGCAAAGTGTGGAGTTAGTCGAGAAGGAAGGCGAGCCCACATAATTTGAGGAACTAATGACTTCTTGTAGCCCAAAAGAAGAGGAACCCTCCACCGCTACCAGTAGTGATGTAGTAGTGCTGTCGAGTTCACATCCCAAGTGCCACCACTAGCAGTGCTGCCACCTATCACCACTCTAATAGTGATGTCATTTTTCTATATAATTACATTAGAAACTTGACACATTACATCAATAATTTGGCACCTATGTTAGCCTTTCTCGGTGCTATGTCATCACTTTCTAGTGTGACATCAAGCTAATGTCATCAGCCCTAGCTAGCTTGCTGATGTAATTTTTTGGTGTGTTGATGTCACTTTCTAGCATACTAACATCAACAAATTGGTGGCCAAATTTTTTTCGATGATGTCCTCCTAATAGCCATATGACTATCAATTTCTTTGTTGTGCCTATATTTTTCCAGTGAGCTAGTCTTTTAGAGCTGCAGCTGGCTTTTTGGCCACAACCTAAACATACGGAGGTCTTTTTATGATCTGAAAGAAGCACTAAAAATATAACTCAGAGATAGAGACAATGGTGTTAGTTTCACTACATTATGAGTTCATTTGGGCTCCTAATTTTAGCATCAAAGTAGAGGCTTTTGTTTCCTCCTTCTCTACATCCAAAATCCAAGTTTTTTTTTAGTTTTCATGCTTTCTACGGTTGTTTTTTTTGGTACTTGAGTTATAAGTTGTGGGGGGGGGGGGGGGGGAAGCATTTTCTTTTTTGTAATTTACTTCAGAATAAGACCCTTCTACTTCTGTCTTCTTCTCTCAATGTTGGATCCATCTATGACCCGACTCACACCACACAACTATCGCACCTAGAAGGCACAAATGACTAGGCTTCTCATGTCAAGAGGCTTATGGTCATGTTTGGATGAGAACCAACTTTCTCTGACATGCCCTTTTGAGGTTCTTTAGCACAAGAATAAAATGGATGAGGCATGGGATTAATTGCACTGAACATCTCAAATAGTCTTTTGTTTCACTTGGATGGTTTGACCACTCTGTGAGCTATTTGGATGAAATTCTAGTCTTTGTTCGGCATAGTGAATGAGTTCTAGGCACTTTAGCTTGATGAAGTTTTCACATCTTTGACACCTACCAACTTCCCTACAATTGAGGACTTCTTGATGAAGTTCAAGTCTCTGCATACACTTTTGCAGGGATGTGGAAAAAATACGACAAATGATGAGTGTATATGTTTTATACTCTCCAAGTTGTGAGGCCAATATTAGATCTTCTCTTCTACTTTCTACTCCACTATGGATGCCTTGGATGATAGACACAAGATGCCTTTATTTGAGATATTTTGTGATTGGTTAACTCGTGATAGTCCAAGATTACTCAGATGGATTCACTTTTAGGTTCACAGTCATAGGCATTGCTTGCCAAGGATACATAGGAGCAGAAGCTGAAGCAAATATCAGATTCCTCTTCTTCTAGTTCATCATCTTCTTCTAAGAAGAAGGAGAAAAAGAAGACTAAGACTCCTACTTGTTCCTATTGTCAAAAAGGATCTCATGATGAGGTACATTTTTTATAGAAGAGATTTGATGGCTATGAGAAACAAATTGCAGATTTGCAAGCTCTTCTTCAAAAGAGCACTATTTCCTCTCCATCCTCTTCTACCTCATAGGGGTCTACCTTTTAGTCTTCTTACACATTTTGACATCTACACTAGATCTTGGAAAAGGTCATACATTATAGGCATCCTTTACATCCTCTTCATAGGTCCCTTGGATACTGGATTCAGGTGCTTCTCACCATATGACATCTTCTCAAGGTGTCTTCTCTACTCTTGATGCTTCTCCCATTCCTCATGTTCTCATGGGGAATAATGTTACTCTACCAATTTGTGAGAAAGGTTTAGTTTGCATCTAGGATGGTATATTCAATGATGTATTGTATTTTCCATCTTTGTCTGTCAACCTTCTCTCAATTTCTCAAATTACACATAGTGGATCAACGAAGACAATTGAGTTCATTGCAAATTTAGGCTTCATTCGGGATCATGCCATAGGAGGCCTTATTACTACCAGGACATTTTATTCTTCCACCCATCTCTACACCTTCTCACACTTTTTCCCACCTTCGGGCCACAACTCTTCTTTTTCGTAGGAGCATCATGTGGTGTAGTCAGGATACTTGAACCTTTGTATTATTCATGAGATGCTTATTTTGACTTCCACACCACATCTAGTTGAGCGCTTTTCTCTTCTGTAGGATTCTTCTTCCACTCTACCCGATCCTCTAGCTCCATTCATTAAGCCTCCAAGTGCACTTGTAGATTCTACAGAGGACATTCATGATAGTGTCATCACACCTATCTTGGGGATTCCCTTTTAGACTCCTCATACTTTCTCCTTTGAGCATCAGCTAGGCCTTCTAGTTTTCCCTCTTATTCAAGGGTTCCCTTGTTTACTCTACATTGGAGTTTCATTGGTTTAATTCTTTCTCCAAGGCTTTGGCATCTTTTCTATCTCTCATGGGGGGGGTGGGTTATACTTATGGTTTTGAAAGAGTCTCTTGAAACATTTCTAGTGGAAGTTGTCCTTGGGGGGTCTTGTTGAGGCCTTCCTTCCTTCCTTTCTTCATTTTTTAAGCATGTTTGTACTTACCTCTTTTTGGGGGAGGGTTTTTCCCATGAGGTTTTCCCTCTTTCTCCACTTTCAGAGGTTGCATTTCTTTGCATTGTACATGGGTACTTAACATGGCCTTGTTGTTGGGACCCATTTTGTATTTCATCTTAGTTTTTGTGAGCTTAAGGAATTCCCCTAAGTTGCACTTAACGGGGGATGTTAGAGTAAACAATTATTTATTAATTTTATTCTTTTAGTTAAGTTTACTTAGGTCAAATTCATTTAGACTTTAGTTGTAATCTAGAAGTTGTTGATGAGTTGTTGATAACATAGGAGTTTTTTCTTATCTAGTCATACTTATCCTCTCACCTTGATTGAGGATATCCCACCTTTTGTGGACATATTCTTAGTTGTCACACTTATCTCCTAGCACTTTTTAGCCTTCTCTAGAAGTTTTCTTGAGGCCTTTATATTTGGGATCTCTCATTGTAAACTCATATCATTCACATAGCAATTTCATTTTCTTATTGTGAAATATCTTTTCTTGCTTTGTTGAATTGCTTCAAGCTCTTGCTCCTTTCTTCTTCAGTTTCTCTTCAACAAGCTATTTACATGAAAGTGATCTTTGCACACTATGAATTTGGCTTTCATTAAGTTATACACTAAGTATATTCCAAATAAAGGCCCAACTCATGGACCATTTACCATTCCAAATATTTCTTCCTACATAACTCTAGTAAACTTTGCTGAATAATGTATATGTTGACATAAATAACAAACACTACCATGAATGGAACACATAAGCACTCAATCATGTTTTTAATAATGTTAACATACTCCCTGATATGAATTTCAAAATTCATACTAATAATCTCCCACTTTGGGAGATGTTGCCCATGAATGTAAACATACATCTAAATCTCAAATAGGTTGTAAAGAGTTTTTCATGTTCAAATCACAACCATAGAGTACATCAAATAATAGATATGCATGAAGAAGGTGTTAATCTTCCCCATATATAAATATCTATACTTTCTTCACATAAGGATTACTCTCTCTCCCTCATCCAAAAAGTATCAAAATAATGTTTTACATGTACTAATCTCTCCCTCAAAATATTGTTTTACAAGAATATTTTTCTTGCATTGCTCTCCCCCACTGACATCATCAACAAAGGTATCATTATATCAATTCTCCAAGTTCAATCATTTCTAATCTAATGGGAAAAAACTCGAATTTCCAAAAAAATTGTTAAATGCCAATGCAAAGAGTCCTCAATGAATCAGCTAAATTATAGATACTCCTCCATTAAAGAAGCAGGAAGCATCCAATCCAAAAAAAAGAATAGTGCTCTATTACATATTAGCCTGATGCAATCTCTACATCAACTATTTTGAGGAAAACACCTCAAGTACTCATATATATCTTTATCCAAAGGTTTTGTAAATATGTCTAATATATTCTCCTTTATGCTAACATATTCCAATATTTTCTATTTCTCTTCTATATTTTCTCTCAAAAAGTGATAGTTAATTGAAATGTGCTTTTTCTTTGAATTCAAAAATGAATTCTTTGACATGATCACTAACTTGTTATATCACAATGTATAATAACATGCTCAATAAACTAATTCCAATATCCTTCAACATCTACTTCATCCAAATAATTTACAGTTATTTGTTTTTTATTAGGAAAACAGGTTTTATAGGGATCCTAAAACCCAAAGTTTTACAGCAAAAAACAACTTAAAGAAGAAAAGATAGAAAAAAAGCTGCCTCAAAAGGCTAGAAACAAAAAGGCCTAAAGCTTGAGAAATAAAGGCCAAGAACAAAGCCTATTGGGTAGACTAGTGTCCCTTCTTTTCCATTTCCTGTAGGGTTTCTACAGTGTCACTTTCCTTCTAGTTGGCCTCTTCCTCCTGGATCGTGGGGAGGAAATGCATCTGGTTCCTCTGACTTTCCTAGATACCAGTCTCTTTTTGAGGATCTTCCCAGCTGGTTCCGTGCTCTGTACTCTACTCCACGTTCCCCACAAGATTGGCATTGGTCAGATAGTCCCCCAGATTAACAATGTTTTCATTCAAGGTATGGAGGGTATCCACAATCTGTTTAGTCACAATCTGGTGGACGGAATCCAGCCTTTGGACCTTCTGCTCGAGCTGGGTGATTTTGTCCTCTTGATTGTCTCTAGGGTCCTGGCTTCTATCTTTTTCCTGGGTGCCCACTTGGTCTTTACTACCTCTGGCCTCATGATCCTTGACATCCCCCCTGTTGTTGGTCTAGTTGGACCTATCCTTCAGAGTCTCAATTTCTTGAAAAAGACACTTAATGGAGTAGAAATTGTCAATCAAGTTGTTCTTTGCATTGTTGAGAAAGTTGAAACCCGTTTCAGGAACATTGTTAGAGAGAACTAGAAGAGTTGGGTCAAGGAGCTCATCATAGTGGGTGCTACTGTCAAGATCCCCCAACACTTGGATTTTAGCAGGTTCTCTGATAATGCCCATACTGACCCTATCCACATTGAAATTTCTCTAGGCTCTTCTCTTATTTTTCCTGATGGCCTCCCCCCCCTTTTCAACCATGATTTCTATCATCTCTTCTAGGGGCGAAATGGGGACCTCCAAGGGGGAGGTGGGTGTAGTAGGGCTGGGGGGAAAATTGGCATAGTCACTGAGATGATCATGGGTTGGGGTCTGGTCCAATTTTCTTTTCTTGGGGTTATCCTGGGTTACCAAGGGGGTCACCTCCTTCTTTTCATTATCTTTCTCCTTGTCTTCTTCCAACTCACTTTCCTTCTCTGCCATCGAATCTGCCTCCTCCGACTCTATATCCTACTCATCACTAGACTCCTTAGGATGAGGGGAAGGGGGGTTAGGGGGAGGGAACCTGGGGCTCTTCCTACTAAGCAAGCAGGGAGAGGGATTAGCTTTTGGGGTTTTAGACTTGACAGAATTCACAACGTGCACTTCCCTTGAGTCTGAGCTAGCAGTATCCTCCGAGGAGCCACCCGAAACCCCAATGGACTTGACTCTTGTCTGGGTTTTCAAAAACTCAAAAATGAGGAGCAGAAGACCTTCATGAAGGGTGGGGTTCTTAATAGGACATTTCTTGTAACTCTCTATATTCTTAGTCATAGAAGTATAAATATAGAAAGGAAAGGAGATTTTCACTTTATGTCTAAAATGATTAAGCAGAAAAAAATGATGGGTCTTGACTCTATCAAACCTGGGCTCCAAAGTGACATACTCTATGATGATCCTCAGAACATGCCCCCAGATCTTCTTGATGGACTTAATGTCATAGTAGGTGTCAATCTTTACCATTTTTCTTTTCTCCTTGTCATTCTTGATGAAAGCATTGACAACATTGGAAGACATCTTCTTATCCCTGAAGAAGCTCATGCCTTCCTGGGAGAAGCCTGTCACCTCCGCAATGAGACCCTCTATGATTTGGTGGGAGACACCATCAATTTTGACCTTTTCGTTGTGCCAAGTTTCAACCATAATCTTGGTAACCCCTGCGTCAAAACCATGGAGCCTCTCCATGAAGCTGGTTATGCCACCCTTCTGGAGTTTTTTCCAAACCTTCCCTTTTTCTTTCCAGCTCTTTGTTTCTCCCCATGGCTCTCTTCTAATCCTTTCTCCCACCATTGCAATATTATGCCTCTCTAACCCTAAACCCTTAACAAAATTGCAAAGCTCAAAGATGAAAAAATCGCTAAGGATGAGAGCTTTAATGCGCGCGTTATTGGGTTTAACTCTAGCTTTCTTCTTCTCGTGTAATCTATACATGTTATTATGAAATGGTGGGGGTTCCACATAACTCCAAATGATTCCATTTTTCAAACATGATTTAGCATGTCTCATCATCATAAAAAGGTTTTGAGTTGGTACCTTGAATTTTCTCCTTTCGAATGAGCTCCATAGCTGCCACCAAAAAATGATTATTGCTTCCCCACATCATCACTGAATTGAATGTGACCGCTACATTTGCGAACCAATCAACAACCACGTTAGCTTCATGGTAGACATGGCTGATGTGGTAATTTTTAAATTTTCTCAAGTCCATTTTTTAGGTCCTCAATTATGCTTTCAATGGTCCATGATGGTTTGGTTACTCCTAAAATACAATTTATTAGATTTAAGGAGTCTCCTTCAAGCTATAGTTGTTCGATCCCTGAGTCTAGGGCCAGCTTAACAGTGAGTCTGGCCACACTGGCTTCAGCCAAATGGTTGGTTTGGTGACCAATAGGGGAGGAGATAGCAGCAATGCCCCCTCCCAAGTTGCTTTTTATGATTCCACCACATCTGGTAGGACCAGGGTTCCCCTTAGCCGCCCCATCAAAATTGGCTTTATGCCAATTTTCAAGGGGGAAGGACCAAGTAGCTTGCGGTCTTCTTTTGATCTTGTCTTCTTTCCTGGTCTTAATTTTCCCTCCGTCCTTTATGTTTCCATCTCTAGTTGTGGAATGGTTCTCTTTCATGAGGCCATCAATTTTCTCTACTATAATACCCTTAGGAGCTTCTCTGTCTCTGAATATCCTGTTGTTGCGCTCCTTCCAGATTCCCCAGCAAAATTGTGGGATAATCCAAGTACTCAAAATTTGGGAGTTCAGGCCTTTGTGGTTGCTACTCCACTGTATGAAGAATTCTTGGATACTGGCTAGCGGGCACTAGTAGAAGTTCATATTGGAAGTTAGAAGACTCCACACTCTAGAGGAAAAGGGGCAGTGAATGAAAATGTGATTAACCATTTCCAGGTCATGCTTATAGAGGCAGCATCTACTAGGAATAATTTGGCCTCTCTTGGCTAAATTATCCAGGGTAAGGATTTTGTCTTGCAAGAGGAGCCAAAAGAAAATGTTGATTTTGGGCGTTAATCTAAGGGTCCAGGCCTTGGCCCAAATAGGTTTCTCCCCTATGCCCACAAGGGAAAGATAGCTTAAGGCTACAGTATAATGGCCTCCAGAAGAGTCTCCCCAAACTAAGCTATCGCCTATCTGGTTGATGTTGATAGCATTCAAAGAGGCCATCAAAGGCTCGAGATCCTGCAAAAGCTCTGCCAGATTGTGCCATTCATTCCCATTTTTGTAGTTCCTAACCAACATACCATATCTGCCTATTGCCTAATCAGCCCACCTATCGAATGAAGGATGGTTATTGAGAGGTTCCTAAAAAAGCCAGCTGTCTTGCCAAAAAAGGATTTTGTCTCCCATTCCAGCTTTCCATTTGGCCCTGGATTTAGCAAGGGGAAGGGCCTTCAAGATACCATTCCAAATGTTAGAACCCAATGGTAGCTCGGCCCCCTAGAAAATGGAGGAGAGAGATAGGCCTCCCAGGTACTTCTTAGCCAATATGTCCCTCCAAACCCCTGTGCCTTGAAAGATGCACCAAGGGAGTTTAGCTAAGAGGGATTGATTGAGGTGAGAAATTTTCCTAATTCCAAGACCTTCATGGCTTTTGGGCAAGCAAACCTGTTCCCAGGCTACCAAGTGGTATCTCTTGTGGTCATCAGTTCCAGTCCAGAGGAAGTCCCTCGTAATCCTCTCCATTCTATTTGCAAACTTAACCGAAATCCCAAAGAGACTGAGGGCATAGGTGGGGAGGTTCTAGAGAATCAAGTTAACCAAGGTGCATTTACTTGCCTGACTAAGGGTGGCCCCTTTCCAACCAGCAAGTTTCTTGATGAAGTTGTCAATAATGCTTATCCAAAAGGAGTCTGAGGGTTTGGAGCCTAAAGGAAGCCCAAGATAAGTCACCGACAGGGACCCAATGCCACAATCTAGAATTCAAGCAATTTTCCTCTACCTCTCTAGAGGAGTATTGAGGAAGAAGACAGAGCTCTTATCTAAGTTAATAGCTTGTCCAATACCCTTGGTGTAGGAATTAAGAATGCTTTTGAAGGTCCTGGCCTCTCTAACTGAAGCTTCACCCCCCAAAATCGTGTCATCCACAAATTACTGATGAGTGAAAGTTGATGGACACAAAGAAGGCCTCAAACCCACTAAACACCTATCCCTGATCTTCTTTTGGATGAGTCTGCCAAGGCATTCTGCCATGATAACAAATAGGACTAGAGAGATGGGGTCTCCTTGCCTTAGACCCCTAGAGGGGGAGAAGAAAGGAGAGGGGTGGCCATTGACCAAAACTGACAAAGAGGGTGAAGACACAAGCTGGGAGATGAGCTTTCAAACCTGATCATCGAGGCCAAAGGCACGAAGAACAGCAAAGAGGAACTTCCAATCAACCTTATCGTAAGCTTTCGACAGGTCTAGCTTAAGAAGGAAGCCTTCCTTTTTGCTCGCCTCAAGAGAGTGGAAAACCTCATGAATTGAAACAATCGAATCAAGGATCTACCTACCTGAGACAAAGCTGATTTGCTGAGGAGAGATAATCAGAGGGAGAACTTTGAGGAGCCTGGAAGTGAGAACCTTGGCAATGATCTTATAGAAGGAATTGCAGAGACTAATGGGCCTGAATTTATCCAGAGAATCAGCACCCGAGATTTTAGGGATGAGGACCAGAAAGGTAGCATTAAGTTCTTTAAGCAAATTCCTGGCTCCAAAGAACTCCTAAACCGCTTTAACCACATCCTTTTTCACTACATTCCAAAAGATCTGAAAGAAAAAAGTTGGGAAACCATCCAAGCCAAGAGCTTTATCCCCTAGGAGAGAGAAGAGGACCTGATGGATTTCTTCCAAGGAGGGGATTGCCTTTAGCATGGAGTTGTGGTGAACTTGAAGAATGGGGGGAATGGTCGCTAGGATTTCCTCTTGTTCAGACCTAGAGAGGGAAGGATCAACTAAGAGGAGAGATGAGAAGTATCAAACAGCTTCCTTCTCAATTTCATCCTCTTTGGTAACCTGAACCTAGCCTTTAACAATGTTGGTTATTCTATTATTAGCCCGGTGCTTAAGGGTGGTCAGGTGAAAAAATTTGGTGTTGCGGTCTCCTTCCTTCAACCAACTGACTCTTGATCTCTATTTCCAAAAAAGCTCTTCCTTAGATATGATGTTGTGTAGATCTAAAAGGATGGCCTTTTCTTGCTGGCTATTATGAGCATTGTATCTTGAATGCTAGATTTCATTCTGAATAAAAGAGAGCTGATTAGATATCTCGTCTTTCTCCTGGAAGATGTGGCCAAAGTTAGTTCTATTCCATGATTTGATGTTTCTTTTCACATTTTTTAGCTTCTGGGCAACTCTATACATTGCAGTGCCTTCAACCTCTATGCTCCACCAATGGGAAATATTACCTTCCAGCACAGGGTGTGAGAGCCACATTTCCTCAAAGCGAAAAGGGAAGGCCTTGTTTCTGGAAAGGGGGGAGGTAGAAAGAGAAATTTAGGAATGATTAGAGCCCACCCTGGGGAGGAGGGATAATCTACAGGAGTGGGAGAGGAGCCATTCGAGGGAGATGAGAGCTCTATTAAGGTGAACCTGAATACTATCACCCCTGATTCTTCTGTTAGACCAAGTGAAGCTGCCACCTTGAAGGTCCAAATCCAGGAAGGCGAGATATTGAATGAACAAAGCAAGGTCACGTTTACAATTATTTGTTGCTACTACATATTATTCCTATTGTACTATTTGAAATGTAATCATTTTTCTTGCTTAGCCAAGAAACCAGTCTTCCTCCCAAGAAGAATGCTTCACCATTGGTGTTCATTCTATCATCTATACTTCCTATCCAATCAACATTAGTGTATGCACACATTGTAAAATCATGTGATATTTCATATCATAAACCATAATCAAGAGTTCCTTTCTATACACTCAATTTGTGTCACAATCTAAACCCTTCTACCCAAGTGAGTCCATGAGTTTAGAATGCTTAGATGCCAACTTAGAGCTTCCTACCATGAAGTGCAAGATAGTATGATTCAAGCATGAAAGCTCTTAGTTGAGCCTTATAGATAGTCTTCTTACTAGTAAACCATACTACAAGAGGTTCCAAAGATGAGATGCAAGAATAAAAATTTTCACAAGGAGAACTCTCAAAATGCAATACAAATGTAGAGTAAAACTAGTCTAAATATTCAAAATGAAGCTACATTAACAAGAATAAGAGTTTTACAAACCAAGCTAATTACTATGTGATTTAAGATATTGCAAAGAAACTAAACTACTATGCAATATGATTCTAAGCTAGCATGTGATGGATGAGAGAATGAGATGAGAAGTAGAAATTCTCAACAATAGCTCTTCAAGCATTAAAATGATAAATCTACAGTATAATATTACTCAAGAGTGTGGATCCTTTAAGGGGGAAAGCTCTCTCTCTTTTAAATTTGTATTGATAGTAGAGATCAAGATCGAGATGGTGGATGATCAAGGGTGGAGTTTGAAAATATGAGTGATCCATGTGCACAAGAAAGCCAACCAATAAAATAGAAGTTAACTTTCCATATAAGACAAAAGTCACAAAGCCTTTTCTTTTAATTTGAAAAATAGAAAAAGGACTTTATGTGTACAATTTAAGTGGGATAGAAGAATTGGGTCTTTTATTTAATTAAAAGCGGACATGTTTTTTTAATCAAATAATGAACCTAGGATAGTACAGTCAAACTATAGGTTATAATCAAATTAATTAATTATTAGCAAATTGGTCTTGGTAAATGATTAATTAATTTAGCCAAAATGTTGAGAAGGGGGCTAATAGTCTAGATGAGCATTTTTTGGTGATTATATTTGCCCCTCTTTGACTAACGTGTGATCAATCTGGGAACACAATACATCAAAGAAAATAGAAGCCAAGTGGGCAACAATAGAGATATTTGATTCCAAAGAACAAAATGTAGAAAGAGATAGTGAATCCTAAATGCACAACCTAATAGTAGTAGTACTAAACACTAGGAAAGAGATGATGTTAGAACTCAAGAAGAATTTTAACACTTAGCAAAGAAGATAGATCGAGAGCAAATGAAAAGATCAAACATATGCTCCTAAGAAATAGATAGTTGTAGCAAGTGTTGATAGAGTATTTTTATCCCCTCGGGATTGAAATTAAAATGAGGTAAGGGAGATATAGAAATGAGCTAGATATGAGTAAATTGAGATATAGAACCAAAGAGTGACCATAAGGAAATGATAGAATGCCCCAGTTTGACCAGAGTTGACCATGAAGGATAATAGTTGAAAATTAGGTCAAATTGAGTAGAAAGATGATTTTAAACATGAAAATGTAAATTGAAGTAGGTATGAAGCATAGAAATAATGAAGATAACAAGAAATGAAGATGCCCTGGTGAAGATTTAGAGATTAGACCTCAAAAGGTCAGCTAACTATGTAAAAGAAGGTAGAATTTAAAAATGTGACTTTGACTATCAAGATGAACTTAGATTTCAATTTTGATCCCAAAAATGGATCTAGGATGTCAAAATTATCTAGGGATACAATTTTTGCAAAATCTGAGGAGTTTGAAAATGAGTCAAAATTAGGTTGAAAGGCTATATAAGGGCTCGAAGTGTCATTTTCAAATCATTTTATTTTTTTTATTTTTTGAGATCTTTTGAGTGGTCAAGAGAGAATCATGGCTTTGGTGAACATTCCAACTCACTAACACTGTTTCAAGCACAGCCGGGTACACAATCGGCGAACCCACTACAAGGCATCAGTAAGTTTCTGACTTTTTGCTATTTTTTTGAATATTTGTTACCTTTTTTTGCATGTTTTAGGATTTAAATATGGAATATCATGTGATATTTTAAAAAGTATCACATAGTTACTTTAACAAATATCACACAATACTTCACATTCAAAACTATATCGCACAGCTTGTTTAAAGTTTGTTGCATGAGGCATACCCAAATGTCGCTCGAACCGATGTGAAATGTCACATCAAAAAAATGTATCACACAGGTATATTGAAAAATGTTGCATGACATTTAGACAGCAAAAATTATAGAAAGAAATGTTACATATTCTATTTTTTATATTTTTTTGTTGATTTTTGCATATTTGTTGATGTCTACTGATGTTTTCTTGTCCTGTGTTGTAGATGGTGTTTCTAGTGCTTCACATCAAAGCCCCCAAAGTTGTGGGGTTGCAAGTTTTTGGGTACCTTAGTGATGAGGAGAAGGCCTCCATAGTGATCATGGAGTTGAGGTGGGTCATGTGAATGCCCCACATATGGGTGAACCACTAGTTGTTGATTGTGCTAGCCAAGTGATGACATAGTGAGCACAACACCTTTCACTTGCCTACTAGGGAGGAAACCATTGGTTTAGAGGATGTGTACTGCATCCTTTGAGTACCTTGCCATGGTGATCTGGTGAGTCCTAAATTTGATTATTCTTTTGCATTTTTAGTTTTTATATATCCATGTGAAGTTTTGTTATATGTCATAGGTATATTATGATCAGGCCCCTACAGAGGGGAGAGTAGTGATGTAGGAGATGTTTTGTGACATCACCATTTTTTATCACCATCTAAGATGGGAGTGACTTATTGATGAGTATGGTGTTGATTACCCATTTTTATGTCTATTATGTTCACTAGTTTCTTAGGCCTTGGTGACTAATAGGAGCTAGAAGGGCTTCCCATTGGGATGGGGCAGACTAGTGGTAGATCTAATTACACAACCTTAGAAGATGGCATGGGGACTAGACATACTTATGGATATGTATCACAAGCTAAATGAGTTGGCATACCATGGGGGTCACTCTTGGGCATGTGGAGCTGCACTAGCATTAATATGGGTGTGGGAGCACATTGTTGTCATCCGACCATGGGTTCAACCATGAGAGTGGAGCCAACCCTACATCTTAAGATATACAGGGTTTGTTCCATAGACACATAGCAGAGATATCACATACCGAGAGTGTCATAGACGGTCTAACTCTTAGGAACTGGACTATATGTAGTATAGTAGACCATTCGTGGGTGCCAAAAATGTAAAAAATATTTTAACTACTACAAGGTGTGTCTCTTTATGATCTTTAAATCTTACCATAATTCCAACTACATTAGCTATATCAGGTCTAGTGTGTGTTAAGTATTGTAATCTACTAGTAATAGATCTTTACTTTGTTTTTCTCTTACCAAAATTCCAACTACATTAGTTATATTAGGTCTAGTGTGTGTCAAATATTATAATCTACTAGTAATAGATCTTTACTTTTTTCTTCTTTAAGGGATTAATTTTTTTCTAGATAACTATATCCAGTTACCATAGGTATTCCAATAGGTTTAGAATTTTCCAATCCAAATATTTTTAGAAAATCTTTAAGATACTTATCTTATGATATGAAAATGTGATCTTTGTTCTACATAATCTACAATCAAAAGAAGTATTTCATCTCTCTAATCATAGTCATCTCAAATTCTTTCTTCATATCTTCTAAAAATATCTTTCTAGCTTCATCATTACCTTGAAAAGTAATGGTGTCCACAAATACTACAACAATCATAAGACCATCTTAATTATTTCTCAAATCCAAGTTACTATCAATATTATATTTCACAAATAAATAAATAAATCAAATTCTAACCCAATATTTCATACCAAGTTCTAGGTTCTTGTTCCATTGTATACAATTCCTTCTTCAATTTGCAAACATGTTATTTTCTTCTATCAAATGAAAGTCATCAGGTTGTTCAATGTATACCTCCTCTTCAATTTCTCCAATCATGAAAGCTAACTTAAAATTCATTTTATAAACTTTGAAGTTCTTATTAGCTACCTATGCCATAAACATTCTCATTGCCTCTAGTCTAGCAATAGGTGCAAAAGTTTCCTCAAAATCAATTCCTTATTTCTATAAATATCCTTTACAAACTAGTCGTTCTTTATTTCTCATAGATTTTCCTTTCTCATTCATCTAATTTCTAAATATCCATTTAATTCCAATAATAATATTATCTATAGGTTTAGGAACCAATTACCAAGTTTTGTTTTTTTCAATATTCTCTAATTCTTCTTTCATGGATTTTATTCAAAAGTAATCTTTGCAAGCTTCATCAACATTTTTAGGTTCAACTTGAGATATTAAGCAAAATTCTTCAATAAACTTGTTTCTTGTCATAACTCCTTTGTTTTCACTTGCAATGGTCTATTCAATGGGGTGATCCTTTGCCACATTTCTATTAGGTGTCACTTTCTCAATTCTTATTTCTGCTCTAGGTTCTTTTCTTTGTAGCTCAGTCTGCAAATGAATGTCATTTTCATAAATTAATTCCTAGTCAACATTCATATTATTATTTATTTGATTACTCTCTCCATTAGAATCATAATTAAGGATCCTTTCTTGAACTCCAAATTTTTCATCAACTTCCACATTTTTACTTTCAACAATTATCTTCGATCTTTGATTAAAACATCTATATGCTTTACTCTTTAATGAATATCTAATAAAAATTCCTTCATCACTTCTAGAATCAAGCTTTTTCAATATCATCATCTCTCTTAATTAGAACTTACTTCCAAATATTGTAAATTATTTTATAGTAGGCATATGTCCAAACCAAAGTTCATAAGTTGTCTTACCAATGCCTTGTCTAATTTTTTCTCTATTAATAGTGTATACTATGGTGTTCACTTCTTTTCTCCACAAGATACATGATGCATCTTTCTCAAACATCATTTCTCTAGTTTCTTTTGTCACTAGTCGATTCCTTCTTTCTTCTATCTCATTCTACTATCGAGTTTTAGGGGATGAAAGTTGTCTCTTTATAAATTATCCTCACAAAAGTTGTTAAATTAATTTGAAATAAATTATCCACCTCTATCTAATCTCAAGGGTTTAATCTTCAAACCAAATTCATTCTCAAATCTACTTCTAAATATATTGGATTTCTCAAAAGCTCTAGATTTATCTTTCAGAAATGCAACCCACATCATTCTAGTGAAATCATCCATAAGAACCATAAAGTACTTTTCACCATTAAAGCCTATTTTTTTGTAGGGCCACCTAGATATTTATGCACAATCTCCAACTTTGTTGAAGTAGTAAACATTTTTCTTAGAAATGAACTTTTCTTCTGCTTTGTCAACACACATTCTTTGCAAATCATTTTAGTAGGTTTTAGAATCTTAGGAAAATATCTAATTGCAAATGTTTTTTTGGCCTTCACAATGTTATCAAAGTTAATATGACAAAATATTTTATGCTATAATTAACTATTATCCACTTTAGCAATCAAACATGTCATTTTAGTAGGGCTCAACTAAAATACATTACCTCTTTTCTTGCACTAACACTAATCAGAGTACCATTCTTATCCTTGATAATGAAATTCTTCTCTATAAACTATAACTAATATCCCTTGTCAACAAGTTGTCAAACACTCAAAATATTATGTTTCAATCCATCTGAAAATTAAGCATCCTCGGTGTTAGTCTTTCCATCAAAATTAATAGATCTTAGTCCTTTTATGTGACATGTTTCATTATTTCAAACTCTAACTATTCCACCATCACAAATATTTAATTCAAAATTTTTTTCATATCTCAAGTCATATGATGGTAAAAACCACTATCTATAATCCAATCAAAACCTAAATTCTCAGTCTGTGATATTAAGGCTTTTTTTCTTTTACTTCTTTTATTTCTTTTTTAGGACTTTCTTCTTTAATTGCATTATAACCTATCTCATCATCCTCATCATCACTATCATCTAGGAAATTCACCATCTTAAAATCAAGTTCATCATTTTCACTAATAAAGAAGTAATCTTTAGGTATTCATGACTTGTAAGGCTTCCTAGGCTTAAGCTTATTTTATCTCCTAGGAATTTAGATGAATAATGACCAAGTTCTTTACATGTCCAAAAAACAAGAATTTTATTACCTTTAGGTTCTCCCTTTATAAGTAAGACAATTCCTTCTTCAATATTCTTGTCTTCTTCTTGCTTTATTTATTTTTCATTACATTAATCTCCACTTGTACTTGCACTTCTTGTCAATGTAAGTCTATCTTTTCATACACTAAAATCAATCTCCACTCTAGGCAATCCTTCATTCTATTTTATCCACAACTTAATTGTTTGCAACCTTCTAAGAGGAGTCTCTTTTGAAAAGTTAGGTGTACAAGGAATGACTTATTTAATTGTATGTTCCTTCTAATAGTAAGCATGTGTCAAGGTCTTCAAAATATTTCATAAAATCTCATCTTTTTATCTTTGTTCTATTCCACCATAACTTCTAATTCTTGCAACAATCTCATATATTCTATTATAGTTTCCTCTTATAGTTTTTATACCATCTTAAAATTGATTAATTTTCCTATTAAGACCTTTAATAAACCTTCCTATGATGCATTTCTTGGACTATGGATGAACATGTGCTTGGTACCCTCTTTTCCCAATTTTCTTTTGGTTTCTTCTCTATTCCTTTTGGCAACTACCTAAGCTTTGTGTGTCTCTCCTATTATAACCTCTAGGATTACGTTTACCTAGGTCAACCTAGACTAGACTAGGTTAAACTAGGTTGAGCTAGTCCTAGATAAGGTCAATCAAGTCATCCTTGTCCCCATATATTGTAGGGCTCGGGGCCCAAAAAACTTGGAGGGTTTAATTAGTTTAACTTTTCTCTCTACTTACTTTGTATTATTTTCCCACCCAAAAAATCATATGTAAGGAGGATTAGAAGCTTCATTTTAATAAAATATTATGAAATCCAATTTCATCTCTCAATCCCAAGTATTCATATCCTTTTGAAGATAGGAAAGCTATTCAAAGAGTTCAAACATTCAAACAAGGGAGATTTCTATCAAGCATTGAAGGATCATTTATGGGCATTTCCTCTTCAAGATCTAGTTTATTGTTGATCATCAAGGTAAGAGATATACATTGATTCACACTTACATCCATGGCACCATAATGTGAATATGGTAGATTCATTGTCTTAGCGAATCATTCCCCCCCCCCCCCCCTTGTTAGTTAGTATGTTTAAATATAGGAAAAATCAATTCACCCCAAATGAGTCTTTCAATCACTTTTAAAAAAACTCTCTGTGTTCAAAGGCACAACTCCCTTCTTAAAATATTAATCATTATAACCCTTATTACAAAATAATTGAATTACTTGTTCTTTTAACCTAAAAGAAATCAAAGGTAATTATAACATTCTGCCATAAACATAAAAGAATGTTGCAAATCTTAAGGATAATAGGCTCACAACCTATGTCACATGACATGCATCAATAAGCTTCTCAAATTTCTAATCAAACTTATTGAAAAACCAAGATTGATGCAGGGGACTCCCTTTAATACCATAAACTCATAAGAGAAACCAAGAAATAAAAATAAATGCAAGAACAAAATATGAACTTCTTATTATTTCCACAAATGTGGGATTATAGAATTCTCAATTACAATATGCTAACCCAAATGGGTACCTTCATTACAGTAATCTGCAAGACAGTGCTACGAACTATCACCCCAATCTATCCTAGACAATCTTTGAGCCTTTATTAAATAGGCAATTTTATGCCACCCATGAAGGTTCTAGATGCTCAAACTTAATACCTAGGGCCGATAGACCCTAAAAATACACATTGAGTTGACCAAATACATCTTTGACAAATTATTTTAGAAATTTCAGTAGCCCAACTTCTGAAGACCATAACTCACAAATCATTGCTTCGATTGGCTATTATAACCACTTTTTGGAAATGCCAGCTCATGATCTACAAGCTTGGAATTGTGCTAATGCCCTTCTATCGAGTTTTTGAACCTCATCTAGGCACTCTAAGGCCTCCAACGGTGAGCCTAAAGATTTTTCTGCAAATTTTTCCACCGAAAATCTGCAATAACTTCTCTGATACTAATGCTTGAGCAATGAGATTTTTATGGTAGGCTTACAACTCTAAAATGAACATTCCTATATAAAATGAGAACATTCTAAGCTTGTATGACAAACTTACTAATAATAGTAAGTTCCCATAAATAGTAACCACCCTGTCTACTAGTCCTTATTAAAATAGAAAAGGCTGAAAATAAAATATTTTTGGGTGATGTAAGATTGCCTTTACACCTAGGATGCTCCCACATAAAAAATGAATGTACACATTATTTCAAAAAACAATGGAAAAATGCATCATCACATTAAGACTAAATTCCATACAAAATTCAATTGTATCAAATAACCATATGATCATATGAGAGATGATGAGAGAATAACCATATGATTAATCACTATTCATCATTAATTTACTACTATAAATCACCAAAAAGATGTTTATCAATTGTATCAAAAATAACTATATATGTTTCATGTTCAGAGAGTCGGCCCTTCAAAGGTCTAACCAAACAAAATAAATAGTCATGCAGGGCTTCTAAATCATATTTTCAAACTAACTCCACAAGGAGTTACTAGTTGTCAAATAAACAAGGTTTTTCAAAAAATTCTAGCCAAATAAAATTAAAAAACTATGGCTCATGGCCTCTAGATCACTAACTAATTTTCAGCTATGTTGTTGGCAAAGGTATTTAGTTCCTGAGTCATAGAGAAACTACTATCATCTTCTTTCCAAGCTTTGTGAACTACTAGAAAGCTAATTAGTTCATTTTTTTGAGGGACTCCAAGTTGTTCTAGGCATAGCTTCCACATCATCATAATTTGAGTGGCATGTTTTAATTTTTTATCTTATGCTTTGAGGTGGTCAGTACAAAATATCATCATCAAATTAGCCCTAGAAACTATGGTTAGGTCCTTAATAGAGACCTCTTTTGCCTACTTCAAAGCTTCTATTTTTGTCAAGAAAGTCAATTCCACCTCTTTGGAGGTTTTCCCTCTTGTTTCATGTTCTCCATAATTTTGACACTAATGCACTTGGTGTTAGCAATTAGGATTTCATTCAAAAAATTCGTCTCCTTTTTCAATTCAACACACTATTCTAGGCATTGTTCAATAATGGTGTTTCTTCATTTGAGATTGGCTCGAGCTATGAATAGGAAATCTGTATTAATATTTACTCCAAGTTTTTCAGCAAAGAACTTATCCACCCTATATTCCTGTACTTCAAAAATATCAATGATATATTCATCCCATTTTATCTTCTCAAACTTCCAGGCATTTAGTTATGTTTTTGGCATAAGTATTCAATTTTGGGGTCATAGAGAAACCGCCATCGACTTCTTTCCAAGGTTTGTGAACTGTTAGAAAGTTGATCAGTTCATTTTTTGTGGTATTCTAATTTGTTCTAGGTGCAACTTCCACATCATCATAATTTGAGTGACATGTTCTAATTTCTTATCTTGTGCTTCTAGATATTCAGTACAAAACATCATCATCGAATTAGCCCTACAAAATTATGGTTAAGTCCTTAACATAGACCTCTTTTGCCTACTCCAAACCTCCTATTTTTTAAAAGAAAGTAGATTCCACCTCTTTGGAGGTTTTTCCCTCATGGGTCATGTTCTCCATAATTTTAACATCAATGCACTTGGTGTCAGAAGTTAGGATTTCCTTAAAACAATTCATCTTCTTTTGCAATTCAACACACTCTTCTAGGCATCATTCAATTATGATGTTTCTCCATTCAAGATTAGCTCAAGCTATGAGCAAGAAATCTGTATTAATATTTACTCTAGGTTTTTCAACTAAGAACTTATCCACCCTATATTCTTGGACTTCAAAAATATCAATGATATATTCATCCCATTATATCTTCTCAGACTTCTAGGAATTTAGCTATGTTGCTGGCATCTGTATTCAACTCCTAGTTCATAGAGAAACCATTGCCAACTTCTTTCCAAGCTTTGTGAACTGCTAGAAATTTGATCAATTCATTTTTTTGAGGGACTCCAAGTTTTTCTACACACATCTTCCACATCATCATAATCTAAGTGACATGTTCGAATTTCTTATCGTGTGCTTCCAGATGGCCAGTCTAGAAGATCATCTTCAAATTGGCCCTAGAAACTATGGTTTAGTCCTTAATACATACCTCTTTTGCCTACTTCAAAGTTTCTATTTTTTTAAAGAAAGTTGATTCCACCTCTTTGGAGGTTTTTTCCTCTAGGTTCATGTTCTCCATTATTTTGACATCAATGCACTTGGTGTCAGCAGTTATAATATCCCAAAATTGGTGCATTGTCACGTTAACCAATTCTAGTCTATTTAATCATTTCTAAGTCCTATTTTACTAGACAATTATGATTTTGATACTCGCTATTTGACCTAAGTGTTAGATGCAAAAAACCCTCATCTACATTAATCATACTCTTTTATTTGATTCCTAAGTATTGACTCAAATTAGCTACATTAAACCTATTAATTAAGTTTAATATAATTATAAGTTTTCATACTTTAATTAAATTAAAATTACACTTTTAGCTAATGTACAAAGAGGAATTAAATGTATATAATCTAATAAGATAATGTCTTCATTTTAATTATTTAGTTTAATTATTCAATTAATTAAAATTATACATTTATGAGGTCATATCCTATTTTATTAAATTAAATATTCTTCTCCAAAATCTTCTCTTTAGTTCAAAAATGGAAATTCATAGTGAACTAGAACTCAAAATGGAATTAACTCAATTAACTCTTTCTCACACTTAGAAGAGACTCAGTTAACTTCATTTGCACAAGGAAATTTCCATTCCAACTGAATCTCATTTCCAATCTCAAGGGTCTATTCTACTTGATGTTGACCATTGATTGATTTCATGGGATTCTATTTAAGGATCGTTCAATTCCTAATTAAAAAGGTTGAATTGATTTTGCATCAAACTTATGCTAAAATATTCATTTTGCTCATACATCCATAGCTTAATTTCTTGCATTATAATCTTATGTTAGCTTAATATGCATACATATAGTATAATTTTCTTTCTTTATTTCTTAAATTAATTACATCTCATCTAGTAAAATATTGCATTCTCATATAGCTTTACAAAATCCTTCATACTAGAGGTCTAGTTGCTAGCTTTTCATTCTAAGAGCAATAGCATAATGCATCTAGTTAGGAGACAACATATCAATTTGCCAAATTATTTTTGATGAACAACTCAATGTTCATTTTGGGATGGTTTCGCATGTAAGGATCATGTTGAAGTGTGGTTGATTAATAGGCCATAATTAACACATACATCAGTTAGGATTTCCTTCAAACAATTCATCTCCTTTTGCAATTCAACACACTCTTCTAAGCACTATTCAATTATGATGTTTCTCCATTTGAGATTGGCTTGAGCTATGAATAGTAAATTTGTGTTAACATTTACTCGAGGTTTTTTAGCTAAGAATTTATCCACCCTATATTTCTAGAATTAAGAAATATTGATGATATATTCATCCCATTTTATCTTCTCAAACTCCCAAGCATTCATTTCAGACTAGAGAAATCATCATTTTTTTGCCCTTGCATTGGTGTTAGTGAAGTGAAAGAAATAACTAACTACTTGAGCATCCACTGCATTCAACCATTCACCATAAGAATGGGAAATTAACAGGTATCTCTTTTGATATGTTCAATGAAACTTTTGTTAATGGGGGAAGTAACATCTATTATAGATATTACACTTGGCAAGGCTTTTGTATCCTAATTTTCAAGTTCATTTATATACTTTTCCATTCTTCACAGGGACTACTTTAGCTCTTGATTATCCATTAAATATTTCTAAATAAACTAAGAAATCCTTGTATTACTAGTGGTCCATATCTTCATGTTCATATCTCTAGATGCGGGGCCAACGATAGTCTTCTCCACTATATAATTGTGTGGCAGCATATTATATCATCTAATCTTTTTTTGAGTATCAGCTTCAAAATATCAGCTACACAGTGCCTTGTTTTCTCATTAATATCTAACAAAGTTTCAATTTTTGGTTTCTTTCCTTTAGGATTTTATCCAAGACACTTACTCACCATATCTTCAACTATGAGGGTTACAGGAATAGACTTCTCTTCTTACTTATTGATAGTTCAAGCTAATTAGGGATAGAAGAACCATCCTTGGGGGGAGGAGTTTGAAAAGAAGAGGCCTTCTAAACACTAGAGACACTTGGTGTTTGTTGAATTTTTCTTGCAATCCATTTTTTAGTTCTAAATATAATAGGCAAGGTTCTAGTTTGCAAATAATCTTCTTCTAGTTTTAACCACTCAACAATAGGCAAGGGATAGACATCAATTTTCTTAACATACGCCAGATCAACCATTTTCTCATTTATCTCTTCAAAAACTCATGAGATGTTGAGTTGGAGATTAAAATCTTTGACTTGCTTTAGGATAAGACTCAACCACCATCTTTTCCTAACCTCTTAGTCAACTTGAAAATCTACCCAATAATCTTGTATCTAAGGAACGTGAGAAAAATATGAAAGCATTTCAAAATATTTCAAGGCAAAATCTTGGCTATTGAAACTAAGGCATGGAGAATAGAATGAGAGGTTCATAGTCTTAATCTCAATCTTTAGACTTAGGGCATCCTAGAGTTATTTCCACCTATAATGTTTGACCTCCAATGAAAAGGTGTAGCCTCTAGGATTTATAGTTCTTCTTTACTTCTACTAACTATCTACATAATTTAATCAATAAATAGTGGTCTAAACAATGTTGGGGCAGCCTCAGAGTATTTCTCTCATACCCTCCTATCCTCAAATATGTGAATTTTGGAAAGTGGGTGAAGAAATGGCCAAAGATGTTGACTAGGTGAGTTTCTTCTTCGAATAACCTCTTATTCTCCTTCCCTTGAAGCTCAAACACTAGTTTGGAAAGGAAATTATATTGAACCCTCTTCAAACCTTCTAGGTTTTTATCCTTCTGTGATAGGTGGTAGTAGTCATAAATGGACATGTTTTGTTTCTACACCTAATGAGGAAGGCCCTTCCATTCTCTTTTGCAAGCCAAAATATAAAACAAATATGATGACATATATAAACTAGAGGTTATTGACAAATGGGAAATCTCCTCCTACAATCAACTTGCTATAATATCAACCCAATGAATGAATTTATATTTCCTTTTAATAGTTTGGATGAAACATTACATCCAATTCTCTCAATAGAAAGCATGTGAGTTTCCTTTTACTCTGTTCAATAGGGTTATCATATCCTTAATCTTCAGAATCATGTGTTCTCTAGTTAAAGGGTGTGGGAGATGGAAAGCACACCTTTCTAGTTTGAGCATCCAAACATTAGCAATTGTATTATTGAACTCATTAGTATTGGTGGTGAATTGGGCATAGGATGAATTGATAGTATAGTCCTCATAAACTTTGTGCAAATGAATTCTCAACACACCCATTATAGTAACTATGTTTACATATACCAAGACTTCTCCACTATAGGTGTGGATACACTTCTTAGTAGCATCATACCTATCTCAGGATGCTAGGAAAATTTCTAGGCAAGGAATGGCATCATGAAAGCTAAACACTTGTGACAACCCACTCTTAGAGACCTTTTTGGATATTGACTCAGGTTTTTAATTGGAGAATCTAGCTACTAACTTGTCAATGTCCTCATTGGTGAGGAATGTGTCCTCAATCTCAGGTAGGAACCTACTTATGGTTGACTGCTTCTCTTTTTTGGGAAATTTGAGGTGGATTAAAGCCATGAATAATTGGGATGGACTAGCCACAAGTGGAGAAAAGATGAAAAGAAAATACACAAATAGGAATTTAATCTATGGGAAAAGAAAAAATAGCCAACAAAAAAGAAATGGAGGACTCACCATGTTGGATGCATAAAAACTTTGTTTATAATGAGGCCTAACACTATCTTCTTGTGTCTCCAGATATAATATAATTCTTACCTTAAACAATAATGGCAAAAAGAATTTTTAAAAATAGCCTTTTTGATGCATGTGACCTAGAGATAAATACTTGCAGATGGATGAGAATATAATTGAAATGACAGGGTACTTTCCATCATTAAATGTTTCCTTTAATTTTTCACATACTAAAACAAGTCTTGTCATCATTACCATTAATCACCAATATATATGTGTCTTTTGCATAGGTTTCAGGTAAGAAAAAAATGATTTTTTGTACTACTGCTTACTTACACACATGTCTCTATTGAGGAGAGCTTTTAGACCCATGAACTATGAACCTTTCAACTACTAATAGTAGTTCAATATTCAAGTTTGTTGGTTGTAATATATTGGAATTGATTCTCATAAGATGACAAGACTTGAAATCTATAAGTTAAACTAATGAACTTGAACATAAAATGTTCAATGTTCAATGTTCAACTTTACTAATGAGCAACAAGGTTAGATTGGTGAACAAATATTCTAAGCTTAGATTGACCTAACACTATGAACTAGTGAAATTATGAACCTTGAACATTGAGAACTTATGTTCAAATTTCAAGTTCAACCTTAAGTTTAGGAAAAGAAAGGTAATTCTTAAAAAGAATGGGCCTTGGATGTTTTGAACTAGTGAACTCCTAAGATTTTTGGTTCATGCTCAAGACTTATTTCTAGAATGGAGGTTTCTCTTTTACATGTGACAAATGGATATGATGTGTACCATACATGGGTAATAGATGGCTCCGAGTGGGGATTCAAACTATAAAGGACTAAAAATAAATTTAAACATCTTTAATTTTGCACTACAACTAATAGGCTCGACTAAAATTGAGCTAAGACAAAATGAGAAAGAAAAGACTACACTAAGACACAACAAAATTGTTATATATAGACTACAGATGACTAAAATTGATAAAGATTTAAATCCTACCCATTGTAGGACATGAGCATTTCAGTTCCATCAAAATACCTTAGTTTGAAAGAATTAGCTCCAAGCACTTTGTTGATCTCAAAGGGGACCTTCCAGAGTGATTCAAACTTTGTGTGTGATCCTTTAGGTTCTCTCCTTTCTTCCTATAATAACACCTTGTTATCTTCCATAAACTTTTGAGGTCTTTCCTTATGATCAAAGATTATTTTAACCCATGGTTGATGAGTGTTTATGTAATCAACTTCCTTCTCTCTTTCTTCTTCTATCTTCATGAGGTAACAAATCTTCTTTTCTAAAGCATCTTTGAATACATCATCCTCAATCACTTTTTGAATTTTGATAGCTACTACTTCAAGAGGTAGGGATAACTAGGCTTCGATGCCACACACTAGTTCAAATGGAGTCATACCAATCACTCATTTAGGAGTTTTTTGGTCCACCCATAGTGCTTCATAGAGCTTTTTGTGCCAATATTTAGCATTTTCACTCACCAACTTTTTCATAATAGAGATCAAGTTCTTTTTTGAAGACTCGGCCTAACTATTTCCTTGTGGAAAATAATTAGACAAATGAGAGAGACAGATTCCATTGTCATAATAAAAAAGTTATAATTCTCTTGAAGAAAAACTCTAAGCATTATTTGTTACTAAATTCTCTTGGACCCTAAACCTAACTAAGATATTTTTTGTCAAAAAATTTCTCACCACCATAGAAGTAGTTTTCTTTATAGGTCTCTCTTCGGCTCATTTAGTAAAATAGTTTATGCCAGTCATGATGTCAGTTTGAATTGCACTAGAGGTTGGGTTGATAGGTCCTATGAAGTCCAAGCCTCATTGTTTAAAAGGCTCTTATATAATCATGAGCTTTAACAAAAGAGATACTAAGTTAGGCTTACCAAAGAATAACTTGCACTTTTCACACCTACCCACCCACTTATAAGCATCTGCAAACATGCCAAGCCAATAATACCCAATTCTCCATATCTTTAAAGTTGCAATGGTAGAGGAAAAGTGTCTACCAAAACCCTTATCAATGAAAGAATGAAGGATTTTCTCTTGTTGATACTTATCTACACATCTCAGAAACATGCCATTCAAACCCCTCTTATAGAGAACATCATCAATGATCACATACTTGGAGGATTTTAACTTCAAATTCCTTGTTTCCTTGCCAGTGAGATGTTTAGGAAATTCACCATAAGTAAGATAATAGGTGATATCTTAAAACTTGTTGTCCTTCAAACCTACTAGTAGAGCTAATGATTCTTTTCAGCAACTTCTTTATTTTTTGCCATCAATTTATGCAATCCTTTCTCTCTTACCAATTTTGTTAGCCTGATGTCCAAATCAAACTCTTAAACCTTTGAAATCCAAGTTTCTATGTTGTTAATAGCTATCTCCTATTTGGTAAGAATACTTTTTATAGTCATGCATGGAAAAAAGAGTGTGGAGTGAGATTGTAGAATGTAATACTAGAAGTATTTCACTACTTTTACTACTAAAAAAGCTTGTTTCTCCATTAGTGAATACTTCAACTCATGATTTTTCAATGGTATGCTCCTGGTATGCTCATGATTTTTCTGCACTATTTTACAATGGAACAACATATATTGTATGCTCACTAGCATAAAAGTGAATAAGGAAATCTTTTTGGTAATCAGAGTGAGCAAGAACTGGGGCATTTGCAATGGAATTCTTTACCTCATCAAAAGCCATTTAAAAGTTAGCTTCTCACTAAAAAAAAATTCAATAGACCTAGTGGTTTTAGCAAAATCAGGCATAAACCTCCTCAAGAAATTGATCTAGCTAATAAAGGAATGAATGACATTATTTGTTGAAATATAAACTTAGGATCAATTCTAATCTCATCTTTCAAGACAAGGTGTCATAAAATTTTTCCCTTGATGACACAAAATATATATTTCTTTGGATTGAGGGACACACCATTCTCCTTGCATCTCTAAAAAACTAGTTTCAAGTCACATAAATTCTTTTTCCTTCTCCTTGAGAAGATTTTCATATCATCTAAATATATGACTATTATCTTGTTCAAAAAATGTTTTAAAGATGAATTCATGGTCCTCTGGAATGTGGCACCTGCATTGATAAGTTTGAACAAAATTATTCTATAAGCAAAGGTTCCCCAAGGGGTAGTGAAGTTAGTCTTGTGCTAATCTTCTAGAGCCATGCTGAGCAAGAACATCATTTCTAAACTAGCTACCATCTGTAGGATATGATCCATATTAGATAGGGAAAAATTTTCTTCTAGGATAGCTTGCTTTAGTTTCCTAAAATCTACACAAATTTTGATTTCTCCACTTTTCTTTGAAACAAGAACTATGTTTAATACCCTTGTAGAATGATGCATTAGGTAAATTATATGTGCCTTCAACATTTTGTCCACTTCTTTAAAAATTGCACCTACTACCCTAAGGTTATAGTTCCTCAATTTCAAATGGAAGGGAGTCATGTCTGGTTTTAAAGGGATTTGATGTTTGAACTTCCCTGTCAAAAGTCCTTCAAGTCTTCATAGGACCATGTAAACACATCTCCAAACTCCTTCAGCAATTTCAAGAATATGCTTCTTTCAAATTTATTGCAACACTTGCCTAAGTTAACTAGCTTTACATTGTCTTTAGTACCAATATTAATATTCTTGCATTCCCCTAAAAGCTCTTCCCTTACATTGGAAATATTTCTAAAATAACAGTCCTTCTTATCATATAATGATTCTAAAGTTACCAAACCTCACAGGATATGAATATCTTTTAATTGAATAACATTATCATCACAATTTTCTTTTTCACCTAAATGAGGTTCATGGAATTATAGGATTGATCCCTTAGAGTGGATAGATTGCAACAACCTAGTCCCTTGGAGAAATACATTGATATCTAAATAATTATAATAAAAAATCCAAGAGGTTATATTGTCTAGTATGCTAAGGCAATGGATCAATTTGATGGTATATACATCATTAGAAAAATTAGGATGTGGGATCATGAGGGAAACTAAACCAGCTAAAGCATCCAATCTAGCATTATATTCCCTGGGCATGGATTCTATAGAAAAGGCTTCAAAACCTTTGATCTTGTCCCATGTTCTATTTCTATAATGTTTAAGCATTGGATTCTTTATGTAAAAGATGTCTCAAACCTACTTGACAACTAGTTTAGCATCTCCTTTAGCTCTCAATATTTCAACTCCTATTTTCTTAGCCTCCTTGATACCCAGAAGAAAAGCCTCATATTTGGTAGTATTATTCATTTTCTCAAAATCAATCTTAAAAGCCTTTGGAATAATCTTGCCTAAAGGTGTGATGATAACAACTCTCACTCTGGATCCAACTGAGGCCCAACTGCCATCAAATTATAACATCCATAGTCCTTTTGCTACTAGCTCTTTTGATCCTACAATTTCTTCTTTAGGAAACACAAGATAATTATCAAAATCAATTTCATTATAAAGGATGTGAAACCTGGGATCTTCAGATGGAAAAACTATGTACTTGGCTTTTTTTTTTTGGCTTCAAGGTTACTTTTTAAAAAAAAATCTCCAATGGGTATAGTATCCTAAGAGCAATCTAATTTTACCTCCCCACACAAATATTTACAAAAATTTATACTCAAGAGCATCTTGTCGCTGGTTGGGATGTCAAAAACTAAGATAGTCAATTTGAGTCTTTTATCAAGGAATTTTTCTAGAGAAACTTGGGCATCTTTGATTTGACCCACTAAGGGGACTTGTTTGGAATCCATGGCATAGCATTCACTAAATTTTTTGATCAAGGGAAAAGACAAGACTTTGGCTACTATAGGTGGCATGATTTTTTTTTATGCTCCAAAGTCAATAATGAAATTACTTGACCTATTACCATGGATGAATAGGAATACATAGAATGGATTAGATTTTTAAACCATTGAGTGAGTTTGCATGGTTTTAGCATGAATACAAGATCTATCAATATTAGGTTCTTCTATGTGTTCAATGGGTGCTCCAATGGTTACCACCGAATTGTCCTATTGAATTAAACTAGAGTAAGCATAACCTTTAACATACTCAATCAATCTATATAATTCATTGGGATTAGATTTAAAATAATAAAAAGGAGAAATATGGATCCTTGTAGACTTGAAAAAATTCAAAAATGTTAAATGCAGATTCAAGATCATACATTTTTAAGAGGTTCACCTCTTGAATGTAATTCTTTTGAACTTTGAACTCTTCCCTGCATTGTCCTATTTGGTCATGCCACTTTCTTGTAGGAGTGGAAGAGGATTGAATAGAAGGAGACTTATTGTTGTGATTACTTCTAGTAAGAATTGTATATGAATGATCTTCAAGAGTGGTATAAATGTCACCATCTCATTCTGAGTAAAAGTCATATTCAAGGAAATAACTTATAGAGTCACTTGTTCCTCTTGAAGATTCTTCATTAGTGGGTATTTCTTCAATAGTCTCCTTATTAGCTTGAAATTCTTGATAGTGTATCATCTCATGGAAAGAAATTCCATCATGTTCATCTATAACATGGAAGATGCACTTTTTCTTTTTCTTTCCTGAGGTACATTCAATTGCCAACTTTTGTTTATTTGGCAACATGTTTGGTTGTCTTCTTGTCACTCCCATATGTTGGAAATTCCTTGGTATGTCATGGTATTTTGCCCCTACCCTAGGCATTTTTCTCTTCATCTCTAAGACATCATTCAATAGTCTTTTAAATAAAGGTTCTATTGAACTAAAAATGGGTGCCTGTGAATTAGAAGTTTGCATATCTTGTCTCCACTTTCTTGCAACAAGAAGATCATCCTCTAATTCAACAACCAATCCTTGTGCTACATCAAGATATTCTACCCTATCATGACTTAAATGGAATCTTATGTATAGCGGCATGGCATTAACAAATAAGCCTTTCCTATTTTCTACATTTGGCCTCTTTGTAGCAGGGATTTTATGTAGCACTCTATTGAACTTTTCTATAAAATCATGCATGGGTTCATGAAATTCTTTCTTCAGTTGTGACAATTGAAACAATATGGCACGTTCATCATCCAAAGCCTTGAATCTTGCCTCAAAATAAGTCCTCATAGAGTCTTATTTAGTAATGAATCCATTAGGAAGATGATGAAAAAAATTTGTAGCAACTTTAGTCAAAGTTTGTACAAATAATCTTACTGCTATAGTTTCACTTGGAATCACAAGAACTCCATAGATGGTGTTGAACTCATTCAGGTGTTCATCTATTGATTTATTCCCATCACCATTGAATTTGGGAATGATATCCCTAGCTCCTTTTGGAAGAGGGTCAAGATTAGGTCCTAGGCCAAGGAGTCCAACTTGGGCACTTCGAGGATTTGCAGTCATATTTGGTAGTATAAAATTTGATTATTTGCACACTGAAATGTGTTGAAATTAGGGTTCTAGCTAGCACTAGGCCCTATAGGATCATAGTAACTAGTGTGGTCCTTTCAAGAGACGGTGATCTACTCCTACACTTGGTTATTCATTTCCTTTTATGAGTGAGGTTAGGAGACAAATTTTTTAGTTTCAAAAACTCATATGGTTCATCTATGGAACCTTTATAGATGTCACTTTGGGTATACTTACACCTAGCCAACCTATTTGAATTAGGTTCAAGGGTTTGGTTATTGAACTAGACTAGGGTTATTCACTTCAAGTTGTTGAGCCAATTTTTCTACCACTGTTGCTTCTTGAGAAATAGGTAGTCCTTAGATTAGTTCTTTATGCTCTTCCTCATCTTCAAGCACTTGACTAACCCATACATAATTTTTAGTGCTAGCTCTATTGTTCTAGGGCAATGTATTTAGACAAGAAATGATATCTTCTTAAGTATTGTCAAAACCTAAGCCTACTTGAAGAACATGGAAAATTTCTTGATGAGGCAAGACCATTATACATTATTAAACAAGGTATCCCTAGTGAAGTTGCCACAAACTATTAGCAAACATTTTTCCCCCTTTGTTAGTTAGTATCTTTAATATCAAGAAAAACCAATTCACCAAAAATGAATCTTTCAAATGCTTTTTTAAAATACTATTTGTGTTCAAAAGTACAACTCATTTCTTAAAAGATTAATCATTATAATCCTTATTACAAAATAACTAAATTACTTTCTCTTTCAACCTAAAAGAAAACAAAGGCAATTAAAACATTCTCCCATAAATAGAAAATAATTTTATATATCTTAAAGATAATAGTCTCACAAACTATGTCGCATGACACATATCAATGAGCTTCTCAAATTTCTAATCAAACTTACTGAACAACCAAAATGAATGTATACATTATTTCAAAAAATCATTGGAAAAATACATCATTATAGTAAGACTTAACTGTACACAAACACAATCCAACCAAAAAACCATATGATTATATGAGAGATGATGGGAGAATAACCATATGATTAATCACTATTCATCATTAATTTACTACTATAAATCACCAAAAATATGTTTATCAACTATATCAAAAATAACTATATCGGTTTCATGTTTAGAGAGCTGACCCTTCAAAGATATAACTAAAAAAAAGTCATGCATGGCTTCCGAATTAGTTTTTAAAACTACTCCATGAGGAGTTACCAATTGTAAAATAAACAAATTTTTTTAGAAAATACTAGCCAAAGAAAATAAAATAACTATGGCTCATGGCCCCTAGATCATTAAATAATTTCCATCTATGTTGGTGGCATTAGTATTTAGTTCCTGGGTCATAGAGAAACCATCATTGGCTTCTTTCCAAGCTTTGTGAACTACTAGAAAGCTAATCAATTCATTTTTTTGAGAGACTCTAAGTTGTTCCAAGTGCAACTTCCACATCATCATAATCTAAGTGAAATATTCTAACTTCTTATCATGTGCTTCGAGATGGTTAGTGCAAAAGATCATCATTGAATCAGCATTGGAAAATATGGTTAGGTCCTTAATAGAGACCTCTTTTTCCTACTTCAACGCTTCTTTTTTAAGAAAGTCAATTCCACCTCTTTGGAGGTTTTCCCCTCTTGGTCTGAATTCTTCATAATTTTTATAATAAATGCACTTGGTGTTAGTATTTAGGATTTTCTTCAAACAATTCATCTCCTTTTGCAATTTAGCACACTCTTTTAGGCATTGTTCAATTACAATGTTTCTCCATTCAAGATAGGCTCAAGCTATAAATAGGAAAGTTGCATTAACATTTACTCTAGGTTTTTTAGCTAAGAACTTATCCACCACATGTTCCTAGACTTCAAAAATGATGATGATATATCATCCCATTTTATCTTTTTAGAATCCTAGACATTCATCTCAAACTCTAGAGCAATCATCAATTCTTTTGGCCTTGTATTGGTGTTCACGAAGTGAGAGAAATAGCTAACTACATGAGCATCCACCACATTCAACCATTCATCATAAGTGTGGGAAATTGACCTATCTCTTTTTCCATGTTTAATGAATCTTTTGTTAATTGGGGAAGTGACATCTATTACAGATCACTTGGCAAGGCTTCTATATCCAAATTTTGAAGTTCATGTATATACTCTATCATTCTATGTAGAGATTTCTTCTTCTCTTTCTTATCCCTTTGATCTTTCCAAATATGATGAGAAATACTTGTATTAGTAGCAATCTATATCTTCATGTTCATGGCTCTAGATGTGGGCCTAAGAATGGTCTTCTCTACCATGTAATTTTGTGGCCACACATCATCCAAGCTTTTGTTAGGTTTTGTCTTTAGAACATCTGCTACCTAGTGCCCTATTTTCTTATCAATATCTAACAACGTTTCAATTTTTAGCTTCTTATATTTGGGTTTTTTCCAAGGTACTTACTCACCATATCTTCAATTAGGAGGATTGCAGAAACAAGAATTCTCTTCTTACTTACTAACAGTTTGTACCAATTAGGGATAGAAGAACTATCCTTAGGGGGAGGAGTTTGAAAAGTAGGGGATGCAGTGACCACAACTAAACTCAAGGTATTTTCTCCTTCTACATCCTTCTTACTTCCCTAATCTATGTCATCACTAGAGCTCCTAGCCTTAGATACTTCCCTTAGGTCTATCTCAATTGGCTTGGTACAAATTTCTTCAATAGAGCTCTATTAACTTAGCTTCTTTCAGCGACATGAGCGAGTAAACTTGACTAGGGGAGGGAATTGAATTGAACTTTGAAAATTAATTTTAGGTTCAATTCTTTATTTTGGAAAACTTGCAGTAGGAGAGGGGATGACTTCATTAGTATCACAAATGAGATGACATGAACTAGGGCTAGAAGAGGCTTTCTGAACACTAGAGACACTTTCCACTAGTCATTGTTCACTTACGAGCCATTTTTTAGTTCTGGTTATAACACGTAAGGTTCTAGTTTTCAAAACATCTTCTTATGGCCCCGACCACCATCATTTCCTAATCTCATAGTCATCTTGGCAATCTACCCAATAATCTTCTATTTGAGGAATATGAGAAAAAGATGAACACATCTCAAAATATTTCAAGATAAAATCATGGTTATCAAAATTGAGGTATGGAGAATAGAATGAGAGGTTCATAGTCTTAATCTTAACCTTCAAAATTAGGGCATCTTGAAGAGATTTGCACTTTTAATGTCCAACCTCCACTAGAAAGGTGTAACTAGAGCCTTTATGGGCTTTACAGTTCTTCTCTACTTCTACCAATTGTCTACATACTTCAATCAATACATAGCAGTCTAAACAATGTCAAGGTAGCCTCAAAGGTTTTCCTTCATACCCTCCTATCTTCAAATATGTGAATTTTTGAAACTGGGTGAAGAAACTAACAAAGATGTTGACTAGATGAGTTGCTTCCTTGGATAACCTCCTATTCTCCTTCCCCTAAAGCTCAAACACTACTTTGGCAAGGAAAGTATCTTGAACCCTCTTGAAACCTTATGGATATTTATCCTTCTACAATAGAGGGAAGTACTCATAAATGAGCAAGTTCTAGTTCCACACCTGATAAGGAAGGCCCTCCATTCTCTTCCACAAGCTAGGATATAAAATAGATATGATGAAATATAAAAACTATAGGTTGCAGACACTTGGGAAAGATCCCCCTACAATCTCATTGCTATAATAGCAACCCAATCAATGAAATTATCTTTCCCTTAAATCGTTTGGATGAAAAATTATTTTCAATTCTCCCAATGGAAAGCATATGAGTTTCCTTTTACTATGTTCAACAGGGTTATGATATCCTTAATCTTTGGAATCATGTGTTCTCTAGTTAAAGGCATGGAAGATGGGAACCACCAAAAGATATCCTTAATCTCTAGAATCATGTATTCTCTAGTTAAAGGCATGGAAGATGAGAACCACCTCTTTCTGATTTGAGTAGTCAACCCTTAGAAATTGCATTATTTTACTCATTAGTATTTATGGTTAATTGGGCATAGTATGAATTTATAGTCCAATCCTCGTAAACTTCACACAAAAGGATTCTCAATGTGACTACTATAGCAACTATGTTTACATACACTAGGACTTCTCCATTGTAGGTGTGGATACACTTATCTATAGCATCATACCTATCTCAGCATGCTAGGACAAGTTATGGGCAAGGGATGACATCAAGAAATCCAAAGGCTTGCAAAAACCCACTCTTAGAAACCATTTTGGATATTGACCTAGGTTTTGAATTGGAGAATCTATCTAATATATTGTCAATATCCTCATTGAAAAGGAATTTATCCTCAATATCACATAGGAAACTATGTATGGCTCACTACTTCTCTTTTTCAAGAAATTTAGGGTGAAATGCAACCATGAGCAATTGGGATTGACTAGCCACAAGAAGAGAGAAGACAGAAAGCAAATACACAAACAAGAATTTAATATGTAGGACAAGAAACAAGATCCAACATAAAAGAAATGGAAGACTCATAATGTTGGTTGCATAAAATTTTTTTTGGTAATGAGGCAAAATTCTTACCATAAATAACAATGGCAAAAGGAATGAAAATAAAACATCCTTTTTTATGCATGACTTGGAGATAAATACTGCAGATGGATGTGAGTATAATTGAAATGATAGGGCACTTTCCATCATTAAATGTTTCCTTCAATTTTTCACATACCAAAACATGTTTTTTCATCATTACCATTAATCACTAATTAATATGTGTCTTTTCCATGAGTTTTAAGAAAGAAAAAAATCATTTTTTGTGCTGCCACTTACTTAGACATGTGTCTCTATTGAGGCAAGATTTTATGCCCATGAACTATGAACCTTTGAACAACTAATAACAATTCAATGTTCAATTTTTTTGGTTATAATATATTGGAAGTAGTGCACTCATAAGATGACAAGACTTGAAATCTACCAATTGAACTGGTGAACTTGAACATAAAATGTTCAACTTCACTAATGAGCAGCAAGGTCCAATAGGTGGAAAAATATTCTAACCTTAGACTAACCTAACACTATGAACCCATGAACTTATGAACCTTGAAAATTGAACACTTATGTTCAAAGCTTAAGTTCAACCTTAAGTTCAGGAAAGAAAGGTAATGCTTAAAAACAATAGGTCTCAAATGCTTTGAACTAGTGAGCTCGCAAACTTTTTGGTTCATGCTTAAGGCATATTCCTAGAATGGAGGTTTCACTTTGACATGTGACAAATGGATATGATCATACATGGGTTACATGTTGCGTATTATAGAGATATCCTATATTTCTATACCAAATTCAAGATCTATAATAAATTACAAAAATCTTCTGGGTTTTAGCAAGTTCAATACTAACATTTATCTTGTTTTTAGTCATTTATATTTACATTTATCATTTACAAGGTTGATTCCTCAATCAAGGGCTTCAACAAGGAAAGTCCTCATCCATAAAACAATAAAAACCCTTCATTTTCTATGTGTAGGAGTAGGATAGAAGAAATTTGCATGCAGATCTAGAAATAACTACCAAGGAGCTTCTTGGAGAAGTTGGATTGACTTTTCTATAGTGCATTTGGACTACATTAACTCTATGGGAATCATTCTATCTAGGTCGACTTGGTACTTTTTGCTTTTCTTAATGAATGATCTTTTGTGTTTTGTTCCTTTCATCATTTCATTCAGGACTTTGCAGTCAGATATTTAGAAACAAGCTTGGATCTACAACTTTTAGATCTAAACTACATATTTTACAACATATTTCAAGTTGATTCCTTCATATTTTACTTCCTTTTGTATCTTTACCCTAGATCTATATCTTAATTGGGTTGATTGCGTGCACTTATCTTCTAGATCTACCTTATTTAAGAAATTGATTCAATTTTGTATACACATTATCCTATAAGGGTAAAATAGTGTATTTCCTTGTATTACATTATCCTTCATAATTTGAATTTGGTACTAGCACCCTTTCTCCTTTGGATCCTAGCTAATCTAATTTGGGTTATAAAGAGGAATCATATTCAGAGATTTCCCTCTTTCCCTCGAATACATTTTTGAATGGCGCAGTGGCCCAAAAAAGTTGAGATCTACAATCCTATTAAAGTGTCTCTCTTTTTCCCCTAAAAATTTTGGTGAACCCAACTTGTTCCCCTTTCTTTTTTGAGTTATATTTCTTCTTCTTTTGATGAACCCTTTTTCTTCTCATAGAGTCATATTTAGCTATCTTTCATGCGGTAACATCTCTCATATAGACTCTTCATTGCATTTATATGGTTACTCTTCATTGCATTTATATGGTTACATCTCATTAGAATTTTGTTTTTTAATATTCCCTTTTATGAGCTTGATTTTACTAAGTACAACCTATAGCATTCTTGTTAGACGAAGCCATACACTTATAAGCTTCTTTGATAATGAATCCTTTTTTCTTCTTAAGACTCATGATGATATTAACATATTTTCTCATGATCTTGATCCTAAAATGGAGCATAAATCTTGTCACTCATCCAATAATGAAGATGAAGGTTTAAGTGTTCCTCCTTCACATGTTGATAATCTTTCTCATGGATTTGATAAATTGTAAACTTGGCTTGGACAAGAAAAATAGAATCCTAATAGTTTTTCTTATATTGAGGCTCTTAAGAATCTTTTTAGTAATGATAATTATAATAACATTTCTATTTTTCATGGTATATCTCACCTTAATTATAATCATGCTAAGTCTTTGACAAATTGTTCTAAAGGGTTAGGATATCCTTCTCCTTCCACAACCATTGTACCTTCTATATTGATTTCCACCACTCTTTCTAGCATACCTACATATGATCCACCTCTTATGACTACTTCTACAGAAATATCCACTCCTTTTAGTGTTGTTATTCCTATCCTTTCACTTCCTATGAGTGTTCCTCCTACTTCCATTCCTTCTTCATTACTTTCATACAATGTGGTTCCTTTTACTTATTTTAACCATTAACCCATTCTTTCTAATCATTCACTAACATCCTTACATCTTCCTTCCACTTCTTATAACTTTCCTAATACATCAAGCATACTATAACTACTATCACATCTTCCAATCCTAGCATTAGTATCTTGGTTTAAATAGTCATTGTGTTTCAACAACAAGTGCCTCAATTCACTCAATCCAAGTACAACATTCCTACATGTGACATTGATAATCCTCTTTCCTTGGATATCCTTCATGATACTATACCATGACATCTTTATGTACCTCATCTTGAGACTTATAATGGTAAGGAATATCTTGTGATTTATGTCAAAACTTTCCATAGTATATGTGGTGATTTTTCTCATGACTATAGGCTTATGGCTAAGTTTTTTTTGCACACTTTTAGGGATAGAGCTTTACAATGGTATTATTCTCTACTTCCCTATTCTGTTAATTCCATTCAAACTATTGCTAATTCTCTCATTCAATAATTTCCAAATAATATTGATCCACAAATTTCTTTAACTGATTCAATGCATTATATGAAAAATGTTAAAGATAAAGTTACTAATTTTATTGGTAGATTTAAACATCTATATGTTCATATTTCTTATCTTGTGTGTGATCGTGATATTCAATGTGTCTTTATTTCTAACTTATAGAAAGATGTTATAGATAAGATTATCCTTACTAATCATACCTCCTTTTCACTTTTTTGTTTAGAGCTTCACCATTACCACTTACAAGTGAGTCAACTCGAGAGATCTACTCTGATGGCTCTTATTTCTAGTGATAAGAGTGATGTAGCCAAACATTCAAACAAGTTCTCCAAATCTAATAATTTCATCAAAATCAAGTCAAATACAATTTTTAATCAAGTGGGCCACTACATCTAAATTTATGGCTACTTTTTCTTTGTATATCATTTTGACCTTAAGTACACTCAATTATCTGAACCTTTGTTTGAGGTGATGACTAAGTTTATTCATGCTGGAATTCTTAAACTTCCTCCTATTCATTTTGTTGATACTAATAACTGATACCTAAATTTTTTGATTCAAATGTTTTCTATCAATACCATCATTAACTTGGTCATGATACTTAAAGGTATTATGCTTTGAATAATTTTATTTAGGACCTTATTGACTCTAATGCTATATCTAGTGATGCTCAAGTTAATAATGTGAATAATTTTTTGCACCTCCTAACTAGAATTTAAAAATTACCCTAATCCTTTTCCTTTACACTTAGAAAACACTATCAAGCAACATTCTTCTTCTCACCACCATACTAATTATGCTAAAAGATAGAAGAAGCAAATTATGTGGTTAATCATATTGAATTGGGACCTCAACCTCTTATTTCTTCTCCACCTGAAACTAAACAGACACCTCTTATTTGATTTAGTTAGTCTAATATGTTTAAGAAACCTAATGGTCCTCTTTATATCACTGCTAGAATTTCTCATGTTCCTTCTTGTGGTACTTTTATTAATCCTACTTCTGATATCATTGTTATCACTAGAGAACACCTTTTTAATAAAGGGTTGCATAGAGATACCTATGATACAACTCCTATATGGATTCAAACTTGAAATGGTTTTCTTTATCATTCTCAAGGTTCTATCACTTTACATGTTACTCTTTTAGGGAAGGTTATTTATACTAACTTTTTTGTTATTTCTTCTTCCAATTAGTTTCAATTTAAGATTGGTATTCCATAGATTTCTTCCACATAAGTTGTATCTTCTCCTATCCATAAGTACATTAAAGTTCCCTATAATGGATTAATTTTCACCATTTATCATTCCCTTTATAAGCCATCATGACCTAGAGATTGTGCTAAGATTATTATTTTTTGGTCATCTTGTCTTGAAAACCACCTACTTGTCTTGATCATCATTATAGAAAGTATAAAAAATATAAGGTGTCCAAGATCATTGAACTTAGTCTTTGTAAGGGATATTCCCCTGTGCCTATCTTTCCTACTATTTTTATTACTTTTATTCTAAACATGTTTACCTTATACATCTATTCTTTTAGCTACTATACACAAACCCTTTGTTTTTCCCTCTTCAAAACCTATGGTGGTTGATCCTAATCCTTCTAGTTTATCTCTTAATACTATATGTAACCAACATGGATGTCAACATTGCAAGAACCATCAAGCTAAAGCTAAGGGTAAAGCTCATTCTCTTGCTTCTCACCCAACATCTTCATCTCAACCTTTACCTTCCTTTTATCAAACTATGTGTGAGTCTTTGGAGGAAGCTAAACAAGGTAACACTATGCATAAGGATAAACATGATGATTTTGTTTATATTTTAGATTCTATTAATCTTTATACGGAAGATTCTTTAGATGATGAACATGTTAGTAGTTATGAAGAATTAATTGACATGGATAACAATTTTCCTAAAATTATTTCTATGCAAGTTCCAACAACTTCTAGTAATGAGCATAGTGAGTCCAAAAGTCCTTGGTTAGAGCTAGTTGTGATTTCTACATGATGGATGTTTTTCCTCTCATGATTCACCATCCTTCCCCTAGTATTTCTGACTCAGATGGGGGTCACATGAAATTCTTGATGTGGATTTAATTTACCATAGTAGTATTTTTTTTCTTGTGATTGATTTTGTTACATGTTCTGATTTGATTCCTTTAGACTACCCTTGTTTCTTTGTTGAGCACAAGAGGATAAATTGATCACCTTGTCGTGTACATTCTTCTATTTATATATCTTTTGTTCTATATGTTGTTATATGTTATTTCTCATACCAATGATCTTGTATAGTCTTTTTGGTTACTTATTATATGGTAGCACTGACTCTTTTTGATCTCCATGTTGTTGGTCCAAAAAGATTGTTCTTCATAACTCTTAAGTGTCTTTTCATCCATTGTATTGTAGTTCTACTTCCTTTAGGGAATGATGATATTTCATACTTGATATAATATTACATGTTATCATATGATCATACTAACCCTAAAGCTAGTAGATCCCTTTGTATTCTCTTTTTTTTATGTTCTCATTTCCCTTGATGTATTTATCTTCTTGGGGTCATCTTATAGTGGAAACATTCTTTAGTGGGTGCATGTATGCTTTTGTTAAAGTTATTGCTCCTATTAAGGTGTTTGCAATCGCTTTAATGTGGGAGCATACACTCTTCTCATCCTTTGACCATGAAGTTGAAAATATGGATTTTATGTATAACTTGGAGTACTTCAACCTCAAGTTCTTGGTATAATTTCTAAGTTATTCCAAAATCTATGCATAGTCACTTTATTTTTTCTTACTCCTCTCTCTTTCTCTCTCTTTTTCCTTCTATTTTTTTGGAACTATTGTCAGTTCCTAGAGGATTTGTCTCTTTGGATCTCTCTCTAAACTATTGATATTTTAGGAGGCCTAATCCTTCTTCTTTATCCTTATTTTGACTATTGACAGTCTAGGAAGCCTGGTCTTAGTTTTGATCCCTTAAGGACATACACATCCTTATGCCTGGGTCACTTTTTTTTTTTTTGAGCACATGGAGTTCTCTTGAAGTTGGATCCTTTGATGGACTAACTATCATTTCATGCACACTTTCTAGACCATTTGGTTCATCTTCAATGTATTGACTAGCATGCCACACACACTTACTAGACCTTTCAATGTTGTCCCCTTTTGCAGAGACCTTTCCTCTCTTTATTTCCTTTCCCCTTCCTTCTCTAGTTCATAATAAGGCACACAAACCTTATTGGTTGAGTAACTACACGAATTTGTATCACTTATCTCTCTTATTGTTATTTTGGATGTAGCAAAGACTTAAGTCTCTTAGAGGCTTGATGATTTCTTTGACTCCTAGATCATGACAAGATCAATTCTTTTCTCTTGATCTACTTTACCATGACTTTAAGGAAAATCATACTCCCACTAAAGTGTCAGACAAATGTATCTATTGGAAATGTAAGAAGAGTAACTAAGAGGGGAGGGTTGAATCAGTTACCGGAAAAAAAAAAATCCAAGTCCCTTAGATGTCAACACAAAATTTTACTTCTTAAACCAAATACTTGCATTGCTCGGTTAGAACTAGATATTCTATGTAACTCAGTCAACAAAGAAATCTTTAGATATTAATGTGTATTAACCTTTAGTAACTTAGTTGTAGAGATATAAAGCATTAAGAAAATAACATGTACACATAAGACACAAATATTTGACATGGAAACCCAATTTGGGAAAAAACACCAATGCAACTAGTTACAAATTTTCACTCTTTTGAAGTTAGCCCTTGATGTAACACCCCAACCTTGCTTCCAAACCCCAAGCTCTCATAGGGATATAGGTCAATCACTAGACCCACTAGGGCTTCTTCACACCCTATTCTTATTAGGACCTTGCTCAAGAGATTATAATCCTTTAGTTGGGGGCACACCAACAAAGTAACATCAAATTTCTTCCTAGCTGGCTCTAGTCCACTGCTAACCCTCAAGTCCATCTATAGCCCCAAGGGTGCTAGTTCTTCATCTAGGGTTTTTTTAGACTCCTTCTAACATCCATGACCCTAAAAAATGCTGATTTCATAGGTGCATTCAATCTACTAGGGAAAATACACCAAATTGCTCCGAAAAGACTACTAGGAATTAGCCCTCTTAAATAGCTGGCAACAAGATTTCTTGAAAAAATTCTTAACAACCCCACAAAAAAATTACATTTATGGATACCCTTTTTGGAGTACTTCAAGATTCTATGATTTTCCAACCCCCAAACCATCCGTACAACCAAAGTACAATTTTAGGCCCAAAATGAGGATTTCAAGTGCTTTATCATTGTTGTTGTGATGGAAAACCACCTTCCAAGACCTCTACTTTGGAATAAAGGAAGGTTAGACCTTCTCCTTACTTGATATGTTGCTGGACTGAGGTGTTTGCATGCTCAATTCCCTCCATAGCTCATTTTTCCATCTGTGATTCCTAGCCAAGTTGCATTTGGCTTGCTTAGGGCATCACTTTAAAAATGCTTTCCATGCTTCCCATGGGCTCTCTTTTTCTATACATAATATAAAATGAGTCTAGTTCCAAATCCCAATAGGCCATACATTTGATATGGTGGGAAAAGCCCCTAAGACTCCATTTTTTATTAGCTGCCCCGTTTTGAACAACAACTTGCTAACTTACAAAATAATTTATTCAAACATACAAAACTCTTTGTAAAAATACAAAAGCTAAAAAAAGAAATGAAGGAAAACTTCCAATAACACTTTCAACTTAGAAAAACCTAATTCTGATCCGTACAAAGCATGAAAAAATACTCAAAGCAAGAAACTATTGTACTAAGTAAAAATGCTAATTACAATCCATAAACTCTCATTTCTCCTTCCTCCAACCTCTTGAAAATGTTGAGTTTGACCTAATATAGGCTTGGTATGGATGTTTATAACTAATTTAAGTGGTTGAAGGTCTCCCACAAAGAAGTTGTTCTTGTTCCATAAAAGTTGCAAAAGTTGTCAATGACAACTTTGCAAAAAATGAGCAATTTTTTGCAATTTTGCAAATTGTCTACCCAAACTTGCTCTGCTTGCTACCAAACTTTCCAAAAGGCTTAATATGGATCCAAAACACCTGATAAGGACCCTAAAACACTTTCTTTCCCTATTTGGCCCTCAAAACCCAAATTTTTTGTATTGAGCCAAATGAGCAATTTTGAGCAATTAGGAGAAATATTACATTGAGGGGCTCTTCTAACCTATCTAACCTCACCTTAGGACCAAGTTGATCCTATTGTTATACTAGTGATGTGGCTAGCATCAATACAAGCCAAAAATAAGGAAATACCTAGGTTTCACACTTGGCCTGCCTAGGTCCTCCTGCACCATACTCTCCCCCAAGGGAAAGTCAAGTAACTCCAGCTTGAAGAAGGTCCAAAGGAATTCCTAGCTTCTTGAACTCATTCGCAACCACCCAAGTAGCCTCTGAATCACGTTTTCCCTTCCATTTGATAAGGTCCTCAAAGTACACCTTGTGCCTAGTTTCCTTTGTGGGTCATGTTTCCAATACCTTCTTTGCTTCCAATTTGATGACTTGATGTGTTGCAGTAGGGTCCACATCTTCATGAATATCTACAGTAGTTGGAGATACAACACCCTTGAAAACTACCAAATCCTGAACATTAAAGATTGGTGATATGCCTAGATCATGAGGTAAATCCACCTTGTAAGCATTTGCTCCATACCTTGCCAAAATCTTGCATGGTCCCATTGTCTTCATTTGTAATTTGGTGGGAACACCTTTTTGGAGTCTTGCTTTGTTCAAATGTACCATGACATAGTCATCAACAACAAATTGTATATCTTTCCTCTTTTCATCCAATTTAGCCTTGAGTTTTTGAGTGTTCTCTTGGATAGTTTGCCTAACTTGGTCCTAAATCTCCTTCATAGTTTGAATAAAGTCTTCAATTTGTCCACTCCTCTTATCCAAGTCTCCAAGAGTCCTCAACTCACACACACCTCTAGGATGCATGCCACAAACTACTTCAAAAGGGCTTTTACTGGTTGTTCTATTCTTACTATCATTGTATGCACATTCAACCTGTGAAATCACCATATCCCAAGAATGACCATACTCCTTTGTAAGGAACCTCAAGAGGTTGCCTAAGGTCTAATTAACCACTTTAGTTTGACCATCAGTTTGAGGATGGTAAGCTAAACCAAAAGACATGTTAGTACCAAGCCTCTTCCATAGAGTTTGCCAAAAATGACTAATAAATTTCACATCTCTATCTGAAACAATACTCATAGGGAGTCCATGAATCCTAATCACCTCCTTAAAGAACAAATGAGAAATATGACTAGCATCATTAGTAGTCCTACAAGGAATGAAATGTGCCATTTTTTTGAACCTATCCCCTACAAAAAAAATACTATCAGATCCTTGCTTGGTTTTGGGTAAACCAACAATGAAATCCATACTTACACAATCCCATGGATGGTTAGGAATTGGTAAAGGCTGGTAAAGACCTGCATTACTCATACCTCCTTTTTCTTTCATGCATATGATGCATTGTTCCACATACTTGGTAACATCTTTGACAAGTCTAGGCCAAAAGTAGAATTTTTGTACAAGTTCCAAAGTTTTGCTCATGCCAAAATGGCCACTTAAGTTACCATTATGTTTCTCTTCGATGAGATTCTCCCTTATAGATTTCTTGGGAACACACAACTGATTACCCTTGAAGAGTAACCCATTTTGCAAAGTATATTCTAAAAACTTGCAATGAAAATGGTTCTCAAAATCTGAACATACCTTGTATGCTTCACCAAAATATTCATCACCTTTGTAGAGATGTTTGAATCCTTCTATTCCCATGCCATGGATCTGCACTTCTTGGACTGTCATGACCCTTCTACTAAGTGCTTCTACCACTTTTTAAATTTGTCCTTTCTTGTTCTTAATGGTGAAAGTGAAAGCCTACAAGTATTCCATCTATTTCAAGTGCCTATTGCTTAATTTCTCTTGGGTATTTCTGTAACTAAGATCTTGGTTGTCAGTAAACACCACAAACTCCTTAGATAACAAATAATGCCTCCACTTCCTAAGACATTAGACTAAGGCATACAACTCCAAGTCATAAGATGAATACCTCTTTTTGGCTTCATTAAGTTTTTCACTATAAAAAGCTATGGGCCAGCCCTCTTGACTCCAAACACCACCTATGGCTAAACCACTTGCATCACATTCTAAGGTGAACAACTTCTCAAAGCTAGGTAATTGTAATATAGGCTGGGTAGCTACTTGTTTCTTCAATAACTCAAAGGATTTTTCAATCTCTAGGGTCTACTTAAATTTGGTTTTGACCCCTCCTTTGATAGTATCCAAAAAAGGTGCATAAATCCCACTAAAGTTTCTAATATACTTCCTATAGAATTGTGACAAACCATGATAACTTCTTACCTCAAAGATTGTAGTATGTGTTGGCCAACTCAAGATAGCAAAAAATTTCTCTTTATCCATCTTCAAAGAACCTTTGGATACAAAAAAACCCAAATACACCATCTCTTGTTTGAAAAATTCACATTTCTCAAGATTAATAGCCAACTTCTCCTCATGAAGCCTCTTTAGGACTACCTCCACATGCTTGGCATGTTCTTCTTTTGTCTTGCTATAGATGAGAATATCATCTAGGTACACGACCACAAATCTTCTAATGAATTCCTTAAGTACTTCATTCATGAGTCCCATGAAAGTACTTAGAGCATTTGAGAGACCAAATGACATTACAAGCCACTCATAAAGACCATCATTAGTCTTGAATGTTTTTTTCCATTCATCTCCCTCCTTTATCCTAATTTGGTGATAGCCACTTTTCAAGTCTAGCTTTGTGAAGTACATAGCACCACCTAGACAATCCATTAGGTCTTCAATCTGGGGTATGGGAAACCTATGTACTTGATTGTAATCCTATTTATTGCTCTTAAATCGATATAAAGCCTCCATTTTCCTCCCTTCTTGGATATCAAAACCACAGGAACTGCACATAGGCTTATGCTTTTTTGAATTAGGCCTTGATCCAACAACTCTTGAACTTGTCTTGCAACTTCCAAATTCTAATCTAGGGTGAGCTTATAGGCATCTTTATTGGGCAATAAAGCACCTGGAACAAAGTCAATTTGATGGCTAATGACTCTCCTTGGAGGTGAGGTAGTTGGGGTACCATCACTTACAACATATTTTTACTTATCAAGCAAGGTTTCCATTTCAATAGGAAAAGGTTATTTTTCTAATTTTTCCTCTCCTTTGGACTTCAAGATGATAGCAAATCCCTAATTTTCAATTTTTTTAAGATCCCTTAAGAATCCTCACCACACAACAACACCTTAGGAACCTTTTCTTGCATTCCCTCCTCTTCTAGTAAAGACTAAATTTTAAATGTCTTACCTCCTTTCTTGAATGAAATGGAATTCATCTTGCCATCATAAATCATCTCCCTATAAAATTTCCAAGGCCTACCTAGAAAAATATGGCAAGCATCCATGGGCAAGATATCACACAATAATTTGTCCTTGTAACCAGCTATGGAAAAATCCACCCAGGCTTGCTCATTAACCAAGATACTTTGCCCCTTATTTAACCAAGTGACCTTGTAGGGATTCTCATGAGGTATCCTTATCAATTTCACTTTAGTAACAACCTCTTCAAAGATGACATTATTAGTGGATCCTGAGTCCACTACCACCTTACATACTTTGCCTAGAATCTTGCACTTGATTCTAAATAATGCCCTTCTTTTTTTGGGTTTATTAGGGGTAGGTTGTTTCATTAGCACCCTCATATACATCAATCTCTCTCCTTTTTTAGACTCAAGATGATCTATCAACATCCTTTCTTTTTGAACAATCCTCTTCTACAAATGCCACTCTCTTTCTTGGATTCAAAGAAGAAGGCTTCTTGGGACACCTATAAGCAGGGTGTCCAAGCTAGCCACAATTGTAGCACTTCATGCTTGCAAAATAAGAATTTGATCTACCTTCTCCTCTTCCTCTTTGAGAGCTACTATCATTGCCTCTTCCTTTGTTATGACATCCTCTTTGTGAAGTTTCATTTGGCTACTCATTGGTCTTACTTTCAACTTGACCTTTTGGTTCACCACCTCTTCCTTGGTAACCTCCCCTTTGTCCTCTTTGGGTTTTACCCTTTCCTCTAAAATTTGAATCATTTCTCTTTTTTTGCTTCTCTTCTACCTTCAAGGCTAGTTGATAACACCTTTAGACTGTGGTAGGAGTCCACAAGCTGAGTTCTTTTTGGATACTCCACTTCAAACCACTTAGGTATCTAGCAACTTTTATTGGTTCCTCCTCTTGCTTCTTGGATCTCAAGCATAATCTTTGAAATTATTTGTATAGGAAGCCACATCCATGTCTTTTTTTTTCAGTCCTTGCCTTCTTTGGTGTAGTTGAACCTCAAAGTCTTTAGGTAGAAAGTTTTCTTGAATCTTCTTCACCATAGCTTTCCAATTTGAAATGGGTGCCTTATCCATCATAACCCTCTCACCTTGGACATATTTCCACCAAGTGAGTGTTGTTCCTCTAAGTCTAGAGGTTTCCACCTTCACCTTCTAAGCCTATGTTACCCCTTTGCACTCAAAATAGTTCTCCATGCCTTCAATCCAATCCAAGATAGCATCTAAGCCTATCTTGCCTATAAACAAAGGTATTCCTTCCAAAGCTTTTCCACTTAGTGCCTTGATGGCTTCTAAGAAGGGCTCTTCTTACAAGATAGGATCAAGTTCAGGTACAATGTCTTCCTCTGCTACCTTTTTACCCTTCCCATCTTCTTCCTCATCTCTTTTCTTGGCTGTCTCTACAACTGCATCCAGTTTTTGCTTCACCTCTTCTAGTGATTCTTCAAGAAGCTGGTTTCTTTTCCTTTTTTCACTAACCTCTTTGGCTAATTCAGCATTAGTCACCATCACGGATTCACCTACTAATTCTATAGCTTTAGACATCCACTACCTTTTCTCAAATCTTTAATGCACTTTGATACCACTCTAATGTAACACCCCAACCTTGCTTCCAAACCACAGGCTCTCATAGGGCTACCTTAGGTCAATCACTAGACCCACTAGGGCTTCTTCACACCCTATGCTTACTAGGACCTTTCTCAAGAGATCCTAATCCTTCAATTGGGGGCACACCAACAAAGTAACATCAAATTTCTTCCTAGTCAGCTCTAGTCCATTGCTAACCCTCAAGTCCATCTATAGCCCCAAGGGTGCTAGTTCTTCATCCAGGCTTTGTTTAGACTCCTTCTAACATCCATGACCCTAAGCAATGCTGATTTCATAGGTGCATTCAATCTACTAGGAAAAATACACCAAATTACTCCAAAAAGGCTACTAGGAATTAGCCCTCCTAAATAGTGTTAGAATCTAAAAAGATTAATAACCCAGAAAACTAGTGCAAAGAATAAATATCTAAACTATGAATGAAAATGATACAAAATCAAAATAGCAACACAGAGTTAGTCTCCAAGAGAGAAATGCAAATGCTAGAAGAAAAATAGCATCAAGAGGATGCAAAAACAAGAGATGCAAATACAAGCCAGGTAGCATGCTTATATAGGCTAGGAAGAGGGAGGAGGTGGCAACACCAACCAACAAGGAGCAACCATCTATAGGACTAAAGACAGCAAAGTATCTTCCCAAGATAGCTAATGGATTCTCACATGTGGGAAGGTGACACCTCACAACCATTCACATAATAAGACATGCTTTATTAACCTAAGCAAGATTATTAAAAGTGAAGGAAAAACCTAGCAAAATAGGAAAAATAAAAAACTACACTAACACCTCCCATAAGTAAAGCTTAGGTGGATGTAGAAATGGATCTCGACAAGTCAAGCCTGATGAGGTACCCATGTACATAAGATTTTCCAAAAGAGAGAAAAGAGACCCCCCAAAAAAAAGTCAGGACTCTGAGTGCGAGGAAGAGGCCCCCCCAAAAGATGAAGCATTTTGCACCCCTAGCAAAGCTCGAAAAATGAAGGAACTTGCTCTCAGTGAAGCATTTGGTGAAGATATCAGCAACTTGCTCAAAAATTAGACAATAGATAAGGTCAATGACATGACCATGGATGAGCTCCTAGATGTAGTGCATGTGGACCTCTATGTGTCTGGTCCGTTTATGATGAACTAGATTCTATGAGATCTGAATGGCACTTTTGTTGCCACAAAATATGACTAATGGCTATCTAATCTGGATACCAAACTTAGTGAGAAGATGTTGAAGCCAAATGGCCTTAGTGGTGGCATTTATAGCCCCCTAATACTCAGCCTTAGTAGAAGATAGAGCAATAGTAGACTACTTTTTGCTCAACCAAAAAACACAACCTGACCCAAGTGAGAAGCTATACCCTGAAGTAGATATGCAATCCTCAGAATCACCTACCCAATCTGAATTTGTGTAGCCCACTAAATCAAGTTCAATACCTATTGCATAGTGAATCCCACAACTATGAGAAACCTAAATGTAGTGAAGGATCCGCTTGGCTTCTTTCCAGTGCAACTCATGGGGCTCCTGCATTAATCGAGAGACCATGCCTACAACATAGGAGATGTCAGGTCTCATATGAGTCAGATAAATGAGACTCCCAACAAGTTGGCAATACAAAGTGCCATCAACAAGTGGAGAAGAACATTGAGCCTCAAGTTTGACTCCAGAAAGGAAGGGAGTCAGAGTAGGTTTACAATCAGCCATATGAAACCTTGAGAGTAAATCTAGAGCATACTCAGACTATGTGATGGTGATCCTAGAAGGAGACTAAAGGATCTCAATCCTGAGAAAGTAATGCAACAAGCCCGAGTTAGTCATCAAATTTTTTTCCTAAAGGGCCACTTTGACAGCCTTAATGGTGGGTGAAGAACTTCTTGTGATCAACAAGTCATCAACATACAAAACCAAAAATAGAAGTAAATCACCCTATTGCAAAATGTAGACATTAGGATCAGAATGGCACCTAGTGAACCCATGTGATAGAAGGAAGGAGTCCATCTTGGCATACCAGGCCTAAGGATCCTATTTGAGGCCATAAAGAGACTTTCAAAGATGGAACACAAGTGAAGAATCCTGAAGGAAGCCCTGTGGTTGCTCCATGTAGATCTCCTCATGAAGGTTGCCATGAAGAAAAGCACTCTTCACATTCATCTGATGTACTTCCCAACAATTAGCTACAGTAATGGTAAGAATAATTTGAATGGAATTCATTCAGGCAACTAGCACAAAAGTCTTAGAGTAGTCAATCCTAGGAACTTGGGAGAATCCTTTGGTGACCAAGTGAGCCTTGTGTTTGTCAATTGACCCATCTATTGCAAATTTTGTTCGATAGATCCACTTACATTGAACAAGTTTTCTTCCTTTAGGAAGAGAGACAAGATCCCAAGTGTGGTTCCTCATCAAGGAACTATACTCTTCCTACATAGTTGTATCCCACTTAGGAATACTAGAAGCCTCATGAAAGGACTATGGATCTAAGGCAGTAGTAATGAAGACATGTCGAGCATCCTGGAATTGTGAACAAGTTCACCTGGTGTCTAATGATTCCCAATCCAATCACCTACAGATTGTAAGGTCTATCTAGCCCAAAGTGGACAGGAAGATGGATAATCTAGACAGGAATCATTAACTTCTGAATGATGACTAGGAGAGGAAGGAGGTGAGTTCTCTGAATCACTTTCTACATCAGAAGTAGAGGTAGAAGATTGTTTAGGTGAATCTGACTCATTAGAAGATCTTTCATGTGTTCCAAGTGACTCTAATGTCAAGGTAGAAGGAGTTGGAGAAGTGATAGAAAGAAAGCTTCAAGATCCCTCCTCAAACTAAACACTCCTCTCAATGAATAACTCATGTGTAGTAGGGTGGAGCAACTGATAACCCTTCACACCATTTAGATAACCTACAAATATGCAAGGTCTACTTTGTGGATCCAAGGCCTTACGTTTCTCTATAGGAATGTGGGCCCATGCAGGGGAGCCAAAAACTTGAAAGTTCTTAATCGATGGTTTCCAACCACTCCAAGCTTCAAAAGGAGTAACTCCCTTCAAGGCTCGATGAGGAACACAGTTTTGGATATAACAAGCATAGTTAATGGCTTCTACCTAATACTATGGTGCAAGAGATCTAGAGTTCAAATCATATAGTTTTCCATTTCCTTCAAGGATCTATTCTTCCATTCTGCAACACCATTTTGTTGAGGATTGTACTGAACTGAATGTTGTAAATCAATCCCCTCTGAAGTCCAAAATCTTTCAAATTGATGGTTGACATACTCGCCACCATTGTCTATGTGCAAAACCTTGATGGCTTTCCCAAATTGCTTTTCTACAAAAATTTTGAAGTCTTGAAAATAATCAAATACCTCTAACTTTTGTTTGAGAAATTACACCCATGTATATCAAGAAAGGTCATCAAAAATGTGAGGACATATCGGGCCCTGCTGAAAGAAGGATGTTGAAATGGACTAGCCAAATCACTATGAACTAACTCTAGTATCTATGAAGCTCTCCATGCCTTAATTTTAAAAAAAATTTCCTTAGGATGATTACCAAGAATGCAACCTTGGCAAACACCTCCTAAGAATTGAACCGAAGGCAACCTTGTGACCATGCTCTGCTGGTTGTGCTGATGCAAATAGAAAAAGTTAAGATGGCCAAACCTCTCATGCCATAATTTACTCACATCATTAGAGTGAGTGAGAAAAATAGATGAAGGAGGATCAGGAACAAAGTGAGAAAAAAGACAGACTCGTGATTGATGATCTACTCTCCCAACCGCAATTACAAAATCACTATGCAACTCACGTATCTCCACTAAATCAGGAGTGAACTCAACCTACTTGCTTGAACATGTGTGAGTGATCTAGTATATTGATAGGAGATTAGTTGATAATGAGGGTACACAAAGAACATCATGGAATGTGCCATCCCCCACATCAATAGACCCTCTCCCACACACCTCAACAAGAGTGTCATCACCCATCAAAATAGAAGGCATAGTACATGGCTCCAAGGATGCAAGTTCTTCCTTAGATGAAGCCATGTGGCATGAAGCACCCGAATCAAGAACCCAAGTGGCTGGTTGGGAAGCAACTACAACAAGAGCCTTGCCCTTTCCTTTCCCCTTGTTGTTTTCTTTTTGCCTTGTTAGACTCCTCATTAGAACTTTGTTTGATAGACTCAGGAACACTAATATTAATCTTCTCAAGAATGTATGTCAAGTGATCAATTTTTTTCTTCAAACATTTATGTTCATCATGACTGGGTCTTTTACAATAGGCACATTTAACCTTTTCTTTCTTAGGCTTATCGCCCTTAGAGGATGAGTTATCAATAGTTTCTTTTGAAGCAATTGGTATCTGATCCTTCTTTTCCTCACTATTATTTTGTTTCTCATCCTTACTATTGTTCTTACTACTTTTTCCTTTTTTTTTTTTTGTGCCTTGGTTGGAAGCTAAGGCATGTGACTTAGAGGACTTAAGAGTGCCCATCTGAATTAGTTTGTCCTGTTCTCAAGTGACATTGATAGAAAAATCATCTAGAGATGGCATGGTGAATTGAGTACCAAGTGCACCCTTAGTAGCATAGGAGGTAGAGACAAACACAAAATATTCTAAACTTAGCTTAGAGAGAATACTAAGAATCAGTTGTTCATCTTTCTTTTCAATTCCACATTGTTTTAACTGTAGCCTTAGTGATTTCAATTTGGTGAAGAAATCTTGGATTGTGTTGAAATTTCTTGGACTTAAACTAATTAATTCATTTTCCAACATATGGCCCCTCATTGAATCTTGTGTGCCAAATAGTGTTTCTAGATTTGTCCATATTTCATTTGGTGTATCCAAAGACTCAATGTGAAATAGCAAGTCAGGAGAAATAGACAAACACAATGTTCCATATGCCTCATCACATTTGTTAAACCACTTAGGCTTATCTTCATCTTTATCAGGTTCAGCTTCAAGTCCCATAGTTATCCTATTTAATCTAGCTTTTCTTAAGTGAATTGTCATGCATGATTTCCACTCAAAGTAATTGTATGGAGTTAGGATGGGCATATTTGTTTGATCCATGATGAAGAAATGCAAAGAAGAAATGCTGAAAAGAACCTAGCCATGACAATGCGCCCCCCCCCCCCCCCCCCCCCCCCCCCACCAAAAAAAAAAAAATTGATTTGGCACTTTATTTTAGTTTGTTTACAACTACCACTAGAAATAAATACTTAGTGGTCTTGATTTCAATGCATTACAAACCCTCATGAAGAGCATATGCTGAAAGTGAAACTTAGGCACAATAATCAAGGAAACAAATAGCACCACTGTGATCTACTCAAAAAATCATGCACTTTCAAAAAAAGAATCGCCTCGATGTGAGGTCATATGAGAAAGTTATGATCCTCTGAAGTTTCCAAAACAAGATATGTGCACAGTTACGGCCAAGAATCTGCAATTTCTCAAAAATTTATGCATGAAAATAAAAATAAAACTCCACTAGTGGATAGAGCACAAAAAAATAGCCAAGGTCATAAAAAGAATCGTCAAAATAGAGTTTGTATGAGCAAGAATGAGACATTTGAAAACTACGCTCAAATTTGCGACTGCCAACAAAGAGGGTTACGGCTGTAGCTTTTTGCGCTTGATTCTAAAAAATATATAGATTGTATGAAAAATCTAAAAGATACCTAGATGGTTTTTTGGGGCTATGAACAAAAATCAAAAAGCATTTCTCTTGCTGATGTACAAAAGATGTAGCTATAGTCTAAATCTGACGCCTTTAACAACAAAAAATGGCCCCAACAACCAAAAACTGACCCCAGCAACCAAAAGATGACATGCAAATGTTGGATTAGATTCTTAAGTCCATCAATGGCATGCTAGAACCTAAAATACTGATTGAAAATATCAAATATGCATGTTGGTTGTCAGATTTGAGATTGAAACCCCAAAGAAAAAACATTTTTGTCAAAACTTTTCTGATTCTCAAGATCATCCAAAGATGCAAGAGAAGAGCATACTTCATTTTTCAAAAAACTACAATAAAATTTATTAGCCTCCCCCTGAACCTCTCAAATAAGGAAACTAAAATCTACTCTTGCACATAGAAAATCTCTGATACCATGTTAGAATATGAAAAGATTAATAACACAGAAAACCAATGCAAAGAATGAATATCTAAACTATGAATGCAAATGATACAAAATCAAAATAGCAACATAGAGTTAGTCTCCAAGAGAGAAATGCAAATGCTAGAAGTAAAATAGCATTGAGAGGATGCAAATACAAGAGATGCAAATACAAGCCAGGTAGCATGCTTATATAGGCTAGGAAGAGGGAGGAGGTGGTAACACCAACCAATGAGGAGCAACCATCTGTAGGACTAAAGATAGCAAAGTATCTTTCCAATATGGCTAATGAATGCTCACATGTAGGAAGGTGACACCTCACAACCATTCACCTAATAAGACATGCTTTATTAACCTAAGCAAGATTATTAAAAGTGTAAGAAAAACTTAGCAAAATAGGAAAGATAAAAAACTACAAACAAATAGTCGGCAACAAGATTTATTGAAAAAATTCTTAACAACCCTACAAAAAAATTTACATTTATGGATACCCTTTTTAGAGTGCTTCAAGATTCTATGATTTTCCAACCCCCAAACCATCCATACAACCAAAGTATAATTTTAGGCCCAAAATGAGGGTTTCAAGTGCTTTATCACTGTTGTGATGGAAAACCACCTTGGAAAATGTTCCAAAACCTTGCCTTTGGACTAAAGAAAGGTTAGACTTCTCCTCATTCATTGTGTGACTAGATTGAGGTGTTTGCATGTTCAATCCCCTCCATAGCTCATTTTTCCAACTGTGATTCCTACCCAAGTTGCATGTGGCTTGCCTAGGGCATCACTTTAAAAAAAATTTCCATGCTTCCCATGTGCTCTCCTTTTCTGTACATAATGTACAAGGATTCTAGCTGCAAATTCAAAGAGGTTGTACATTTTATACAGTGGGAAAAGGCCCTCAGACTCCATTTTTTATTAGCTGCCCAATTCAGAACAGCAACCTGCTAACTTACAAAATAATTTATTTGAACACACAAAACTCCCTGTAACAACTCAAAAGCTAAAAATAGAAATGAATGAAAACTACCACTAACACTTCCAACTCAGAAAAACCTAAGTTTGATCTGTACAAAGCATTAAAAAACACTCAAAGCAAGAAATGTTGTAATAAGTAAAATGTTGATTACAATCCATAAACTCTCATTTCTCCTTCCTCCAACCTCTTGAAAATGTTGAGTTTGACCTAATATAGGCTTGGCATGGAGTTTATAACTACTTTAAGTGGTTGAAGGTCTCCCACAAAGAAGTTTCTCTTTTTGCATAAAAGTTGCAAAAGTTGTCAATGACAACTTTGCAAAAAATGAGCAATTTTTTGAATTTTGCAAATTGTCTACCCAAACTTGCTCTACTTGCTACCAAAATTTCTAAAAGGCTTAAGATGGATCCAAAAAACCTAATAAGGACCCTAAAACAATTTATTTCCCTATTTGGCTCTCAAAACCCAAAAATTCTTTATTGAGCCAGTTGAGCAATTTTGAGCAATTAGGAGCAATATTGCATTGAGGGGCTCTTCTAACCTATCTAACCTCACCTTATGACCAAGTTGATCCTATTATTAGACTATTGATGTGGCTAGCATCACTACAAGCCAAAAATAAGGAGATACCTAGGTTTCACACTTAGAATGCCTAGGTGCTCCTGCACCAGCTCTGTTAGGAGCCAAACCTATTAAAGGTTACAAAATATGCAGTTCAATGTGACCTTGATATAGGATTTGAGTCACCCTATTAGGAGTGGCCTTAATAGAGGTCTTTAGATATGTCAATCAAGAAATGCTACCTTTTTAAAGGATTTACAAAATTATTGTTAAGTCAACTTTGTTAAGAGATTTCTTTACTATTACAATGGTTAGAAAGAAATAGTAGTTTGACCTAATCGATGAAGCAACTAACTTTGCAAATTTAGATCACTGTTCTGGCTCAACCTCTAGATCCTTCCTAATTGGATGTTTCCTTGTATCTTAACTTTTAGACTTTCTACTCTGCCTTGTCTTCTCTCACATTTCCATCTCTTTTATTTCAAATTCATACTCACTTAATCCCCACAATTTGACCTTTCTTATATATCATAAGCTAGGAAAATTTGGCTTGTAAACCCTTTCAAAAAATCAATAAACATCAATTTATTTATCTTGTATTAACCAAATAATTAACAAAAATAATTTGTTGTCAGTCAGCTAACACTAGACTAAAGACTCAATTAATTGACCAACCTTACTCGATTAACACTACCTTTTTCTCTACTGACTAAACAATCTCGGTTAACACTAATTTTTTTGTAGACTAACCAAACTTAGTTAACACTAACTTCTGCTCAACTGACACTAAAATCTTTTTGGTGCTTGACTGAGCTTGGTAAACACTAGTTGTGCTCAGTTAGAGTGTGACATTTGTGTAACATCAAGGATAATATACAATTGAATAATAGTTTTTAACAGTATCCTTCTTTGGCATTGATGGAAACACAACATGTCATTATGCAAAGAAATCTTTGGAGAAAATATCCTTAATTTAATTCCGATTCATCATCCATGAGAACTCCCTTTGAGATTATCCCTCTATCATCTTATCTTCAAACTCTATATGAATCAACTCTCCCTCTTTCTCTTCTACAAATCTCTTTCTCTAATTCTCTTCTTTAACATGACATCAATCTCTCCCTGTTTGATGTCCAATGCCAAAGACTTTATTCAATGAATTTTCAATGTACCTAATGTACTGAATCATATGCAATGTGCTCTAAAAAAACTTGCATCAACTTGATAAATCTTCAATACAACTTGGTTAATGCATCATTGATTCTTACTCTAGTGAGCATCAAATAGGGGAGTGACCCCTAGATTACCTCTTAGATACAAAAGCACATTATTAGGTAATGGCTTGTTGAATATGTCAGCTATCATCTCCTTGGCAGTCACATATTCCAATCTCACCTTTTTGTCTTGAAGTAATTCCCTTAGGAAATGATAGTTGATTGCAATGTGTTTTTTCTTAGAGTGCATCATTGGATTTTTGGATATATTGATTGCACTTTTATTATCGCAATAGATAACTACTAGTTCATTGATTTCTTCCTTCATTCCATAAATTAACTACTTGATCCACATTATGTTAGAATAATTAATTGTTGTAGCAACATATTCTTCTTTTATTGTGGATTGAGAAATATACTTTTGCTTCTTACTTGTCCAAGACACTAGCCTCTTTCTAAGAAATAATTCTCCTGCACTAGTACTTTTTCTATCATCAATGCTTCTTGCCCAATTTGCATAAGTGAAGGCTCTTAATTCAAGATTTCCTCCTTTCTTGTACCATAACCCATAATCGTCAATTCCTTTTAGATATCTCAGGATTCTTTTGACTACCATCATTTGATTTTCTTTAGGATTAGGAGAGAATCTTGCAACTATGCCAACTGCCAATGTAATAGCAGGTCTTGTGTGAACCACATACTGAAGTTTCCCAATCATTGATCTATAAGAAGTTTGGTTTACCTCATTTTAGTCATCATCCTTTGAGAGCTTATGTCCAATAGACATAGGTGTACCAATCGGTTTGGAATCTTCCATTCCAATACTTACAATGTTTCCCAAATTTACTTTGATTAAGTGATAAATATCCCATCCTTTATCTGATTAATTTGTAGACCCACAAAGAATTTGATTTCACCAAACATAGACATTTTAAATTTTTTCCTCATTTCTTTAGAGAATGATTTGCATAAATTATCATGTCCTATGAATAAGATATCATCTATAAATATTATTGCAAGTAATATCTTGTCATGAAGTCCTTCCTTGATATACAAATTGCTATTGTCATTTATCTTTTCAAAACCAATTTTTACTAGGAATCCATGAATTCTTTCATACCATGCTCTAGGATCATTCTTTAAACCATATAAGGCTTTATGAAGTTTACATACCATGTCTCTTTGGCGTGGATCTATAAAACCTTCAAGCTGATCAATGTAGACTTCTTCCTCCAAGACCACATTCAAGAAATCTGATTTAACATCCATCTAATATATTTTTGAATCCCTTTTGTGTTGCATATGTTATAATTTTTCTTACTCCTTCAGTTCTTGTAATAGGGGCAAATTTTTCCCAATAATCAATACCTTCTTATTGAGCATAACCTCTGTAGACAAGTCTTGCCTTATTTCTTGTTACTTCACCTTTTTCATTCATTTTATTTTTAAATATCCATTTTATACCAATTATATTTTTATCCTTGGATCTAGGAACAAGAGAGAAGGTTATATTATGCTCTATTTTATCAATCTCTTTATTCATTCCATCTATCCAATTTTCATTTGCTAAAGCATCTTTTACACATCTAGGTTCAACTTCACTAAGTAAACATGTACCTTTTAGTTTGTTCCTTGTCAAAATACCTTTTGATTCTTCTCCAATTATTTGGTTAGGTGTATGATGCCTTCTAACATATTTTCCAAGCATTGGATCTTTCTTTCTTTTCTCAAAACTTGGTTATGTACAGATTTCTTTTTTTTCCTTGGGTTCCTCTGGTTGATCTTTGTAAGAAATGATAAAGTTGAGCAAGGAACGAGAAACAATCCAAGTAAGTTAAGTGTGAAACAATGTTACCATAAGATAAGCAACTCCAAGAGCATACACCAAGATGGTTCAACAATGGAGACAAGGATTTATAAGGGGAAAGCAAAGAAAACCCCTTGTGAGTATTATGAATGAAGGCAAATGCCTAGAGAAGAGAGAGAGAGAGTGTGTGTGTGTTGGAGCAAAAGTAGCTCAATACAATAACATCAAGTGCTTAGAGTGGTGTTGTAGCTATGAAGAAAGAAGGAGGAGCATCTCTTATATAGAGATGAGAGAGGAGTTGCATTTGTAACTCCCATTTCTATGAATGCCACATTCATAATAGGTGTGTGCAAAGTGTCACAATCCTCTTAAGGAGGATAAACTAAATAAAGAAATAAACAAGAGTTGTCCTTACATGTGGAATAAAGGACAAAAAATGACATGTCCTCCACATGTGTACAAGTGGACAAACTACATGTAGGGACCCTTGGAATATCCCAATTAAAATATATATCCAAGGAAAGATTAACCTTTCTAACAATCTTGCTATAGCTCAGGTAGTACTTCTAGTAACTTAGGTTGCACTACCTAGGGCTGCAACTCAGATTGAACTAACTATGACTCAAACTAAATTGCCAATGTTTTTTTGGATGTACTTGGTTGTAGATTGGCTTCAACCTTTTGAGGTAAGGTTTTAGGTTATTCATAGTATACAAACCTTCTATAATCCTCGGGCTCTTTGATGCTTTGTACTTCACTTCTTTCAGCAAACTCATCAATTTTCACATGCGCACTTTCTATGACTTTGTAAGGAGAAAAATTTAGACATTTGTATGACTTTCTTTTATTTGAGTACCCTAAGAATATTTCTTCATCACTCTTTGCATAAAGCTTTCCTTTTCTTACCTCTTTTAAGATATAACATTTTCTTCCAAATACTCTAAGATAACTAAGATAGGCTTATATCCATAACATAATTCTTTTTTTTTTGTACCTTTTCTCAATTGAACTTGATTCAATGTTTGAACTATTGTGTTGATTTCTTTTCTCTAGTACATTGGTGCAACATTATTTGTCTAATAATAATGTTCTTGCACATTCCATGATGGATTTATTCCTTCTTTCTTCCATTACATTCTATTCTAGAGTTCTAGGAGTTGAAACCTATCTTTTGATTCCTCTTTCATTGAAGAACTCATTGAATTCATTTTTAGATGAATTATCCTCCTTTGTCTAATCTTAGGCATTTTGAATTTTTTTCCTATTTCTTTATCAACTCTAGACAAATTCCATTTGAACTTTTGAAAAGTGTCAGACTTATCTTTTAAAAACCTTATAGTCATCATTCTAGAGTAATCATCAAAAAATAAAATGAAATATACATCTCCACAATAGCTTTCTACACCAATTGGCCCACAAAAATGTGTGTGGACTAGTTCCAAAACATCTTTAGAGTTATAGGACTTACTTTTGAAACTTCTTTTACTCATTTTTCCAATTTGACATTGTTTCCACATTCCTATCTCAGGTTTCTTTGGATAAGGTATGCCTCTTACTTTATTACTCTTTCTTATGTTGATAAAGTTATCAAAGTTAACATGACACATTATTTTATGCAATAGCCAAATTTCTTCAAATTGAGCTACTAAATAGGTTCTTTCATTGAGATCTAAATAAAACAAATTACCTTTTGTCTAATTGCCAGTACCGACTAGTTTTCCTTTTTCATCCAATAGTTTGGCTTTCCCATTCATGAATTCAACTTTGTATCCTATATTATTCAACTAAGATACATTGAGTAGATTATGTCTTAATCCTTCAACCTAATAGGAATTCTCACATTTTATTTCATCAGTCAATGCAATGATAGATTTTCCTTTTACATAACATGGTTCATTGTTGCCAAATCTAACACTTCCACCATCATAATGTTCTAAATGTTCAAGTTCTGTTTTACCACCAGTCATGTGATGAGAACAACCACTATCTATGATCCATGTATAATTTTTTCTAACATGAGAGATAAGCATCATTTTTTCATTTTCCTCACCATTAGATTCATCTTTGACAACAATATAAAATACTTCATCCTCATCATCATCACTATCAAAATATTTTGTAATGTAACATGATTTATTACCTTTTCCTTTGAAGTCCTTGTAGCTTTTGAAGTCTTTATTTCCTTTGAATTTGTTGAGATTCTTTTCTTCTTTATCTTCATTGTTTGGAAATTTAGCTCCAATGTGGCCAACTTCCTCACATGAGAAATAAATTAATAGAATTTTTCCTCTAAATTTTTGCATTCCCTTTGTTGAGCTTTATTTTCTAGGAGAGCCTCAATGACTTCAAGTTCCTCATTTGAATCCTCTTTATCTTCACTGTCAACTTGTTTTCCTTTTAAGTTCCCTCTTTTTTTACCAAGGGCTAGTTTAGCTTTCAATGTAGATTCAAGGTTGTTAGAAGAAGAAGCATAATTATCAAAATTGTCCAACTCAAAAATAGTCAATCTTCCCACAAGAGTATCTAGGGTTAGATGATGTGTAGGATTGCATCTCATCACTTGAATAGCTAAAACCAAAATTGCATAAATAGGAAGAATATTTCTTAGTACCTTTTCCATTATTGTTTCATCATCAATTATTCCACCTGAAGCTCTGATTGAACTAACACTTTCTTTGACCCTTTCATTGTACTAGGTGATTGATGTTCTTGCCTTCTTTTATTTTTAATCGATCAAACTTTCCTCTTAAACTTTTTTCCTTAGCTCTTTGCACATTTTTGTAACCTCCAAAGACTTTCTTCATTTTTTCCCACATGTAATATGTAGCAAGGAAATCGTTGACTTCATTAAATTTAAAATAGTTCAAAGAGGATGCAATATCAATCATCATAATGTTGTACTCATTTTCTTCTTTGATTTTCTCCACAAACATAAGCTTGGGTAGTGCCACATATTTCTTTTCTAAATAGAATACACAATCATCATTGATCCTTGATATATGAAGCTTCATCAACTCTTGCTATGGTAAAAAAATTTCTCTGTTAAGCTTAGGAATCTCCCTTCTGTAAGACATCCTAATCTTTAGCTTAGGTCCTTAAAACCTTTCTCTTGCAAGCACCAAAGATCTGATACCAATTGTTGGAAATGTAAGAGGAGTAACTAAGAGGGGAGGGGTGAATCTAGTACCACAAAAACAAATCCAAGTCCCTTAGATGTCAACACAACCTTTTACTTCTTAAAAAAAATACTTGCACTGCTCAATTAGAACTATATATTCTTTATAACTCAGTTAACAAAGAAATCTTAAGATATTAATGTGTATTAACCTTTAGTAACTTATTTGTAGAGACATAAAGCATTAAGAAAATAACATGTACACATGAGACACCAAGATTTGGTGTGGAAACCCAATTTGGGAAAAATCACCAATGCAACTAGTTACAATTTTTCTCTCTTATGAAGTGAGCCATGTTAGGAGCCAGCCCTATCAAAGGTGACAAAACACACAATTGAGTGTGACCCTATTAGAGGATTTGAATCACCCTATTATGAGTGGCCTTGTTAGAGGTCTTTAGACATGTCAAACAATAAATGCTCCCTTGTTAGAGGATTTACAAAATGAATGTTAAGTCAACTCTATTAGGATATTTATTTACCACTACAATCATTAAAAAGAAATGGTAGTTTGACATGATTGATGAAGAAACTAACGTTGCAAATCCATATCACTATTATGGCTTAACCTTTGGATCCTTCCTGATGAGATGTTTCCTTGCAGCTTAACCTTCACACTTTCTACTCTTCCTTGACTTCACTCACATATCCATCTCTTTTATTTCAACTTCATACTCATTTTAATCCCCACAACTTGACCTTTCTTATGTATCATAAGCTAGGAAATTTTGGCTTGTAAACCCTTTCAAAACATCAATAAACATCCATTTAGTCAATTTGTATTAACCAAATAATTATCAAAAGTAATACGGTGTCAGTCAGCTAACACTAGACTAAACAATCGGTTAATACATAACTTCCTTCATTGACCAATCTGACTCGGTTAAAACTAACTTCTACTTTGCCGACTAAAAAATCTTGGTTAACACTAATTTCTTTGTAGACCAACCAAACTTGGTCAACATTGACTTCTTCTCACTTGACACTAGAGTTTTTTTTGGTGCCTGACTGAGCTTAGTTAAGACAAGATGTGTTTAGTTAGAGTGTGACATTTCAATAAAATCAATGACAATATAAAATTGAATAATGGTTTTTAATAGTATCATCTTTAAAAGGACATATTTTCCTTTTAATACCTTTTAGAACCCTTTCCATAATGCCTTTCTTGGACCATGGATGGACCTATTCTCAGTGCCCTTTTTTTCCCTATTTTCTTCCACTTTCTTCTCTATTCCTTCTAGCAACTATGTGGACTCTTTGTGGCTCTTTTGTCTTGACCTCTATGACCAAGTTGACTCAAGTCAACCTAGGTCAACCTTGTCTCCAGAGATTGCAAGGCTTGGGGCCCAAAAATCTTTAGGCATTTATTTGGTTTAACTCTACTCTCCACTCAGCTTGTATTGTTTTCCCACCTAGAAACTCACATATAAGGAGGCTTAGAGGCTTAATTTCAATAAAATCATGTAATCCAATTTAATCTCTTGAGCTCAAGAATTCATATCCTTTTCAAGACAAGCAAGCTATTTGAAGGATCCTTTGTGGGTGCTTCCTCTTCAAGATCTAGCTTATTGTTGGTAACCAAGGGAGAAGATATATCTTGAAGCATTCATTATCTTCTACCTTAATGCACACTTATATCCATGGCACCGTGATGGGATTATGGTAGATCTATTGCAAATTGTAGAGATACCCTATATTCCTATACCTAATTCAAGATCTACAACACATTACAAAACAAAATCCTTACTAATGAGGGTTTTAGTAAGGAGAATCCTAACATTTTTCTTTCTTTTTTCAGTCATTACATTTACATTTATCATTTACAAGGTTTATTCCTAAATCCAAGGCTTCACCAAGGCAAGTCCTCATTCAAAAAACAACAAAAAACCTTTATTTTCTATGTGTAGGAGCAAGATAGCATAAATTTGCATGGACATCTAGAAATAACTCCCCATGAGATGTTTGGAGAGATTGGTTTGAATTTTCTACAATTCCTTTGGACTATGTCAACTCTATGGAAATCAATCCTTCCAGGTCAACCTGGTCCTTATTACTTTTCTAGATGAATGATTTTTGGTTTTTTTTCCTTGCATCATTTCATTTGGGAATCCGTAGTAAAATATTCAAAAAATGGGCTTGGATCCATGACTTTCAAAGATAAAATACATCATCTACTATATATTATAAGGTGATTCCTTCATATTTTATTTCCTTCATATCTTTACCCTAGATCTATAGCTTAATTAGGCTAATTATGTACACTTAGAATCTATATCTACAATATTTAAGCAATTGGTTCAATTTTGTATACACATTATCCTATAAGGGTCAAAGAGTTTATTTCCTTGTATTGCATTCCCCTTTATAATTCAAATTTAGTATTGGCACCCTTTCTCCTTTGGGTCATGGCTAATCTAATTTGGGTATAAAGAGGAATCATATTCAGATATTTACCTCTTTCCCTCACATGCATATTTGAATGGCTTAGTGGCATGAAAAATCGAGATCTACAATCCTATTAAAGTGTCTCCTTTTTTCCTCCAAATAGTTTCATCTTCCTATATTTTAGCATCTTAAAACACATATCCAACTCTACAATCTAGCCTTATTAGCATGTTCATCACCTTCAAATATCTTCTATAAAGTTATCTAGATTTCATGTGCAATCTTTAAATACTTTACCTCTACAAATTTGGGCTCAAGAAGAGTTGACAATAGTACATCTCTAGAAAGTGTATTTTGTGTGAATAGATCTTTATCACTTTGTTCACAAGAGTTAATCTTATCTTCTCCTATTGCATTCTTCTGATTCAATGTAACTAACCAAACTTATGTATCTATGCACAAAAGGTGAGTCTTCATCTTCTCCTTCCAACTATCATAATTAATCCCATCAAACTTTAGACTTCATTTCCTGAAATAGTCCATCCTAAGCTATTAAACTTTCCCTTCAAGTACATATTGCTCTGATACCACTTTTTAGAAAGTAAAGTCCACCAAGATAACTAAGAGGGGGGGTGGGGTGTGAATCAATTATTCATTTAAAATAACTCTTAACATCTTTATTAATTTTGAACATGTAAACAATAGAAACAACAACCATAGGAAGATAACCATCTGCAATAACACCTGATATGTTAATTAGAGAAACCCTTGATCAAAGGGAAAACCCTAATGAGAATGATACCCACAAGATGATATACTGATATAAAAGTTCCTTGTGAAAAGGTTGACTTTGTTAGGAGCCAATAAAATATAGTTAGTGCATATGAATCCCTATTAGGAGAATTTGAATCCCTAAAAATATATTCCAACCTTTCTAGGAGTTGTGTCAACCCTATTATGAGTTGAAATGAGGACAACTGAACCCATATTTCAAATAGTCTCAGACTGTCTTTAGTAAAAGATCTTTAGAATAACATATCCAAATTCTAAATTGGCTAAACAAAAAAATCTTTTACAATACATCCTCAACATCAATATCTACTCTGATCTTAGCCAAATTTTCATTCAAGATCACATACAAAATAAAATGATCTAATTGATTGCAAAACATCCGCACTAGACCATACTAATCCTCAAGAAAATGTTATTTCCTTTATACCAAGTCCTAAAGAAATTATTGAGTCATCCAAGAGGATTTCTCAATTTATAATGAATAATATAGGACCTCATTAAGATGTTACTTTACAATTCAACTCTTTCCTCAAAGATATTTAGCAATACTCATCTCATAGGAACAAACACATTGAACAAAATTTATAAGTTAGCTCAAATTATATATCTAATTTTTTTCATCTTGAACATTTCTCTAACCTTCATCTAAGCTCTCTTAACCAAATTCCATCTTTGTTAAAAGGTACTCATTTTCCAGAAACTCTCTTTGAAAGCTAACTCCAAAAAACATCACATAATTCTGACATATATTCATATCTCTTTGCACACTCTTAATTGTGGATTCTTTACACATCACTGATTATATTTCCAAGTGTGTAGAACCCAACTCATTGATCATTGACTAGACCAAATCTTTCTTCCTCTTTACCTCTAATAAACTTCACATAATAGTGTATATGTTGACGTCAATGAAAAACATTATCATGAATGCAAGACATAAGAACTCAATTATAATGTGACATATACTACTCTAAAAGAAACTAATAAAATTATTTTCCACGTAGTTCCTATCTAAACTACGTAGAAAGTTTCAATCAAAACTTTCTATGTAGTTTTGATAGGAACTATGAAGCCCGACCAGGGTTTGTTAACCCCACTATCAGGCTCCTTAGTTTTTATCAAAACTATATTATTTAGTTTTGATCAAAACTAAGAAAAGAAAGGGAATATTGAAAAAGGTCGCATGACTCCACAAGTCATTTTTGACTATGGAAAATAGTTTCGATCAGAAGCACAAGGAAGAGGGCAGGCATCTAAAATCACCAAACTTTAGAAAGGGTATTTTTTTTCCTTGTTTTATCTGTTTTATACGTTTTTAGTTTTATTATATATATATTTTTGTATGTGTGTGTTTGTGTGTATATATATATATATATCATGAATGTATATATGCATATAGATCTTGTATATATGCATATATATCATATATATACCATGTAGGTGTATACATGCATATATGTATATATTTACATACATGTATATATATACATAAATACATATACATGTTACATATACATATTGAATGTACATGTATATATGCAATACATGAATATATATATATATATATATATATATATATATACATGCATGCATGTACATATATACATGTATATATATGCATGTATGTATATATACATATTGTGGATATGTACACACATACATTTAAATTTTTAATGTACACACGTGAACTTGTACTATATTAAAATTTTAGTTCATATATATACATGTGTGTGTGTGTGTGTGTGTGTGTGTGTGTTTGTGTGTGTTTAAATCTTCACCTTACCTCTAATTATTTAATTTCAATGAACTAACCCTTTAACATTAGTTCCAACAGGTTCTAGTCACATATATGAACCCTAATATAAACTTCACCAAGTGACCTCCTCACCCTAATCTTGAAAGTCTAATTAAACCTTGACAATTTAACCTAATCTAATTTAGATAAAAATTATCATGCAATCCTAACCCTAGAAATGTCATGTAACACAATGCTAACCCTCATGTAAATTTAATCCTAATCCTAACTCTAAAAATTATATATTTACCCTAGAATTGACAGGTTAATTCTAACCATAACCATAAAATCTAAGTTGTACCATAGAAACATAAACCTTTAAACCTAAAGTTATATCATTTTAACCTAAAAGTTATCCCTAAACCTAACCATGATGTGAAGACTAACTATAAATTTTTACAACATGATCCTCACTCCTTAACCCTAAAAATGGGCTAATTTATGAGTCCTAACTAAAAACTTTAATCTAGATTTGTACACTAACCATAAACATTTAATCCTAAAGATCCCTAAACATTATATTAGCTTTCCCTAACATTGATCATGATTCTAACAATATAGCTCTATAAATCCTAACCACAATCCTAACTCTAAGCCTAACCATGTAGTTTTATTGTTCCGTAACATATTTACCTTTTAATCTTAGGTATTACTAAACTAGGTAATGGGCTAATTATATTAACTTACTCTCAAAATATTTAATCTAATCTTAAACCTAATCATAATTCTACCTATAATGCTAACGTAAGTCTCACATTGATATTAAACACTAATGATCTGACTATATAAGTCACACAATTTTATAACACTAACCCTAACTCTAACCATAATAGCTTACTTAGCATAGAACACTATTCTAATGAACACACACTCCTTTAACCCTAGCTCGAAATATTTTCCTAACCCTAACTTAATGAAAATTTACCATGATTAAACCCTAATAATGGTCCCCTAAACTCAATCTAAGTAATACTAAACTAGGTAACCATAAAATTAACCCTGGAACCATATTATAAACCATAATCATGATATTACATTAACCTTGAATGTCAACCCTAATCAAATTAATTTATGCATGCTATGAGGCACGTGCAGTTCAAGAACAGTATGTAGTACTAATTCTATAGCTCTAAACCTAACTATAACCCTACATAATTTTTTAACTTAAACCCTAACCCTAAAATTAATTCTAAACTTAAAACTAACTCTAACTCTAACCATAGTCCTACTTATTTCCCTAGCAACCTTGGCCATTATCATGACTTGATATACCTATTAAATTATATAGTGAATCTCTAGTTCTATATTTAACCTAGATTTGTGTACATCATGTAGTCCACCCATGTGATCTAGACAAGTAATTTTGAAATAATTTTATGAAGTTATTTCGCACACACAATGTATGTACATGTTTCATGTTTAAATGCATATTATTTTTAATTTCATGTATTTATGAAATCCTAGTTTCTTAAATGTCATCAAGTATAATGAATTTCAAGTTTATTAAATGTCATATTTTAATTTAGAGTGCACAAGTTCACACATGTAGTACTGTACAAATATGTTATGTCTGTTTAATGTTTACACATGTGTATTATATACATTTAATTTCATGTTTATGAAATTCTAGCTTCTTGAATGTCATACAAGTACTTAATGAATTTCAAGTTTATTAAAAATGTCATATTTTAATTTAAATTTCAGGTTTACACATTATATGTACATGCATGCATACTATATACATTGACCTTCACGTGGCAGATTGACAACCTCATATCCCCCCCCTCAAGAAATAGCCTCCTATCCCCCCTGAGTAACATCCTCCTATCCCCCCTGAGCATCAACAACCTCCTATCACCCCCAAGTAGTAGTAGCCTCCTATCCCCCTTGATCAATAGCCTATCCCCCCTAGCGGTGTGCTATTCTCACAGATCAGCAACCTATCCCATCTGACATGCTCTATGATCATAGTAACCAAGAGAGTCATATACTTCATGAATCCTTGGCTACTAGCACATGCTCTAGTGTGTATAGTAGTACATGTCAGAGCATCTTATGGAACCTCACCTATATTAGAGATGAGATTCATGGTGCTTCTCCATGTTCTTCATATACGTATTATCCTTGATAGTAAGAGATAAGACGTCTCTTCAGGGTTGTCACTATAGTAGGTATAGGGCTTAGTACCCAAAGAGACACTGAAGAGGGAATGTTTCCCTCATTATCTTCCACTAAAGTATGTGAAGGGGTATTCTCCCCTTAAGTGTATAGATCCATAGATGGTTGCACTTATATACCCACACTTCTTTGCTGCTCATGGTCATTATCCAAATAATGACCAAATTCCACTCTATTTTGCATGATAGATTTATGTTGAGGTTCACTTAGGTAGGGTGGTGAACTACACTAATTTATCATCACATTTAGGATAGGGGCATGGTAGACTATTTGATAGGCAACCAGGTTGTCCACTACTGACACATAGGTCAATTTTTAGAGAGAGGGCACTTGTTATTTCCCCTATATTAGGTCTGCCAGTTGATGAGGCCATGCATAGCACATAGTTGTTGGGGGTGATTCAAGGAGTTGGAGACATTGCCACAGCTGTCAAATCTATTTCTAGTGATGAGGTTGGCTAGCATTTGATGTCACATCAGCATTCTATATCATCGTATGGTGCTTCATCTTCAAGATATTTTTACAGTGCAGTAGGCATCCCTTCATTGAGGAGCATAGAGGTTCTCACTGGAGTGTTGGCACGAGATACTGAGTAGTCTTGTTAAGGATCTATTATATTCATATAAATTCATATCAAAGCATCTTTGCATACCCATAACAGATGTTTAACATTGTGTCCATGGTGGTATTGGGACACATCCTTAGCCACTTTCCTCCCATCTATCAAGTAGTGGTCATGGTGGTAGTACACATCATGATCCACCTATTGACCACTATAGAGGGACATATACATAGTAGTACAAACCCTTCAACCAGTGCACGGCATGGTCAAAGTTCAAATGCAGGCCTTGATGATGATGACTTCAGCCTGTCGACCACAAGATGGATTGACTTGTTGACATGTAATGATTCTACTTCCATGCCATCTCATCTAGTCATTCCACTGGGCTCGTCATTATTAGGATGTGTGCCAACCACCAATCATGCTAGCATAGATGAGGCCTAAAAAAGTCTGGATATATTGGTAGACACGATCGATGCTAGGCAATTTGAGTATTATTAGATTCCAACATCTACATAGGTAAATCTATAGTTTTTTTGTATTCATGTTAAAATTTCAATTTCAAACATTTGTTCAACTAATAATTTATGTGCATATACATATCGTGCTTTTGTAATTAAATTTACATGTTTTAATTTGATTTTTTGCACACATGTATGCATGTATTATAGGGGGGCATTCCTCTCTTTACTCCATCTTTGATGCTAAATTGTGTATGTCATTGAGACTCATTTGATGATGTCAGTAGTGGACTAATGAATTTTAATTTTTTTGAATTAGACACATGTGAGTTTTAAATGTAATATATAAATTGCATCCAATTTGTAAACTTAAAAGATATTTAATTATATATGAAATTATGTACATTGATTTCACTTTCTCTTGAATATATATAGGCGTCAGCACATCCTAGTGAGCATCTTGATAGTTAGTCTTCAGACCACACCATGAGGAGACATCTTGATGATAGTCCTACACCTGACAATCTATAGTTTTTTTTATATTAAAGATTATTTGATCTAGGCTTTCATCCACATTATGTTCATATTTTTTTAATTTGTTATTTGATTTAGACTTTCATCCAGATTATACATGTTTGATGATTGACATACATATATACTATGTTCTTATATGTTAGACTACGTTGGATTATGTTAGACTATGTTCTTTTACATGCTAGATTATGTTGGATTATGTTAGATTATGTTCTTTGACATGTTAATTATGTCAAGGATAATATTCTATTATCTAGAAATTATTTTAGATTGTGATAGATTATATTGGATTATGTTAGATTATATGTTCTTTTACATGTTAGATTGTCTTACATTATGTTCATTTATGAAATTGGTTAGGGTTATGGTTAGGTAATTAAATTTACATAATTTCTAATTAGTTACATAATTCCTAATTCTTAATAATGCAGGTGATATTTAGATATGATTAAAGTCTAGCTCTAATTTCATCCCCTTAAGACAAGTGTTTGAATTTTTTCCCCTTAAGGCACATGTCCTAATTAGTTGCATACAAGTTCCTAAATTCTATAATTAGTTACAAATCACAATTTAAACTTTACAAGTTAAATGAAAGAGTAAAAGTAATATATAATTAGTTACAAGTCCTAATTTCATCCCCTTAAGACACAAGTCCTAATTTGATCCCCTTAAGACAAGTGTTCAGATTTCTTCCCCTTCAAAGGCACATGTCCTAATTAGTTGCATACGATTTCCTAATTTCTATAATTAATTACAAATCACAATTTAAACTTCACAAGTTAAATGAAAGACTAAAAGTAATATATAATTAGTTACAAGTCCCAATTTCATCCCCTTAAGACACAAGTCCTAATTTGATCCCCTTAAGACAAGTGTTCAAATTTCTTCCCCTTCAAATTCACATGTCCTAATTAGTTGCATACAAGTTCCTAATCTCTATAATTAGTTACAAATCACAATTTAAACTTCACAAGTTAAATGAAAGAGTAAAAGTAATATATAATTAGTTACAAGTCCTAATTTGATCCCCTTAAGACAAGTGTTCGAATTTCTTCCCCTTCAAAGGCACATGTCCTAATTAGTTGCATACAAGTTCCTAATTTCTATAATTAGTTACAAATCACAATTTAAATTTCATATGTTAAATAAAAGAGTAAAAGTAATATAATATTAGTTACAAATCATAATTTAAAATTCACATGTTAAATGAAAGAGTAAAAGTAATATACAATTAATTCAACCAAATTGAAAATTGAAAATGATCAAGTTCAACCAAATTTCAGATTTCAAATAGTTCAACCAAATTTCAAAATGTTCAATTTGTTTCTATCTCGTATCAAGTGGGTCATCTCATTGCTGGATAAAATTTAATATTTTCCTGTGATCATCAATATCGAGCCTCCACTTACATATTCCAAGTCCTTTGACTAGATGAAGAGTTAGACCAATGGCAATATCATGGTTACTATACTAATACACCTTATTGTTAGGTTGATAATCAGTGAAATGAATCCCATTTCTTTAGTACTCTATTTTGCTTCAAATATGTTCCTTGTACAACAACATAACCTACATACATGTCAATCAAATAAGTCAATAAAATTTAATTCATAAAAAACATAGATGTACATACATGTACATGATTCAACTATATAGTAACCTATGGAATACATAATTCCATCACTTATTTCAGCCTTTGTTAGCTTCTCTCTTTTTATGGTGCAATGTAATAAATAATAGCTAACACCACCTACATTTCCAGATTCTACCATGACTGCAAAAACATTGCCTACACAAAGTATATGTATATAAATTCCATATGTCATGTACATGATTGTGTATATATAATAAATTAACGAAAATTATGAAATACATACCAACTTTGATCAATCCTAAAATATGGTCATAATCACTAGAAATCAATGGGATATCATCATAGTTTACATCCTCAAACTCATTCATATTGATAACATCTAGTGGCACCAAAGTCTATTCACCCACATATCCATGTTCTTGATTAATGTAACCATCATAGTTTTCATCAATGCAATTAGGACAAAAACATGAGTATTCTCTTGTGTACAATGACCATACATTATCTGTACTCATAACTAAATGCAAAGATGGTGTCTTCTCTACTCTCTTGCATGCATGCATTGATCTTCTATCGACACCTAAATGTAAGGTCCATACATACATATAAAAATGAGTTTTAAACACATGTGTGTACCTTAATTTAGTTATCACATTTAACCTATTAAATATAAAATTGATTCAATTATAATATTTAAATTAATTTATACCTAATACCTCCCAAAACACTATAAATGGTATGACTCAATTTTCTTGTGATGACATGTTATTTGTATTTGTTGGCACCATAAAATGTGTTTTGCACCACTCAAACATATCATGAGCATTATTAATGTCATATCCTTTATAGTCCATTTGATACTTTCTTAAAGCACGTTTGATACAAGCTCCTACACCATCAAGCTCACCCTTTCTATGTCCACTCTCAAAAAAACTCCAAATGTGTGGTATATTAAGGTATCAATGATATCTACGTAATGCATAAAATGGTCTAGCTGATTTAAATAGTGTTGCACATCCATTTGACCATTCAAAATGTTTTTCCATTTTTATGCCTTTTTTTTTCAAAGAATCAAAAAATGTCTTAAAACAATGTTCCACAAAATGTGTGTCATGTTCTTTGTCGCCACTAATGTAAAAGTGATACTCTCTTTTAATGACTCGCACTTGATCTGTACTTTCCACACCATACAAATCAATTTGTGAATGTTGATAAGACACTTGAACCATAATAGTAACATGCTTTGTTTAGAAGTATTCTACTTGAAGTCATTTTTGAGAAATGGAGTAATTCTCTGCAAAGTCAACAATAGATAAAATTTTCCCAAGTGGGAAATTTTCTCTTAGTGTTTGAAAGTGTTATGCTTGCCACTTAGAAAAAAAAGCATGACATATATATGGTTGAATCAATTTACAAAATTTGACATGAATTCTCCAACAGGTATGTCATCCTCTACATATTCCAACCTTCTTGATTCTTTTCCAACTTTTATTTCTAACTTTAGTACTTATCTCTTACACTTTACCATCCTCGTCATATCACTATCTTCATCTCTCAAAGGAAATTTGGTTAGGTTACCACATGTTTCACAATTTCATCTTATGCAATCTATTTCACATATTACATGATCATTTGGTTTGTTATATAAGATTGATGTTATGAATTAGCTCAGTCATTTATGAATTTTTTTTTTAGAACCACCACTTTCTTCTATCATATTTCTAAACCCTTGATGGTATAAATCAAATTTAACTTGATATTGACAACAACATGTTTTAAAAGATCTATTTATCTTCACAAAATAGGGTTTCAATCTTTCAAACATTATTTGCCCAATTTTTGTGTCTAGATTTAAATTACAAAATGAGAGATACAATCATGTTGTGTGACATCCAACCAATGTTTTTTGTGTTGAAGATACTCCTTAGGCTCAATCCTCTACTTGGTAATATCTCTTCTATTTGGTGAAGGATGAGTATTATCAATCCAAAATTGAATGACTAAGTTCTTAGCTATTTCCACAATCCTATTAGATCAAGGAACTTTACACATTAGCACCCAATTTCCTTCTAATGTACTATCATCCAAATTGTTTCTTCTTTTCAGATAATGTAATATCATCTTTCAACTATACCCAATATGAGATGATAGTGAAGAGATTTTTCTTTTTCACCATAATTTCTTATTTAAAATAGATATTAGTATCACTCTTCATGCAATGAATTTATTTGTAGATCTAGTTTTTTTCCCAATAGAATGTAACCCTTCCCTAGCACTTTCAACAATATATTTTTGTAGTTTAGAAGTCTTCCTCATTTTTACACTTTTATCTATACCCAATAGTTTCAATGGCTCTTTTAATTCATCTTTAAGAAGTGAAATTGATAATAGTTGAGTTTTCTCCACTGTATCAAGATTCTCAAGTTGTGCAATTATTTCTTTAAACTTTTTATTCAATTTCCTCTTTGTAGTATGTGTAGGTTGACTAGCATATTCTCTCAATTTTTTCACATCCATTTCAATTAAATAATCTATGTTTCTATGATTAATTTTTCTCTTCAAACTTTGAGCTAGATTAACATTCTGATTTGGTGTTTGATCTTGGGCTGCAAGAAAAATTAAAATAAAGACTTCATTTACAACTTCTCTTTAGGGTCCACATATGTGTATATACATAACAAATGAACTAAATTAAATACAATTTTATCTAACCTTCAGATGGTCCTTCTTTGATATCCATTGCCTCATCATCAATTTCCTCATGTCCAACATTTTCATCATCTCGTATTGCACATACATGATATAACAAATAAAATCAAACAAGTTTGTAAGGGGATTTGTCTCTAAAATTAAAAATCAAAGATATAAAGTTTGCATCTAGACAGGTAGAAATCTAGAGAGAGATTGTATTTGAGAGAGATGTGTGCATACATACATGTTTGAACTTGGGATGAACCTTCTCCAACCTTAGTAGGTTGTCCTATTTCACTACGTCCTAAATAAATTCATAAATTAAAACACCATAATTAAAATGTACCCTAATTCTAAATATTCATAATTTGAAAACCATAATGTAATAAACCCTAATTATAAATATTCATGATTAAAAAATCATAATGTAATAAACCCTAATTCTAAATATTCATAAATTAAAAACCATAATGTAATAAACCCTAATCCTAAATATTCATAATTTAATAAAACCTAATCCTAAATATTCATAATTCAATAAAACCTTAATATTAAGTTAATAGTAACCCTAAGTTTATATTTACTATATTCTTAATTGGATAAACCCTAATCCTAACTATATACATACAAAAAGTCTACAATACGAAATCACACACTATATGAACTAAATATGCATTGGAAAAAATATTGCACATGTAGATACCTTGCCTCCTATAGTATCCTACTAAAAAATTTCAATGATTTTCATCTTCTTATTTGTTAGTTCTTCTTCATGAATATTTACTTGCTCTTTTACCTTAATTGCCCATGATGTCACAAATCATTTTTCCAAAATTTGAAAATAGATGTATCCATATGTATTTATATACCATACTTTACTAATTCAGCCTCTAACTAATTACAAATTACAAACCATGATTTTTTTTCATTGTAAAAGAACATAATAATAGTCTTTAACTGGTCTATGGCCACGGGTCATCAAAACATAACAATTTGAAAATAACTTGAACTATTTAAAGATCACCAAAACTATCGACCAACAATGGATTACTACTTTTCCATCTCCGTGTTCATATGATTTGTATGCCAAGCAATCCTTCTTTCCGTGTGCATGTCCACCTATGAATCCCCTACTATGACAATCAAGCAATATAATCAACAAATAACTAGGATTTTCATGTGTGGTTTAACTTTTAACTTTTCTTTCATATTTATTAAATTCCCTATTTTCCTTCTTACCAAATGGTGACTCAAATTTCATAAATAACATAGAGAATTGAAAATAATGGAAAATTAAGGGGGAAATAGGTAGCACATCCTAATCTCATCAGTGTACATAATATTTCATAATATGATAAACCGGTTAGTTATTTGTAAATCCTAGAGTACAACTAAGATTTGGTTTTCTTATTTGTTTACACATAATCTCAACCATTTTTAGTATAGAGATTCACATCCTCTTTGAAATTTGTGAATGAGGTCGGAGAACCAAAAGATGCATACATTATCTTTCATTCATGATTGTGATTTCTATGATACAATTATGAGATTTGGGTCATTTTTAGTATTCAATATAGCTTTTTCACACTATTTCTAAATAGATTAAATATCTTCATAGATATACCCCTTATCACTATTTTGTAGAGTTAGAACATTTTTTATGAGTGAGTTTGTTTGTATTTTTTCATTTCAACATTATGCTTTCATTCACAAGAGTTATTTCAATATTTTCTACTCACTCAAAGCCCATTCACATTTTTAGCTTGATTAAAGGCCAAACACTTTCAAGAGATGAAAATTTAGAATGAGGTAAAGAAATTAACAAGAATGAAAGATCTAGCAATGAGATGAGCTAAAATAAGTAAAAAAAAATTATTTTAAATATATTATTAGTTCCTGTGGATATTATTTTACTCACTTCATTAATTAAACTGGCTAGGTAATAGAATTTAAAAAATTAAAAGAAATTTCAAATGTTTACATCTTTTCTTTATTTTTCAATATTTTATAATTCACATTTTTCACTAATCCTATTGGCATATGCTAATTTTGGTAGTGATATAAAATCAATTTCCCTCAATAGAAAATATAAAATATATCTCATTTCATGTCATTAATGACATTTTATGTCATACATTAATATCGCTTTTATTTTTCTACAATTACCATATATTAATTAGATTTTTTCACATATGAAAAGATGTCATTCATTCATAATTTTATCTTTAAACAATTGGATTAACTAGATTGTTTTAACTTGTGTATTTTTACAATATTAGAATTAAATATAATTAAGTTAATAAATATCATTTATGACATATAATTTAACATGAGTTTTTTTTAGCATATTATTGTCAATTTTACATTAAATGCTCTAACATAATTTTCACATTTAATTTATTTTTAAAATTTATTTATTTTTTAATTATTAAAAGATTTGAAATTAAAATTTGCTCAAAATGAGATTAACAAATTTACACATTTTCCATGCAAAATTATCACAATCTAACAAACACATATTATTACATAAACTCAACAAAAAAAATTGAAGACATGTACAACTTGTTTAAATTTTTTTTTTTAAAAGAAAGAAAAAAAGCTGGCAATCTAAGTGCTCACAATTTTCCCCCTCAAATCACAAAGCTATTTAAATGCTCAAACATTTTACTTTTCTGCTTATTGGTGTAGGTACTTAAGATAAAACACAAAAGTTGAGAAAAGTAGACAAACCCTAGTATATGAGTATCTTTTATGAGTTTAGATACAATATTTAATTTCTACTTTGACTTGAGATTAAAACTGACTTTGCCTTTTATGAGAGTTGGAGTTTTTTTAGTATAACACTAAAGTTGAAAACGATGTAATTTTTCCTAGTTTTTTTACCTAGTCAATTAGATTCTCCATTACTCTACTTTATGTGAAGATGGAAAAATCTTATCTATCATATCCATGTCATCACTTATTCCAAGAACTCATACATCAATGACTCCACTTCTAGTCATTAAATCTCCTAATTCAAATCTATAAATGTTACTTGTTTCAATCATAATGTTGGCTCCCTACTCATAAAAGTAAATCATAAACTATTATTGATTAATCAATTTACAAAATTTAAATTATAAAACTATCCACATTCAATCTGAAATTAAACTCACTTATTCTATTAAATTTAATTATTCTATTAATTTCAATTTTATCAATTATCATCCCTATCTTTTAATCTTAAATTTTCTAACTATTTAACTACTCTCTAAAGAAATGGTATAATGGTAATTAAGCTTTTAAGTTTATTGTATTATAATAGGTCATATTAACTCAAAAATTGTACACTTAAAATATTATCACTCTAGAAAATGTATGCAAACCATTTCTTTTAATCTCCATAACTTGATTATTACAACTTATTATTATTATTGTAAGAATAAACTATATTGTATTATATCGATTTTTTTAATTTATTCTTTTCGATTGTTGCTTTTTAAATGAAAGAAAAAGGCCAGGCAGCGTCCAAAGTCTAGATGCTGCGTTACAAAGTCTGTAATAACGGAAGTCCTGATTGTATGTTTTAAAAAAATTATAGTGTGAGAGTTCAAAATCGCTTTTTATTGTTAGAAAATGCGAAAGCATATATAAATTTCCCATTCAATAGACAAGACCAGAATAATTCCTTTTTTGGGGGAGTTTACGGATGCATTTCTGGAAATTTTGGAACTAAACAACAAAAGCTTATCAGCCATTTCTGATATGATCAGCAGCATATATAGAAATCTCTCATTGCAGCACAGCTTACAAACAAAGAAGAAATCTGCAGAGCGTCACTTACTCCCCATTCTCTGCAAATTCATAGATGAACAGGGATGAATCTGTTGAAAAATGACACTTAGAAGAAAAGCTGCCTTTAAAATTGCTTCTCTTGAGTAAAGGAATCGGAATCGGAATCAGGGAGGTTTGAGTTCTTTATCCTTCTCAACCGCCCTCACTCCCTCTGCAGATCTCACCATCTCCGCCTGAGAACACAAATCTAAATCAGCTTTAACAAATCTGGAAATACGCCGACAAAACAAGACTGTAAAACTGGCTGTTCATAAATATCAAAAGATTATAACAAAGCTCTGCAATTTCAGCAGAGTATTTTTAAATTAGGACAAAGGTGAGGGATTTCACCTGATGAGAGGTCATCTCAGCCACAAAGCCATCAATAATAACCCAGGAGAAGCGTTTCTGGTAAGATCCAGCCTCCAAGGTCTTCTGCAACAGCATATCATGCTTATTGCTTACGTACTTTTCCAGCTCCGCTGTGCTCCCCTTTTCACTGCCACATTTACCAGGTACAAACCCTTGAAAATCATAAAATTGAGGTTCTCACAGGCAACAATTTTCATCATTATTTTCTTCAATAAGCCCTCTCCGATCCATCCTCAATACAAAAACCCTAACGAAGTATCAAAACAAACTTTACAGTTTACACAGATTCACCTTGAAGCAGTAAAATCTGAAGCAAAAATCTGCAGCAGGGCTAAATATTATACCTGTGAGCCTTGAGCCGCTCATATTGTTCATCATATTCCATCAGAACCAGATACACCTCGCTCTCCACTGCACTCATTTTCGCACTTGTGCCTCTCCCTACCTTCCACAGTCATTATTTATACAGCATTAACAGTGCACTGCAGTGAAAAGGGGAAAAAGGGGGGGAAAATTACCAGTTTTCAGAAGAAAGCATTTTCCCTTACAGTGAGAACCGTATTTTTGTTAGAAAGAATGCTGGGACCAAGCAGACTGACTATCGCAGATGAATAGTGGTACTGAAATGAAATAGTGATTACAGCGCATAGGCAGCGAGGAGGACAAAAACAAATTACTGTTGTCGAATTATTGGCCTGGTAAGATCCAATTTGAATGGAATTTGTATGCGTATTGAAAAGACAAATAGTAGCTTCAGCTTCTTCTGCCTCAGATGCGATGGCCGTTAGCGTGGAACCGCGGCAGTCTGGTGAAGGGAATATTCTATTCTAACAAGACCCGTTAGAGAGCCGCCTCCAGATTTATCATGGAAATCTTCCACGTTTCGTTGAGGGAGAGGTTTTGTTGGGATTGGCACATGCAACCTCCTCACGAGTATCGCATGGACCTCCATTCAGATGAACCTATGCTCTCTTTTTTCTCACTTTACTTTTGACTTTGAATGGTTGTTCCTACTCTAATATTACTAATCTACTCGTCTTTAATTTGTTTCTTTCACTAACAGTGATAATTTGGATTGGTGATTTTTTGAAAGACATTTCAATGTTTTATTTTTATAAACACCACATAGGTAAAAAATATTAGTACTAAATGGACTATTTGAGTTTATGATAAATGGGCTCATACGAGTTATTTCTCATGAAATATGTGTCAAATGAACTTGATTCAAAAACTATGGAGTTGAATCTTGATAGGTGTTTTTAGACGAGCATTCATAATTTTTTATGGGTTTTTAGAATCTTGCTAAGGAATCATTAGATGAGCATTCATTTTTTTCATATGGATGATTTATTCTCATGAGATATGGGTTCATGTGAACCACTGCTCATGATGCATACATTCATGTAAACCACCACTCATGAAATAGGAGTCAACGAACCTAACTCAAAATCTATGGAGTTGAATCTTGACAAAACATAATTAGATAGCATTTTATATTTTATATGGACAACTCATGCTCATTAGAGGTCGATTAATGTATATTGCTACCTATGAATTATGGATTTATATGAGCTATTACGCATGAAATGTGAGTTAATCAATCTACCTCGAAAACTATGAAGTTAATTCTTGATAAGACATCATTAGATGAGCATCCATATCTTTATGTGAACGATTCGTGCTCATGAGAGATTAGTCCATGTGAATCACTATGCACAAAATATGGATTCATGTGAACCATTGCACATCAAGTATGAGTCAATGAATCTGACTAAAACATTGCAACCAAATCTGGATAAGATGCCATTAAATGAGCATTCATACATTTATATGGATAATTCATGCTTATGAGAGGATAGTTCACATGAATCACTATTCATAAATATGGGTTCATATAAGCTATTACTTATGATATCTGAGTCATTGAATTTGACTCAAAAAACTAAGGAGTTGAATCTTGGTAAGACATCGTTATACAAACATTCATATTTTGATATGGGTGATTTGTACTTGTGAGGCATTGGTTCAAGTTATTCACTACTTGTAAAATAAGGATTGATGCAAACTACAACACATTAAATATGAGCCAATGAATCTAACTAAAAAACATGGACTTGAATCTTGATAAGACATCACTAGAAGAGTATTCGTATTTTTATATGGATGATTTATGGTCATGAGAGATTGGTTCATGTGAACCACTACTGACAAAATATGGGTCAATGATTTTGACTCAAAAAACTATGCAGTTCACATGAATCACTATTCATAAATATGGGTTCATATAAGTTATTACTTATGATATCTGAGTCATTGAATTTGACTCAAGAAACTAAGGAGTTGAATCTTGGTAAGACATCGTTATACAAACATTCATATTTTTATATGGGTGATTTGTGCTTGTGAGGCATTGGTTCAAGTTATTCACTACTTGTAAAATAAGGATTGATGCAAACTACAACACATTAAATATGAGCCAATGAATCTAACCAAAAAATATGGACTTGAATCTTGATAAGACATCACTAGAAGAGTATTTGTATTTTTAGATGGATGATTTATGGTCGTGAGAGATTGGTTCATGTGAACCACTACTGACAAAATATGGGTCAATGATTTTGACTCAAAAACTATGCAGTAGAATCTTGATAAGATGTCATTAGATAAGTATTCATATTTTTACTTGGGTGATTTGTGTTTATATGAGATTTTTTCATGTGAGCTAGAATTCATAAAATATGGCTTCATATGAACTATCACTCATGAGATATAAGTCAATGAATCTGACTCAAAATTATATGTAGATGAATCTTGATAAGGCATCATTAGATGTGTGTGAAAATATATAATTTTATACCCTGAGTTTGATGAAACCTTAAGGTATGAGTCAAACAAGCACCACCTCACTTCATATACTAGCACTTTAGTGAGCTAGGAAGATTGAATTATATTACTTGAGGGAATTAAATAACTAAAATTTAAAGTTATAGAAACCAAAATAGCTTAGAAATACAAGATGATAAAACTATTTAGAATATGGATGGTAAAAATATTCAGTCTATGAAAATGAAAAAAGCGAACAACAAAGACCAATTGGCGGGCTCTATTAGCTCTATATCCAAGAAGCCTACACAATCCAAGGACTATGGTGTGGATGTAGGACACTAGTGCAACACACACGCATTAAAAAAGTCGTATCAAAATGTTACAAGGAAAAAAAAATTAAACTAAAGAGAAAGTAGATTATGTGCAAGTAACAATTTATAAAGTACAAGATAGAGAACCTATTTAAATATATAAAGGAAAACAAAATAAATCTTACAACCCTTTAAAAAAACCTCTTGAAATATCACCATAATCTATCCCGTGATCTTAAACCCATGAAGCCAAGAAAATTATTATAGTTATTTATTTAAGAGGCGTGACAAATTAAAAATGCCATTTTGGTATTCCTACCTTAACAAATAGCCAAGATAGAGATATGATTAATTAATAAATCTTGATATGTAGTGTAAGATGAGAAATGAGTACTCTTTGAAGCCAAGAAAATGGAGCTTAGTGGAGAGAAGGTGAGGAAAAGATTATACTTGACGAAGTGATGGTGGAGAAACAAGATGAGATTACCAAAAGAGATATAAGATCACCAAGACATTGCAAATATAGCCATGAAGTATAGAAGAAAAAATGCAACGAATTTTACTGACCAAGAATGACAAAAAAGAGGCCAAAAGAAAGGTTTTAAGAATCTAAGAAGCATCTACATATTGGTGGCCTAACATAGAAAGTGTTACGCTACTAGGTATGGTAGGTGGAGACTCCAGTGACAACTTTTAGTATGTAGATTTGTTGGTAAATAGATTTGTAACTCTAAAATGATAGTGACATGCCCAATGGAGAGTGACAAAACTCTTACAATGATTAGTTTGATCATTTAACAAAATGGTCTTCAGTTGCATTCGAGAGGAGAAGATCTTCCTCATGTGATCTAATTAATTTTGATTTTTTACATAAAAATATAAAAACAAGCTAAAAAAAACTTTACAATTTTAAGATTCTTGATTAGAGATATTCTTGGATTATTAAAATTTAATTAAAAGATGTATATTCACTAGATTCACCACTGGAGTTCAGACACTACATATAAGTATATCCAATAATGAAAGTATGATTTGTGAACAACATACACACTTCAAAAATACTAGAGAAGAGTATATGGTAACAAAACATGTCAATTCTAATAGTTGTCTTCATGAAGTCAAGTAAAACCACAAAAAATGAATATATTCTCATACAACTGACACAAAAAGATTACACATGAAAATTTTGAAAAGTTAGAAACACCTCCAAAAATTATTTCACATTCATTTAATGAATTTATACAACCTCGTAATAATGTCACCCCCAAATCATAAATCTTCAAAAGTCCTCCAAACGTCCTCCTAATTTCCTTGTACAGGAAGTTCTCCTTATAACTACCTAATTTTGTCAAGTTAATAACTATACAGTGGAAAAATGGGAAGAGTAATGCAACATAAAATATACTAAGTGAACTACTTCCCCATTTTATTGATTTTTACATAAGAAAGGAATAATATATCCAATAGGCTCACAAGGAGATACAAGCACTAATTAATAGCAAGTTTTGTCCTTCGCCAAGTAACTTAATGAGAATAATTAAATGATTAATAAATATAATGGAAAAGTCATTAAAAATATTATCAAAATAGACTAATACCAATAGTTATTGAGATTAGACTTTAAAAAATAGAAATTATAAGACAAAATGCATTTGTGACAAAAAAATTTAACCAAAAATGGAAATGAGAAGTTGAAACTCAACCTATACCTAGGGATAGGTTAATAATGGTGACATGTACCTTACACTTTTTGACAAAACTTTCATAGACTCTACAATAGCTCATGTACTTCCCATAAAAGACCTAACAACTAAGTATCCTATTCTTATGGACAAAAATAAGAAAAGGGTTTTGCTTAGTCAAGGCTTTGTTTAGGAATCAATCTTGAAATATGATAAAAATTGCATAAAGGAAATAATGTGAAAAATTAATGTTTTAATTTACCTCCCATAAAACTCTCATAAATGGATGTAGTAATAGCTCAAATCCATAAATATGCTTGAATGTGATTGATACCCAAAGTGTTGGAAACAATTCTTCAAATTGTATATTTCCATTGATGTTACAAAAATATTAGTATTAACTAAGCAGTTGAGCAATGATGGGTATTAGTATTAACCTATCAGTCAGGCAATGAAGGGTATCAAGATTAACTAAGAACTTGGACAATGAAGGATATTCAGCTTCTAGTATTAACCAAACAGTTGGGAAACGAAGGACTTCTAGTGTTAACCAAGTGATTAATTCTAGTATTGACCAAGTGTCAATAGATCACACTTGTTAATTATTTAACTAATTGAGGATGACTAGTTGGATGTCTAATTTTTATTTGAAAGGATATTCAAGAAAACTTGACAATGCCTATGATATATAAGAAAGGTCAAAGAAGTGCAGTTAGATGTGAGATGCATGGAATAAGATGGGCATGTGATCAAAGGAAAAGGCAGAGCAAGCAAGTGTGGAAGATAAGCTGCAAAGATTATTCTAGCCAATAAGGATCTAAAGGACACACCAAAATAGAGATTTGAATCAAAAGAAGTTGCTTCATATATCAGGTCAAATTATTGTTACCTTATAACCATTGTAGCACTGAAGAAATCTCTTAACACAGTTTACTTAACAGTCAGATTGTAAATCCTTTAAAAAGGTGACATTTCATGATTGAAGTGTTTGAAGACCTCTAACAAGGCCACTCCTAATAGGGTGATCTAAATCCTCTAACATGGTCATACTTAACAATATGTATTGTAACCTTTAACATGTTTGGCTCCTAACAAGGATAACTTCATAAGAGTAACATTTATTGTAACTAGTTGCATGGTGGTTTTCCCAAATAGGGTTTCCACATTAAATCTTGATGTCGTCTATGTTCATTTTATTTTATTTATGCTTTATGTTTCTACAACTAAGTTACTAAAGGTTAAAACTGATTAATGTTTATAAAACTGCTTTGTTAGCTAAGTTACAACAAGAACTTAGTTTTAACTGAGCTGAAAAAGAATTTTATTGTCAGTAAAAAGTTTGATTTGACATTTAGGGATAGATAATTGTTTTATGGTAACTGATTCACCCCTCCCTCTCAGTTACTCTCTTCATTTCTAACACAAAGAAATTAACTTTGAATGAGGTGTAGAATCAAATTTTCCCTTACATATGCATTTATTTATGATTTCCACTCCAAGATATAGAATGTACATATACTTGATAACTATATGTGTGTGTGTGTGTGTGTGTGTGTGTGTGTGTGTGTGTGTGAGAGAGAGAGAGAGAGAGAGAGAGAGAGAGAGAGAGAGAGAGAGATGAATCAATCTTCTTAATTGATTGAGAATATTTCTACTTTTCCATCATGGTAGACAAACTTGCATCAATTGGACAATATTTCCATTTATTTGATGAAACTTGAAGAAGTACAGACTTGGAGATTTTGAGTTGGATACTTTCCTTCAAATCTTGAATCCAAAGCCTTAATTTCTTAACTTGATTTCTAGATTTCTCAGTTGATAAATTTATAATGATTATGATAAACCTTAAACTTGATTTATTTGTATAAAATGATGAGAGAGGAGGCCCTTTTATAATTTATTCTTAAATATTGAAATTAATCCAAGCTAACCACAATTAAAAATCTTGAGAGACGACCCTAATATCAAGCTCTAGACATAATTTGTGCCCAAAATCATAGGGATAGGTTCCCATTGGCAATGTTCCCTAGGGATATGCTATCATTTGTGACATGTCCTAGGTAAACTAGCCTCAAATGTTATAGTTACTTTGAGGATAGTGAAAAAATGTGGGAAAAGAAGTGTTAGGTCACAAGGATAAGGCCTAGCAGACATTCAAACCTTGAAATCACCAAAATGAGGTATAATAGAGCCTAAACATCTAACTGGAGGTATTCATTTTTTGACAATGATACAATAAATAACTAATTTTTGTGCACTTTGGATAAGGTTATAAACTTAATATTTTTTGTGCAAAAAGAGCCAATTATCTAAGTTAAATGACTAAAATTCTTATTTACAAGCAAAAAACAAGGAGATAAGAATTTGAATCTAAACTAAAGATAATGTATCATTTCACTAGTAACCTCATGAAAATGTATATGCTCAAAAATCTTTATTAGTCTAAATAATCTATTCAATCAATTGTAATCTAAATGACTCATATTTTATATATGTATGTATGTATGTGTGTATACACACACACACATACATACATGTGCATGTGTGTATGTGTGTGAGTGAGTGAGTGAGAGAGAGAGAGAGAGAGAGAGAGAGAGAGAGAGAGAGAGAGAGAGTGATGTAAAGGTAACAAAATTATGTTTAATGATATTGTTTTATCATAATTTTTTGAATAAGGTCTTAAATTGTATGCTTCTTAAGTTGTAATAAATCTACCAATACTGTATTCATTTATTAATGGTAATGTGATGCAATACCTCTAAATGTATCAATCTGCCTAATAAGAGGTATAATATTATGATGATTTTACATATTTTATTTTAAATTACACGTGGATGATCATTAATTTTTTGCATTCTCTAAATCCTTTTAATATTGGATGAACCATGTCTCTATGATAATCCTCACTGACATTATCCTCATTTTTCATTTATAAAAGGATAGAAAATTATATAATTAAAAATATATACTATAAAATGATTAAAATTTTAAATTAATATTTTATTAAGTTTCAAAATTAAATTATTATTTAAATTTAAAAAGGAAAACATTTAAATGGATGTGATGCTATAATTAGTCAAAAGGATCAACTTTAATTATTAAAATATTGTAGTAGAAATTAAAAAAATAGTTTTTGATTTAAGAAATAAATAGTTCTTAGTGCAAGATTATAAGAGATCTAATTAGAATCTTCAAATTTTTTTTAAAAAAAATTTGAGATAAAATTTTAAAAATAATTATGACAAGTTCTTTGGTAAAATTAAAATTAAAAATTTAAGAACTATTTAGCTACAACTAATTGCAATAGTATAACCTACCACATCAGGTTAACATACATTAACATATAACTCAAAAATTAAAAAAATGAAATTATAAATGTTTTGAATAATTATTTACAAGTATAATTCCAATAAATAAATTATATTAAATCTAATTTGATGGTGTTAAGTTTATTATATATTCAATACATTTTCCTCAAACAAAAAAATTAAGATTAACCTTATTCTTAGGCAAGAGTCTATAACAATATGGTAAATTGTTAGCCTCTTATCTTAGAGGTCTTGGGTTTGAATCTCCAACTTAACTAATAATAATAATTTATCACAAAAAATAATAATAATTAGCCATGGCTAATAATAATAATTAATCACAAAAAATAATTATTAATCATTTTAATGTTAATTAGTAAATCATTTTAGAATTCTTTAAAATTTTGATTTTTTTTTCTTTTCTATATAGGGGAGAGGACCCAGTACTTGAATGCATTGCAATAGTTGTGAAAAAAGTTGTTCACTTAATACCTATACTTATTGACTTAATGTCCAATTTTTTTGACAACATTGTACCAATACTTGTAATACTAACTACCCAAAATTGAATAAAATGTACCTTGAGTTATAAAAACTAACCAATGATGTGATGCCACATCAGTTGTTGAACTATGGGTACCCTTTATGCATGACCATTGGTCTCACTTTTTTTTGGGCTATTTTAGACAACTTGGCAAAAAGCATGCTGATGTGGCATCATAACGGGTGACATGGACTTGAGATCTTAGTTATAAGTAGATGATTCATCAAGTAACCTACTATAAAAAACTGGGAGTGATTTGAAATTTTTACGCAAGGTTTTGGTAAGTGTAAAGTTAGGGTGTTCAAGTATTAGGTCCTCTCCCCTAGAAAACATTTTTTAGATTATACAAAAACTTTTTTCTACTTTCAAAAGTATCATTTTAAAATGTACAAATTTAATATTGTAATTATGATTTAGTTTTTTCTTTTCATTCTAATAGAAGTATACCATTTGTTGGTGTAAATAAGTATTTACTATTTACACTTTACTTAAGTTTACTTAGGTTAATGCATATTCATATTAGTTTTCATGTAGACACCTAGGAGTTTGCATACGCATATGATTTGTCATGTTGACAACACACTACTTTGCATTCTGATTGAGCACATGTTTTCTACTCCATCTCCTTATGAGATACACCTTTGTATTCTTATCCTCTCATTGTTGCACGTATTTTGATGCACAATGGAGGATAATCCACTCTTGGTGGACATGTGCTTAGTTGTTATGCTTATCACTTCCATGACTCCTAGTCATCTTGATTTCCTTTATACACAAGGAGCTTCTATGGTGTATTCATCTAAATCTCAAAATTTGGGCATTCTACATTGTATTGTTGATCATTATTGATTGAATCAATTGATCATAGTTTTTTCTATCTCTCATGTGTTATCTCTAGAGCTTCTAGATCTTGGCATTTCATTTTTGCTTTGGGAAAATTCTTAGATGACATAAGAGAATGAGGAAAATTCTTACATGATATTAGAGCTATACCAAATTCTTACATGGTATCAGAGCTATACTAAATTCTTACAATAGTGTCTCCCATATCCTCAATGTAGGACTCCACAAATAGACCTGCAATATTTGTCAAATCATCCCAAGGAGTTGCAATTGGAAAAAAAGGAATGTCTTATTGTACTGAATCACCCAAATGCATTAATGTTTGAATACAAGCATCATCATAAACAATAATAGATGTAGTGATCTCAACTAGAGGAGGAACTGCTACTAGAGGTTCTAGACATTTTGGGAGTGGAGGAACATGGGGTTCTCCATACTTCTCCCAAAGATAGGGCCAAATATCATTAACATTGGTTTTTTCATAATCAAATGAATCCACAACCTCCAGATTGATATGCCAAAAAATTATACAAGCAATGAGGCACCTAGTGACACGATCGGAAGGAAGTGCTTTCTCATATAGAGATGACAATGTATTTTTCTTACTAAGACAAGTGAGAACTAATTCACTCAATTTCTTATAGTTGTGTGGAGCCAAGTCAATTAAATCATCCTCCTCCATGATGTACTAATCAATGCACCCACAAAATGCAATAAATAAAATAAATTCCCCCTAAATGTGTGATTTTGGCACTTTATATGTAGTGTGAATACAATTGCTACTTTCTCAATTTGGCCAAAGTAGACTTCTGACTATGATTATTACAAAAAAAAATGTGAAGCTATAATAGACTCAATATAATTAGGACACAAGATCTGTAATACCCCTCCTTTGCTATCATTGTAGACTTAATTGTTAAAGTTCTATATGACTCTTCTATATATGTGTTAGCCCTTATTTGAGATTTGAAATGCAATACTTTGATATGTTGAGTAATTGATTACGTTAGGTTGTAACAATTTCCTACTGGTGGTGTACTTGTTGAATATTACTTTTGATGGTGTATTTATTGATGGTGTACTTGTTGGATATTACTTTTGATGTTGTATTTATTGGTAGTGTACTTGTTGGATATTAATTTGGATGGTGTATTTATTGTGAGTTATTATTTATTGATTAGATGTTAGTTATCGTTGGCTGTTAACTTTTATTAATGAATTTTAGTTATTCATTGGTGGTGTTTTTATTGTTGGAGTTAGTGATTGATGGTTTACTTTTATTGATGACAGTTGTTATCTATTGGTTATTGTGTTTGTGACACTTGACATTGATTTGGTGGTTGTATGTTTTTGGTTTTGATATTTCATTTATACTTGGTTTATGTTGTTTATTTTTGTATGTGGTGTTGGTTTGGATGAGTGTCTTTTCGACTTTGGTTATTTTTTCTGTCACTAGTTTGTGTTGCCCTTGAGGTAGATTTGTCTATTAGGATTCCTTGTGTAGGATTATTTTATGATTTGATTATTTTCTTGTGGATCATACATTATCTCTCAAGCAAGGTGGAAGTGGGAGCCTGATTAGGTGACCATGTGGCTGGGAAGTAGTCTTTTCTTACCATTTGGGTCCCCCTTGGATTGACAAATGTTGGATGCTCATTGATATAGTTGTACCATTATTACTTATTCTTATCTGGGAGACTTCTATTCATTTGATGTATCTATGTATCATGTGTTTTGAGATCCTACAAGATATTGTATTGTATATTGATGTACTTATATTTATTATTGCATACCTTGCAACACAAGCAATGGATGATGTTATCTAAATGTACACCATCATATCAGTTGTTTTATGTATGTGTATATGAGATTACATATGTGGTTATTCATTTTATGATTATGGACATTGTAATTAGGACTTAAACTTATTAATAGAACTTTCTCAAGCATGACTCAACATGAAGGAACTCTTCAGGATTGAAATCTATATTGTAATTACAATTTTGTAAATGTTGTGTATGTGTGTATTGCTTCCACATTGTTACTTTGATGTTGTTTAATTTTTTTTAAAAAAATAGTCTTGTAAACTTTGTAACATATTAAATTTATTTCTTTTGGGTTCTCAAGTGAAGCATTATAAGATCTCTAAAAAATCTAATCCATTACAAGTGCCAAAGTAGGCCAAAAATGACCAGATGCTAAAAGTACTATGTCCACTTAATATTACTCCAAACTAATACTAGATCTATAAAGTAGATGATAAATCATGCACTTGCAAAAAAAAATTAGGACCTGAAAGAAGTGTCCGTATGAGCCCAAACAAAGCCTCCAAAGTTGTAAAAATCAAGATTTACAATTTCCAAAAAGATTCAGTATTAGAGATCACAAACAACTTGCACCAATGTGTAGATCAAAAAATTCTACCCTAAAACAAAAAAAAAATGCTCAAAAAAAGGATTTTGTATGAGGGAGACATCAGTGTTTGAAAATCACTTCTATAATTATTTTGTCTAAGTTGTCCTCACCACACCTCCAAAAGTCAAATGAATCTAGATTTGGCTATAGATGTTTGATTTTGATGAAACAAAAGCCAATTTAGGGGTTTTTGGACCTTCTCAATCTAATGCCAACATCTAATTTGTACTAGCAAGCTCTAATATTGACCTATAACAAAAATATCTCCAATGGTTATGCAATGACTGTTCCTTTGGCTCTGATAACATGTAAGCATTTGGTATAACTCTGGTACCATGTAAGAATCTTCCTCAAGCTCTTATATCATGTAAGAATTTTTCTAAGGCAATAATGAAATGCCAAGATCTAGAAGCTCAAGAGATAGCACAAGAGTGATAGGCAAAATGAGGATAAATTGATTCAATTAATAATGATCAACAATACAGTGTAGAATGCCCAATTATTAAGATTGATATCAATACATCATATAAGTTCCTTGTATATAAAGAAAATCAAGATGACTAGGAGTCATGCAAGTGATAAGTGTAATAACTAAGCACCTACCCACCAAGAGTGGATTATCTTCCATTCTGCATGAAAGTATGTGCAACAATGAGAGGATAAGAATACATAGGTGTATCTTATAAAGAGATGTAGTAGACATTGTGTGCTTAATTGGAGTGCACAATATTGTGTTGTAAACATGATAACTCATATGAATATTGATGTGACAGCTAGCCTTGCTCTTACCCTAGCTTCCTCTAGGGTCTTCTTAGGTTTTTTCCTTGACCTAATAGGGTTTCTAGTCACCCTACTTCCCTTAGGATCCTAACACTAAGGTCCTAGTCCATTCAACTAGTGCACACCAACTAGATAGAACAAATATGTCATTACCACTCCCTATACTTGCTTTAGTCTTATTGCTTCCTCTTCAATAAGTCCACAAACTACCTCAACTTCATGATCAACACCCCAAAATGGAAGTATGAATATCTCATATGACACCAAGACACTTCCCAAACCTTATTACCACATTTGGAAATGAAACCCTAAACAAGTGCCAATAAACTCATTGAATTGTACAAACTTGCTTATAAAAAGGCAACAAGCAATTAGCCCTCCAAATGAAGAAAAACTCAAATAAGTTGCAAAAGTCCTTAATAAGGGGTCATTTAAACCAGTGGTCTAGACACCCTTTTCAAAGACCTTAAGGATTTTGGGGGTCTAGGGTTCCCAACTTGTCTGTATAGTATGACCACAAATTTAGCCTAAAACCAAGGGTTTAAGGGTTTTATTGGTCATCTAGAAACAAGTATACTTTTCCCTTTGTGGAAACATTGCCAGAGCATCCCATTAAAGTTGGGGCTTTGCCACACCTTCTTTCAACACTATCCAAGATTTAATTGAAGTATCACACACATTCAATCACTCCTAACACCTTTGCATTTGACTGTGATACCTAGCCATGTAACTCTGGCTCACCTAGGATATCACCATACAACTATTTTCTTTTCTTTCCAAGGGCCCTCATTTTCTATACAATATGTAAAAGGAGTCATCTCCCAAATCCCAAGAGAATGTACAAATCCTATGGTGGGAGTGAGAGTTATGACCCCATCTTGCTCCAAGACTGGATTTAGAATAGTAGACACACAAAAACCAAAATAATTTCTACAAGCAACTAAAACTTCACCAAAAAAAAAAATAGAAATGAAAAAAATCTCACATCAACCTCTTCTAACACTTTAAGAAACTATAGTTCTTAATCTAATCCATTAAGTACCAAAAAGCTCCAAAAGCATAAATTGTAACTTTAAACTTGTTGACAGTCCATACACACCAGAATTTTGCCAAACTTACAACCCTATCAAAAGGTTGAGGATGGCCTTATAAAAATATCCAAACTCCTATCCTAACTTTTTCATATATTTATTTACTCCTAATTACAAATTTGCTCGAATGCAACAAAAGTTGTCAATGTTGTCAATGCCAACATTGATAATTTTTTAGCAACTTCTACATCTTTTGAAGTTTGACTCTCAAACTTGCTCCAAATGATGTCAAACCTTTCCAAAGGTCATAAATTTTTATAAAACATATAATAAGGACCTTCAAACACTTGCTTGACCATTCTAGCCTTCAAAACACAAAAAAAATTCTATATAACCTAATTGAGCAACTAGGAGCAATTTAGACCCTTTGAAATTTTCTCAACTTAGCTAACCTCAACCTAGGACTATGTTAGGATTATTATTTACCTAGTGGTATGGCTAGCACCACTACAATCCAAAATACCCTAGGAGCCCTAGGTCTTTCACAAGCCTACCTAGGTGCCCCTGCACCAAATATGCAAACTCCTAGGTGTCTACATGACAACTAATATGAATATGCATTTTAACCTAAGTAAACTTAAGTAAAGTGTAAATAGTAAATACTTATTTACACCGACATCATTAATGTCCAAATATATATTTTATTTTATTCTAATCACAAAATATCAATTTTTCTTTCAAATATTTTAAAAATATGATATCGAAGAAAAATTAAATTTATATCAAGATAGTATATTTTTATCTATTTTAATATATTGTCGAAGAAAACTTAGTCTTACAAATGCATGCCTATTATGTTAAGTTCACAATACAAAATTTTATTTTTTTAAATTACTATTAAAAGCAAACAAATCTATTTTAAAAATATCAATTTTTTTAATGATGTGAAATAATTATTTTTTGTTATTTCAAACTTCAAAATTATATATATCATTTTCAAATTGGATTAGATTTTCATTTTCCTCTAACACTTATTCCTCTAATACTTTGTATAATTCTAATATAAAATAGAAAGACAATTTATAAAATGAGTGATTAAAAGAATGTTGGTAGTTTTTAAATTTTATATACATAAAATTTTAGTAATTTTTTTTTTTTAAAATTAAAACATCACACACACACACACACACACACACACCCACACCCACAAAAGAAAGACTAGGCTAGAGCTCATCAAATTAACACAAATATTCACATTTTAGTTAGTGTAAGTGTAGAAATTTGAACTAGATTGTAAAAAACATGTTTATGTTCTAAATAAATATGCATTAAAAAGACTATGGTACAACTCAACATATTTAACAAATTGCTTGTATCCTCATTACAAAATATGAACTAAACAATATCAATGGTAGCTAATCTTTTGAATTTAAAAAAAATAAATTGTTTTTTTATAAATAATTTAACATTTGAAAAGTTGATAACAATAATCATTATAATGTTCTTAATTTATTTTTTGAATTCTTATTTTTAATGATTGAGACTAAGAAAATCAAATGAATAACACATAGAATAATGTAACAAAGTATTTTAACATTTGATCTCATCTTATGTCTAGGGAACCTCTAGTCTAGTTTACTTTTGAATAATTATTTTTTATAATTTTTAAATTAAATGCACTACAATCCACTAAATTAAAAGACCACATAAATTCTTAGAAAATAATAAAATTACTATGTATTAATATCCATTAAAATTTTAAAATTATTCTTATAAACAATGAATTATTTTAGTGTGTCTAATAAAATCAAATTTTAAAAAGCTATTTAAATAGTTTTCAAATATTTTCTTTTATCAAGGCATAAAAAAAATAGGGTAGAAACAACATTTCTAGAGGATTGGCAATAGATTACCATCGACAACGTATTTAGAATAATCAAAGAGAAACCTTAACAACAACCAATACTTGTCACTATAAAAAAAATCTACATAAATAAAGGAACCAACATAACCTTAAAACTGCATAGCATAGTAATTGAAGGAGTCTAAATCATAATCATAAATGTAATAAACATAAGCCGCATAGAGAAAATCCACCATAAGTTAATAAACATAAGCCATGCTAAGCCACCAAGGGCAAGTCCACCATAAGTTAATAAACATAAGTCATGCATGTCAAGCCCACCATAAGTTTTTCAAAGTCAACATGAAATAAATAGAGCCAAACAAACTAATTGGCCCCACAAGCCAAGGAGACATACTAAAGACCATGTAGCCCTCATTGGGGTTTCTTCTCATATGGATTCTTTGACAGTAACACCATGGTCCACTCCTCCATAAGGAACTTAAACATGTCATTATAGTCATTATCCTTTGCCACCTTGTCACCCTTCATTTTCTCCTATAACAAGAACAATGTTGTTGCATAACCATGCATCACCTTAAGCATGAATTGGCAAACTTTTTGTCTTTTCTTATCTAGACTCACAACTTCAACCCTGAGGCTCTAGAGACCGCCATTGTCTCTTGCAATTTGTTATTTAATCTGACCAATTATATCACCAAAGGCAATGGTTAGGTTGGGGGCGACAAAAACCTCCTCCAAAATGGTATTATGTCGAGCAACTTAGGTGAGGGCGGAGCAGTAGAAGGGAATATTTATCAAATTGTTATTTATATATTTATGCCAATATTATACTTGAATGATGAGAGAATTAATTAATAAAAAAATTAATTTGTCAAATTTGAATTTGCAAAAATATATTAAAATATCTAACATTTTTAAAAATAAGATTCTGAGTTAAATTTACTATTGTGTTGTAGGCTTTTGCCTAAAAACTTGAAATATTAATATTTCTATAATTTAATTATTTTTATTTAAAATAATTTTTAAATTTATAGTACTATTAGAAATGTAGTTTTAAATAGAACTTCTTTCGAAGAATTTAAAGCAATCTATTAGATTATTATCGTTATATTATCAAATGTTAAAAATAAATATCTTAACAATCAAATTATAAAAGTAGTGTCCATTCCATTAAAATCATCTCAAATATGATCTGCACCTTATCTTTAAAAAAGAAATGTCTATTAAATTCATATGAAGTACACCTTGAAATTTGCATTCGAGAGTAAGAATCAGGGATCAAAAGATGTCCACTCTCTCAAATCATATAAAAAAACATAATGCTCCATAAAATTTGCTCCCTAATAATCATTCAACCAAAAAAACAAAACTTTTTACAAATCAATAGTTGCAAATGTCAAATAAAGAGGCATCAATATTGAAGGGCTGTGTTGACCATATGAGCTCTCTCGTAAGTATCAAAAAGAATGATAAAGATATATATTTTTATCTTTTTAATTTGGCAATCGATAAAGTAAAGAGTTGAATGTAGACTAGAATTGACTTATGAAGGTGTCAAGTGTAAATTGACAACGTGAAGACGTGTGAAATTCACATGGTGCCGACTTTTGACTAGGATCATTCCATTTAATAATACATCTTGACTTTTACCTAAAAATAAAACAATCCACACTGCGATGTGGTTGTTTCGGCGTTGAGCTCAATGAAGGAGGTTTTAAAAGCCAAAACTCACTTCTTTTTTGACTCTGGATAATCTTTCTTTTTAGATCCCTGATGCAGCTGCTTGCAAATCCCAAAGTCAACAATACCCATCACATTTAATTAAAATGTAAATATATGATTCTGACTTTGGCTATCTCTATCAATAGCCAATCCATGTCTCTTCGTTTTTTCTTTTTCCTTGATGACTTTTAGATTGATAAGAGTATATTTATCTTTGATGATATCGAGAACAGGTCCAATATTAAGCAAAACTTATACATATCTTTTGAAGGAAGCAATTGAAAGTACAATATTCATATTTATTTTTAATTCAACCCTATTTTATGATTATTATTTTTCTGCACAATGCAAATTGAACAATCATAAATATATTCTTAGAAATTATAAAACTTCTAAACAAACATTTCATATCTCAGAAACTCAACTTCATAGATCTCTAGACTACGACACATTTAATATCTTGAAATCATCAAATTCGGCAGGAACTTTGGCGCTTGCGCCTCTTGTTATTCACAATTCTCAGGATAAATGTACAAGTAAATCTACATTTCGGCTTCTTACAGGTCTATACCATGTCCAAAAAATAAGAGGAAAAGCTATTCTTACAACTATGAAACATTCTCATTTATTTATTCTAGTTTTTAGCATTATGGGTTTTCCTAGTTTTTGGTATGGTTTTAGAAATTTTACCCGTCTTATGTGGAGGACATAGATACTTTATTATTATTATTATTTTACTCATGACATTACATGTTGAACTTTACATTTTTGGTTTTTGATAGAGGCGAGATAATTGTTGTTATTTATGTGTTGAAAGTCGCTAGTGTTATTAATGTGCTATTAATATGCTAATTTGTTATATGGGCTAACATCCTCTTGTTGCTTTTAATGATAAAAAATATCATCATTTATTTTTCTTTTATTAAATGAAATCTAAACTATTTTAAATTTTTTTTATTAGAATAATAGAAAACACATAAATCTTAAAATGTCCATGGAGTAGGGGCAATTACCTTCTCACTCCCATATAATCTTGAGAGTGATTACAAAGGTTGAATGTGGTTCATATATGAATTTAGAAAAGCACAAATTTTCTTTACCTCACTTCATTGCTACTTAACACATGAGAATAGCTTGAAAAGTGAATGCAAATAAAGAGAACACACATTTTACATAATAATGAAAGAAAAACACAAGAATTGAGAAAACTTTAGCATGGGTGAAAAGACTAGAAGAATGAAGTTATACCTCCTTTGCTAATTACAAAACTTTATACCTACTTGACGACATTTGTGAACACCATCCAAGATGAATTCATGTCCCAATAAATGAAGATAAGATAAGATAATTTATTAATGTCCAACAGGAGATCACAAACGAGTCCAAGAGACTAAGAATACAAATAGGAGCCAGAGGGAAAATAGACCACCAAACAATGTCAAAGTACAACAAAACAAAATGGAAACAAGAAGACCAAGAAGTAAAGAAAGAGGAATAACAAAAAAAGGGGTTACAAAACCGCAAAACTAGTGGTTTGTAACTATGGAAAAGTAGCTCAAAACAGAAGGATAGCTAGTTGTGTGCAGAGAAATATAAACTTGATGCTGGGTAGAGGAGGAGGAGGTACATTGTTGTTGGTGGTGCAAGTGATCTTTGCGTGGTCTCCTTAATTTGGTGAGAGTTGCCGAACTCTTTTAGGCCAATTTTATGCTTGATTATTAGTAGTATTATTTTGAGATTATTAGATATTGTTTCAGATTCAGTTTATTATATGATAAAACTACTTGGTACTCTATATTTCATGTATGTATGATGATTATACAATATTTTTTGTTATTGATGATGATTAATTAGATGGATTATTATGTGTTTTCTTATGGATACTTACCCCATACTACATGTGTATGGTGTGCCTGTTTGTTTTCTTTATGTATGGAATTTCTAATGTGGTTAAGGAACGGAGTCATGGTCACTTGCTAGTCAGGATATACATGATGCACCACTTCCTGCCATTGTCTATTTAGCTTAGAATATTATGTCTATACATGCATGGATTTTATACAGGTTGTTGGTATTGGGTATCAACTTCCCTAAATTCTCAGGATGAGCGTACCCTATCGCATTATCTCAATGGTAAGAGAGGGGAGATAAATTCTTAAGTCCAAATCCTCAACCTTTAAGCCATTTGTCCTAGATAATTAGGACAAGTATCTGAGTTGTGTACCCTCTCAATGCGTCGAATGATATTAATTTGTGATTATAACCCTTTAGTTTGACTTTGAATGTGTTTTTCTATGTTGGGTTTTTGTATTTTGTTTTATGAGTCTTTGGTGAATTTTTTATTAATTAAGTCTAATTAAAAGATTCAATTTAATGAAAAATATTATGATATTTTAATATTTAATTATATTTAATTAATTGGAAAAATGAATAAATAAAAAGAATTAAATTTGAAGATAAAAGTTATAAGAATAATTTTAGAACGTGATAATATTTATTTAATTTAATAATAACACATTTAGAGTTTATTTTTTTAAATAAATGCTAAATAATATTATTATTTAAGTTAAATAAATATTTTATTAGTTAAGTTTCAAAAATAAATTAAGAAGTGAAAAGATATCAATTTATTAAAAGTATTAAGTTCACATGATTTATGCATGAGATTAAAATATAAGAAATTAATTAATTGATAAAACAAGTGGATGCAATAAAGATATTTTAATTGCATAAAGTGCGCATGAGATTAAAAGTTAATAAATCAATTAAAAGAGAAGTTGAATGAAAATTAAATAAAGTTAATTTATAATTCTATTAACGTGCATGGGAAGAGGTAAAGAAAAGTTTATGAAGAGTTTAAGTCTGGTGAGCACAGAGTTCTCCTGGGTGAATGCATAATTAGTGCCCCAATTTAAGGAGAGAACTCCTTATCACAATTGGAGGGTTCATTTTTGGGGGACGCAAATTTTGGAAGAGGAAGGAATTTTTCATAAAAGAGAAGGTTCTATAAGGAGGGATTTCTCTTCAACATTCTTAGGTGTGACGATTAGCATTAGTGTCCAGGTAGACACTTGTGATTATTCACGCAATTTAATTACGCGATTTCCTTTCATGTCTTCTTCATGCCTGTGGACTGTAAATCTGATTTCTTTGTGATGAACCCTTGAACATTTCAATGTTGTAAATTACTGAATGCCTATCAATATCTTCTGCATGCATGGAGATTAGAAAAGTAATAAAAAACCCTTGTTTTGTAGATTAAAGAATTTAGTATTTTTAATCGAGAAGGGTTTGAAATAGAAAAGAAAAATTTTAATTAAAAATTTGAACGATTAAATATATTTTTCCTATCAGACTAATATAGTAAATATTATTAATATATATATTTAAATTTTTTTTTTTTTTTTTTGGGGGGGGGGGGGGGGGGGCGTTATTGTCTTTTTAAAAAATTATTTAAAAATATTTTTTAAAAATAATAAAATTAAATTAGGGAGGGGCGAGTTTTACCCCCCCACCCCCTTTCCCCTTACCTCATACCAGTGGTAGTCATCCTGCTGCCGCAAGGACTATCTCAGCATGGCTACCACAGGCCCTGCATTAGTAGGTGGTCGTGTACGACAACCCATCTGTAACCTTATTTCATAAGGTTTGTGTTTTTTTATAAAAAAATATTTTCTTTTAAATTTTAATAAATTTAAATCACACTCAAATTTTATTATATTTAAATTATATTAAATTTATATTATTATTTATTAATAATTCTTAAATTTATATTATTATTATTTATTAATAATTTTATTATTAAATTATATTAATGTTTAATAATTAAATAAATTATTAATGAATGCAATATAGTTTTTATTAATTATTAATTAATTAAATTAAATTTGATTTAATTAAAATTTATTAATAATGAGATGTAATTAATGAAGTTGTAAATTTAATTATTGTTGTTAAAACTTAATAATATCGATTTTAATAAAATTGTAATTATTTTATTTAAAATCAATAATGGATACTTTTATAACTTAGATAAATAAATGATTACACTCAGATTATTCTTTTAGGAGATTGACTTTAATAATGACGGTAACTTTATATATTTGAGTGGAATAAATGAATGAGTTAGTTTGAGGAATAAACTGAGAATCTTATACACCTAAAATGTACATTGAAACACAAATTGAAACTTTACTTTTAACTATATTGTCTATTTTTAAAATCCAATTCAACTATGAAACTTATACTTTGTTATCTGTATGTTGCCTATGTCTTGGGGTTTTGGGTTGTCCTAGATTGACCAGTCTTAGGTTGTTACTACTAGAGGCTCGAGGGTTTTGTGATTGTGATTTCATGCTGATTTGGTCTCGATCTTTTATACCCGACCATGGTAATGTGATGGTATGTTCTATGATATGTGATTATTCTATTGATTGTTATTGCTTTCTAGTGTTCTCTTGTGAAACTGAGGTGAATATATGACTTACTTGATTTTACCATTTATGAGTCCTTGATCTGTTATATTTGAATTGATTTCCAATCGCCTTGATGGGACTGAGTTGTTTGTTTGCTTTGATCTTGGTGATGTCATGTTGTGACATGTTGGATTTAACTATTTTGAGTCTTTGATCAATATTATTGGGATACGTCCTGGTTGCTTGTTGAGAACTGATGGGTGTTGTGATTTATCATTTGATGCTTTTTAGTTGCTCGTAGAAAACTGATGTGATATTGTGAATTATCTTTTTGTAATGCCCCGCCAAGGGATCCAAAAGAATTAACCTAAAATTTTACTAAGTTTGCCAAACAATTTCTTTTTTTTTTAAAACAAGAAAGATAAACCATTCATATCAAACACATAGTAGTGGAAGTAATAACATACATACAACTAAAAACATTCATAACAAGTTACATTCCTTAAGGATCCCAAGACGTTGAGTCACATTTGATCTAATTAATACTAAGTCTAACCACTACCACATCCACATGAAAGAATAAATAGAAATTCCAATGTCCATATTACACATTTGTTTCGAATGCCTCTTGAGAATTAAATTCAGAATGCTCTATCATCCACTGTACATGTCACAATGTATGAAAAGCTTAAATGAATATACATGTGTGAAAATGAAGTACATCATTCTATTCTAATCTATGATGTAAGTGCAATAAAGTAAATGAAACCAAATTCCATACATGATACATCATCATGGAAGATATAAACATCCATCATAAAAGATAGCGATAAATCATAAACACAACACATAATTATCTAAATGCATGGTTCCTCCCAACCGTAAATAGCATCATTAGACCATCATGGGCCCTAGCCATCCCTCCATGCATAACATCCCAAGTCACTGAAGAGATCATCAATATTATCATAGTAGGAATGTCACTCCTAAGACATACTACAACTTATGCAAAAAGAAATCTAACATACTAGAATAAAGCATAAGATTATCCTACAAAGTAGATAACATCATCTATCGCATGTTATTCATCAATATAAAGAAACATACCAGTAAATAACATCCATCATAAGATCCAAAAATTAAATGAAGACAAATACCAACAAAGAATGCTCTAGCCACAGTGACTACAGACGGATCTCAAATGGTAACAGTGATAAAGCACTACCACCCGACTGCATGGAACCTAAATGGCCCACTCCCACCACGTTGAAGAGATAATCTCAAGTCCCAAATAGGATATCAAATCACATAATACAAGTACTCTCTAAGTTTAGGAATCCTAAAAGTATGCTAACTCAAAAGTTCCAACACACAAATCGACATCTACACCCAGAGGCACCACAAAGACATGTATGAAACTTACTATGTAAGTGGGAAAGTGTCATCGCACGAATCACACTAGAGTTACCCTGGTAGTCTCTCAATAGACCCTGACCCCCTAGTGATCCCTATGTGGCCACTAGTATCCTCTCGTACTGACAAGGCATACTACAAAATGCAAGGTCGCAACCAAGCATTCTCTCTACTCCCATCCTAGTCTGTACTAGCACTCAAGGCATGGGCAAGAGCATACAATTATCTTATTAGGTTCATTTTAATCCCCATTTAGTGTAAATGTTTTCACTTATTAAAACAACTTACAATGAGTTACCCTATCAACCACTTAGGGCCCCAGCCCCCATTGCACGCCACTTCCCAACACTACAAGTAGATAACCTACCCTAGGCTCAATAAAAGCACAAATTCATAATCACATAAAATCACCCCAGTCCTGAACAAGTGACTGAAAAAATACCAAAAGAAAAACCACAATAAGAACATCAAATCTCCATGAGCAACTGAAAAGCATCCATTGATAATCATGCCCACAACAGTTCTCTATTGGCAACTGAAGGTATCAATGATAATCACAATATCCATCAGTCCTCATCGAGCAACCGTATAGTATTCCAAAATAAATTTTAATATCCATATCAATGATAAATCACAACATCCATCGGTTCTCAACAAGCAACCATAAGGAATCTCAAAATAAATCATACTGATCAAAGACTCTAAAATGGTCGAGTCAAAACATGTTACAACATGACAACATCAAGAAATAAATCAACACTTTAGTCCTATCAAGGCAACTAGAAAGTAACCCAAGTATAACTGATCAATGACTCAAAAATGGTTAAGTCAAGTATCTCAAATACATACACCTTAGCTTCACACAAGAAGACTAGAAAGCAATAACAATTAGTAAATACAAACATCTCATAGAGCATGCCATCACATTACCATGGTTGGGTTGTAAAAGAATCGAGACCAAATAACATCAACATGCCATCACATTCACATAACTCCCAAGCCTCTGGTAGACATCCTAACTGGTCAACACTCTAGGACCACCCAAACCTCAAACATGGATAGCATAAAAAACAAGATACAAACACATATTTTAGTTTGCTTTTGTAATCACATGGTTAAGCCAAATATTAGGTTTTAATTTTCGTTTTCAAGTACATTTCAAGTGTATAAGATTCTTCATTTAATCTACAACTCAACCCATTTATTTTTTGAATAAAACATAGAATTATCCCTCCATTATTTTAAAACAATTCTCTAAAATAATCTTAAGATAATTATTTACTTAGTTAAATCATTGAACTAGTTCCCATTGACTTTTAGATAAAATCATTCACATTATTCAAAACATTAGAATAATACTTATCAACTTTCAAATAATTAGTTTACAATTTTCTTTAAACACTTCAAGAAAAATCATTTATTTAAAATAATCCCCATTGATTTTAAGTAAAATCAATCTCATTAATAATTCAATTCCACTAAACACTTATTAATACCTCTTTTCTTTTAATTCGCCCTCATTTAAAAATCCATATACTTAAATTGACTAATAATTAATTACACTTCTTCTACTATTAACTAATCTTAATTAAATTTAATTTAATTAGATTAGTTAATAAATCATATAAAACTAATGCATAATAATAAGATTCTATTTTAATTCAAACTCAAACCTGAAACAATTTCCAAATCTTGATTCTACTAAGGGAAGATTGCAATAATATTTTTAATTCCCATAACTGGATGAAACAATATGCATGCCCAAATTTCAAATTACAACATTAAAGAATCATTCATAGAGAATTATTCAAACACACATAACAGACACAATGAAGACAGGAAGAGAAAGAGCGTAGTAAAATATGTGAAATAATCATGAGTGCCTACCTGGACACTGATGCTAATTCACAATGCCTTAAAAATTTGTAGAGAAGCTCCTCCTCTTATAACTTTTGCCTTTCTAAAAATTCCTTCCTTCTCCAACATTCGCAATTCCTCCAAGAATTGAAACCCCCCCCCCCAAGTGACTAGGAGTGCTTGTAGAAGCATATGAGGATGTCCATACACACTAGGAGAGCTTGTATATAAAGGACTCTAAGATGCATCTAGAATGTGTCTAGGAAGAACTAGGAGACAAGCATGACAACTAAGCACATAAATTTCATGATAAGAAGATTAAAGATGATGAGGTGTCTAGAATGTTGTAGACACCATGTGCTTAATTAGTACGCTAACTCCTGTGTTGTAGACAACACGTGCATAATTAGAGTGCAAACCCCTGTGTTGTCAACATGACAACTCACAAGAGTTTGCATACTCCTATGTGAATAAATAATGCATATTAATTTATTTAATATTCACTTGACTATTTTTAAATTAATTTATTAATTTTAAATCTCATGCACTCACTTTATTAAATCCACTTATTTTATCTTAATATATTTTAATCACATGCACGCATCACATGATCTAGAACCTTTTAATAATTTTAATATATTTTCCACTCTTAAATTTATTTTAGAAACTTTAATTGATAAAATATTTATTAACTTAAATAATAATATTATTTAGCACTTATTAAAAATGACCTCTATAAATAATTATTGTCACGTTCCAAATTTAAACTTATAACTTTTATCTTCAAATTTAATTCCTTTTTATTTAATTGATTTCCTAATTAATAAAATAAAATAAAATATTGAAATACCATAATAATTTTCCATTTAATTAAATCTTTTAATTAGACTTAATTAGTAGAAAATACCCTAAAGACTCATAAAGTAAAATACAAAAACTCATCATAAAAAAACATGTACAAAATCAAACTAAGGGGTTAATATCACAAATTACGTAATTCAATGCATTCGAAGGTACTCAACTTAGATACTTGTCCTAATTTTCAATTAGGACAAATGGCTTAAAGGGTTGGGATTTGGACTTGAGAATTTATCTTCCCTCTCTTACCATTGAGATAATGTGATAGGGTATGCTCATCTTGGCAATTCAGGGAAGTCGATACCTGGTACCTGCAACCTACATAAAATCCATGCATGTACAAGCACAACATATACTAACCTAAACAAGCAATGGAAGGAAGTGGTGCATTGTGTAGATCCTGACTAGTAGTTGACTACGACTCCCTTCCTTAACCACATTAGAAATGTCATACAAAAAGAAAACAAACATGCACACCATACACATGCAAGTATGGGGTAAGTATCTATAAGAAAACACATATGATAATCATCTAACTAATTATCATCAACAACTATAAACAATGAAATAATCATCATACATACATGAACTATAAAGTACCAAATGATATCATCATATAATAAACTGAATCTAAAACAATATCTGATAATCTAAAAATAATGTTACTAATTATCATCATCATAAAATTGTTCTAAAAGAGTTTGGCAACAACAGCAAAATGTGAACTAGGGGCAGGCACTACATCGATGCTTTCCAACTGCTTGTATAGGATTGAGGTGATATATTATTATTCTTTGATTTGTGCTTTTATGAGCCTAGGGTAGGTTATCTACATGTAGTGTCGGGAAGTGGCTTGCAATGGAGGTCGGGGCCCTAAGTGGTTCCCAGGGTAACTCATTGTAAGTTGTTTAATAAGTGAAAACATTACACTAAATGGGGATTAAAATGAACCTAATAAGAGTCTTTGTATGTTCTCATCCATGCCTCAAGTGCTAGTACATACTAGGATGGGAGTAGAGAGAACACTTGGTTGCGACCTTGCATTCTGTAGTATACCTTGTTAGCACGAGAGGATACTAGTGGCCGCATAAGGATCACTAGGGACCTAGGGTCCTAAGAGACTCCCAGGGTAACTCCAACGTGATTCATGCATTCCTACATGTCTTTGTGTGCCTCTGGGTATAGATGTCAATCTATTTTGAAACCTTGTGTTAGATTTCTTTTAGGATTTCCTAGACTTAGAGAGTATTTTTTATCTGTGGTTTGATATTCCTATTTGAGACTTGAGACTATCTCCTCAACCCGGTGGGAGTGGGCCATTTAGGTTCCACCTAGTCGGGTAGTAGTGCTTTTTACTCTTACCATTGAGATCTGTCCATAGTCACTGTGGTTGGAGCTTCCTTGTCTGCATTTGCTTTCATTCTATATATGTATCATTATGATGGATGGTTATATTTTATGATGGATGTTTATATCTTTTATGATGGTTGGATGTATCATGTGTGGTGGATGATTTCATTTATTTTATTTTACTTTGTATCATGGATCTGAGGAGGATGATATATTTGTATTTCTACATATGTATATTCTTTTAGCCTTTCATACCGTGTGACATGTACATTGGATGTTTCTTCATTTTGAATTTCATTTGCCAAGAGGCATTCAAAACAAATGTATATTATTTATTGGACATTGGACTTTTCATTATTCTTTTATATGGATGTGGTATTTATTAGACTTAGTATTAATTAAATTTAAATGTGACTCAACGTCTTGGGATCCTTAAGGAATGTAAACTGTTATATATGTTTCTAGTTGATTGTATGTTATTGCTTCCCCTACTTTATGTTTGATGTGTATGAGTTAACTTTTTTGTTTAAAAAAAAAATGTTTGGCAAACTTAGTAAAACTTTAGGTTAACTCTTTTGGATCCCTTGGCAGGGTGCTACATCTGGTATTAGAGCCTGAGTTTCTACATTAGGAGCTCTGGGTATATTGGAACGCCACTAGTTGTTAACTAGTTGAACAAAAATGAAAACTTTAAAATTGTTATATATTTCTATTTTCAAACTGAAACTTGAACTCATTGAATTGAAACAAAACTTAAACTTTTACTTGTATATTTTTCATACTTCAACACTTAGACTTCAAAACTGAAATTAAGAGTAAACCTAAATATAGGAAAACTGAAAATTGAAACTAAAATTGTTTTCAAAACATATATCTTTTATCTATGCTTTAAGGTAGTATGCATTTGATTGTCCTTGCAAGCATTATGTTGTTCTTGTTTAGAGTGTTTAGGGAATCTATTTCAGTATTTGCTAAAAAGGATGAATGTTGGATCAATGTGATTTTCGATTCATTATTAAATTAGAATCACATTTCTCTAAGTGACTGAAAGTAGTATGTTATATGGTTATCATAGTACCTTGCTATCTTGGATATTATTGTTGTAATGTTTTTAGTGGAGTCATATCCTAGAGTAAGCCTAAGTCTAGGGGGGTGGATGTAGTGCCTACCCTAGTTTTCACTTTAGTACTATTGCCAAACTCTTTTAGGCCAGTTTTATGCTTGATTATTAGTAGTATTGTTTTGAGATTATCAGATATTGTTTCAAATTTTGTTTATTATATGATGAGACTACTTGGTACTCTATATTTCATGTATGTATGATGATTATATAATGTTTTCAGTTATTGATGATGATTAGTTAGATGGATTATTATGTGTTTTCTTATGGATACTTACTCCATACTGCATGTGTATGGTGTGTGTGTTTGTTTTCTTTATGTATGGCATTTCTGATGTGGTTAAGGAAGGGAGTCATAGTCATGTACTAGTCAGGATCTACACAATGCACCATTTTCTGTCATTACATGTTTAGCTTAGAATATTGTGTTTGTACATGCATAGATTTTATGCAAGTTGTAGGTACTGGGTATCGACTTCCCTGAATTGTCAGGACGAGCATACCCTATCATATTGTCTCAATGGTAAGAGAGGGGGGATAAATTCTTAAGTCCAAATCATAAACCTTTAAGCCATTTGTCTTAGATAATTAGGACAATTATCTGAGTTGTGTACCCTCTGAATGCGTCAAATGATGTTAATTCGTGATTATAACCCTTTAGTTTGATTTTGAATGTGTTTTTCTATGATGGGTTTTTGTATTTTGTTTTATGAGTCTTTAGTGAATTTTCTATTAATTAAGTCTAATTAAAAGATTAAATTAATGATTCAATTTAATGAAAAATTATTATGATATTTTAATATTTAATTATATTTAATTAATTAGAAAATTAATTAAATAAAAAGAATTAAATTTGAAGATAAAATTTATAATAATAATTTTACAACGTGATAGTATTTACTTAATTTAATAATAATATATTTAAAGTTCATTTTTAAAAATAAATGCTAAATAACATTATTGTTTAAGTTAAATAAATATTTTATTAGTTAAGTTTCAAAAATAAATTAAGTGAAAAGATATCAATTTATTAAAAGTTTTAAGTTTGCATGAGATTAAAACATAAAATAGTAATTAATTGATCAAACAAGTGAATTTAATAAATATATTTTGATTGCATAAAGTGTGCATGAAATTAAAATTTAATAAATCAATTAAAAGAGAAGTCAAGTGAAAATTACATAAAGTTAATTTATAATTCTATTAACATGCATGGGAAGAGATAAAAAAGAGATTAAGAAATTACTAATGCCTGTCAATATCTTTTGCATGTGTGGAGATTAAAAAAGTAATAAAAAAACTCTATTTTGTAGATTAAAGAATTTAGTATTTTTAATCGGGAAGGGTTTGAAATAAAAAAGAAAATTTTAAATTAGAAATTTGAATGGTTAAACATATTTTTCCTATTAGATTAATATTGTAAATATTATTAAAAATATATATATTTAAAAAAAAATTATGGGGAAGGGGGGAGGGGGGTGTTTATTGTCTTTTTAAAAAAATTTATTTAAAAATAAATAATAAAATAATAATAAAATTAAATTAGGGAGGGGTGGATTTTACCCACCCCCCTCCCCCTTACCTCATACTAGCGGCAGTCATCCTGCTACCACAGGCCCTGCATCAGCAGGTGGCCACGCACGACAACCCATCTGCAACCTTATTTAATAAGGTTTGCATTGTTTTATAAAAAAACATTTTTTTATTTTTTTATTTTGATATATATTATTAAATTTTAATAAATTTAAATCACATTGAAATCTTTTTAAATTTAAATTATATTAAATTTATATTATCATTTATTAATAATTCTTAAATTTATATTATTATTATTTATTAATAATTTTGTTATTAAATTATATTAATGTTTAATAATTAAATAAATTATTAATGAATGCAATATAATTTTTATTAATTATTAATTAATTAAATTAAATTTGATTTAATTAAGATTTATTAATAATGAGATGTAATTAATGAAGTTGTAAATTTAATTATGGTTGTTAAAAATTAATAATATCAATTTTAATAAAATTGTAATTATTTTATTTAAAATCAATAATGGATACTTTTATAACTTAGATAAATAAATGATTACCCTCAGATTATTCTTTTAGGTGATTGATTTTAATAATAGGGTAACTTTATATATTTGAGTCGAATAAATGAATGGGTTAGTTTGAGGAATAAACTGAGAATCTTATACACCTAGAACATACATTGAAACGCAAATTGAAACTTTACTTTTAACTCTATTGTGTATTTTTTAAATCCAATTCAACTATGAAACCTATACTTTGCTATCTCTATGTTGCTTATGTTTTGGGGTTTTGGGTTGTCCTAAATTCACCAGTCTTAGGTTGTTACCAGAGGCTCAGGGGTCATGTGATTGTGATGTCATGTTGATTTGGTCTCGATCTTTTATACTCGAACATGGTAATGTGATGGTATGCTCTATGATGTGTGATTATTCTATTGATTGTTATTTCTTTTCAGTGTTCTCTTGTGAAACTGAGGTGAATGTATGACTTGATTTAAATTTATGAGTCCCTGATCAGTTATATTTGAATTGCTTTCCAGCCGCCTTGATGGGACTAAGGTGTTTGTTTGCTTTGATCTTGGTGATTTCATGTTGTGACATGTTGGGTTTAAATATTTTGAGTCTTTGATTAGTATTATTGTGACACATCCCGGTTGCTCATTGAGAACCAATGGGTGTTGTGATTTATCATTTGATGCTTTCCAATTGCTCATAGAGAGCTGATGTGATATTGTGAATTATCTTTTGATGCTTTCTAGTTGCTTGTATAGGACTGAGGTGATATATTATGATTCTTTGATTTTTTCTGTGTATGAGCCTAGGGTAGGTTATCTACTTGTAGTGTCGGGAAGTGGCTTGCAATGGAGGCCAGGGCCCCAAGAGGTTCCCAGGGTAACTCATTGTAAGTTGTTTAATAAGTGAAAATATTACACTAAATGGAGATTAAAATGAACCTAATAAGAGTCTTTGTATATTCTCACCCATGCCTCAAGTGCTAGTACAGACTAGGATGGGAGTAGAGAGAATTCTTGGTTGTGACCTTGCATTCCATAGTATGTGTTGTCAGTACGAGAGGATACTAGTGGTCGCATAGGGATCACTAGGGACCCAGGGTCCTAAGAGACTGCTAGGGTAACTCTAGCATGATTTGTGTGATGATACTTGCCTACTTACATAGTAGGTTTCCTACGTGTCTTTGTGTGCCTCTGGGTATAGATATCGATCTATTTTGGAACCTTGAGTTAGATTGCTTTTAGGATTTCTTTGACTTAGAGAGTATTTTTGATGTGTGGTTTGATATTCATGTTTGGGACTTGAGACTATCTCCTTAGCGTGGTGGGAGTGGGCCATTTAGGTTCCACGTGGTCGGGTGGTAGTGTTTTTTACTCTTACCATTAAGATCCATCTATAGTCATTGTCGCTAGAGCTTCCTTGTCTGCATTTCCTTTCATTCTATCTATGTATCATTATGATGGATGGTTATATTTTATGATGGATGTTTATATCTTTTATGATGGTTGGATGTATCATGTGTGGTGGATTATTTCATTTATTTTATTGTACTTTGTATCATGGATCCAAGGAGGATGATATATTTCTATTTCTACATATGTATATTCTTTTAGCCTTTCATACCCTGAGACATGTACAGTGGATGTTTGTGCATTCCAAATTTCATTTTCCAAGAGGCATTCAAAACAAATGTATATTATTTATTGGACATTGGAATTTTCATTATTCTTTCATATGGATGTGGTATTTATTAGACTTAGTATTAATTAAATTTAAATGTGACTCAACGTTTTGGGATCTTTAAGGAATGTAACTTGTTATGTATGTTTATAGTTGATTGTATGTTATTGCTTCCGCTATTTTATGTTTGATGTGTATGATTTAACTTTCTTGTTTTAAAAAAAAAATGTTTGGAAGACTTAGTAAAACTTTAGGTTAACTCTTTTGGATCCCTTGGCAAGGCATTACAATATCTATGTTAGAAACAATACTCTTTGGGAGACCATGTAGTCTCACCACTTCTTTGAAAAAAAAAAATTGCAATATGTACTGCATCATGAGTCTTGTGGCATGGAATGAAATGCGCCATCTTGGAGAACCTATCAACCACCACAAATATTGAGTCATTACCCCTTTGTGTCCTCAACAATTGAAAAACAAAATCCATAGTAATGTCCTTCCAGGGCTTCGATGGAACAGGCAATGGTTGATAAAGTCCAGTATTGTGATTAAATCCTTTGGCTATTTGACATACTTGACAACTCTGCACAAACTTCTTCACATCCTGTGACATTTGAGGCCAAAAATAATGTTCTCTAATAATGGCATTAGTCTTATCATGACCAAATGTCCTACCATTCCTCCAATGTGTTTCTCCTTGATCAAGTTCTCCCGCATAGAACTCCTTGGAATACATAATTGACTGCCCTTAAATAACATACCATCCTGAATCAAATAATCTAGCCACCTGATCCTATCTAGAGTAATAAGTTCTTTACAAGCCTTCCACGCTTTAGCAAAATCAAGATCCTCAGGGTATAGGGTCTTGAGTTCATCAAACCCAACCACTTCAACTTGCATTACTGCCAGCAACAACTGTCTCCTACTCAATGCATATGTTGCCCTATTAGACCTTCCATTTCTATGTTTCAACACAAATGTATAGCTTTGCATGAATTCTACCCATTTCAAATGTCTCTGATTCAATTTACCTTGGCTATTTAGGTACTACAATTCCTGGTGATCAATATACAAGACAAACTCTTTTGGCAATAAATAATACTTCCATTTCTTTAAGGCTTGAACTATTGCATAGAACTCTTGATCATAAACAAAATACTTCTTCTTTACATCATTCAGTTTTTCACTAAAATAGGCAATAGGCTTACCTTCTTGGCTCAATACAGCCCCAATAGCACTGCCACTAGCATCAAAATCCACCTAGAACACTTTATTGAAATCAGGAAGTGCCGACACAGGTTGCTCTGTCACCTTCTTCTTCAACAATTCAAGATTCCTTGCAGCTCCTGTAGTCCAGTTGAACTCTTTTCTATCCCCCCTCATTGTTTCAGTCAGCGGTGCATATATGCTACTAAAATTTCTAATGAACCTCCTGTAAAAACTAACTAGACCATGGAATGACCTCACCTCAGCAGTGCATGCACCCTAAAATGGTTGCCTAGAGTATGGGCCCCCATTATTCAATTTATCAATTTCTTGAATCAATGGTTTAAAATATTTTATTAAATCAATTTAAATCAATTTCCTTGATCAAATTAGATTATTTATTTTTCTAAGGTTGAACATTTTATCCTAAGTCTTGTTTAATTAAAAGAAAATCTCCCTTTTAATTAAATAAAATAAGTCCCCATTTAATTAAAAGAAAACCTTTCTTTTAATTAAATTCATCCACATTTAATTAATTAAGAGAAAAACCCCTCTTTTAATTTAATTAAATATTTCTTATTTAATTAAAAGAACTTGCTCCCTTTTAATTAAATAAAATTCCCACTTAAATATCTCTTTGTGATGAAAAAGGAAATTGAATAAATAAAAATCAAGCCCACTTGAAAAAGGAAATTAAATAAATCTTTTTTTATTTTCTCTACACTTAAATGCACATATCTCTAAGTGGGAGTCTTCTTTTTCCTCTTTCCACTTTCTTCTCAAACACTCCTCTTTTCTCATTGGTGGAATTTTGTCTCACATGAATCAAACTCTATTATTCCATATTGCTTGTGAGAAGCCTCTCACCTCCATATTTTCCTTTATAAGGGAGAGCCCTCTCCTCATTTTGGACATCCATGATTATGCTATTGTTATGATGTAGGTTTGGAGAGTGATTTTTGAAGGAGTTTGAATACTAAAGCTTTTTGTGAAGAACTTCTATCTTCGTGTCTTCTTCTCTCATGTATCCATGGCTTCCATCATGAGGTTTCATCCTTGCATTTGCATATTAGCTTAGATCCATATTTGTTTTCATAGATTAGTATTGCATTGTTATTAAATTTCCTTTCTTGCATTGTTTTGCATTGTTATCATATAGATTAGTTTTTATCTCCATTTGCATGCATTTCAAATCCTTGAATCTTTTGTTTCATGGTGTACTTGCATGGGCACAAACTAGGTCAAATTGAGGGTCTCTATTACAAACCCTTGCACTCCATGAATAGAGAGCTATGAGCCACCATTTGAGACCTCATTCTTGATAAATCTTGGATATAATGACTCATAGAAGTGTGCCCACATTTTAGGCACACAAGTAGCAGACCTTGGAGTAGGCCATTCTAGGATGGCCTTTACCTTCTCTGGGTCCATTTTGAGACCCTTAGTTGATACAACAAACCCCAAATAGACTAACTCCCTTTTGATGAAGCTACACTTCTTCAAATTAATCAACAATTTCTCTTCCCTCAACCTTTCAAGGAAACTATGAATGTGCAATGAATGTTCATCCAAAGACTTGCTGAAAATTAAGATATCATCCAGATAGACAATAACAAATTTTCCCAAGAATTTTTTTAGTACCTCATTCATAAGCCGCATAAAGGTGCTTGGTGTGTTGGTCAGTCCAAAGGGCATGACTAACCACTCATATAGACCCTCCTTGGTCTTGAATGTAGTCGTCCACTCATCTCCCTCTTGTATCTATATCTGATGATAGCCACTCTTGAGATCTTTGTGAAGTACTGAGCTCCACTCAAACAATCCATAAGATCATCCATTCTTGGCAAAGGGAACCGATACTTGATGGTTATTCTATTTATAACATGAGAGTTTGTACACATTCTCCACTCTCCATCCTTCTTTGATTTTAGCACTACAGGTACTACACATGGACTCAGGCTATTCTAAATCAAACCTTTCCTCAATAGCTCTTGAACTTGTTTGTTTAGCTCCTCAGTTTTAGTAGGAGTCATCCTATGAGAAGCCTTGTTAGGAAAACTAGCTCTAGGGATTAAATCTATTTGATGACTAATTTTCCTTACTGGTGGCAACCCTTCTAGAACATTATCAGAGATGACATCTCCATACTCACTTAATAGACCTGAAACTGCAAGTGGAATTTCACTAGTCCCTTCCTTATCTTTTCTGGGAATCAAAGCATGACACATACATTGATGTTTTATGTCATCCAAAAAATTTATTTCATCAACAAGACATATCCTAGCACTACTACATACCTTTTCACCTTCCTTTATCAAGGGCTTTAGTTTGTGGTGAAATCCATCCTTTGTCAAAGAGTATGTATTTGCATGACCATCATGTACAACATGCCTATCAAACTGATATGACCTTCCCAACAATAAATGGCAAACATCCATTGGATTGATGTCACAGAGGACCTCATCATGGTAACTCCCAATCTTGAACTTCACCAGACATTGTTCACTAACTAGAACTTCATGATCATCCTTCACCCAAGCAATCTGATAGGGTTGGGGGTGTTTCTCCCTCTTGAGCTTTAGCTTTGAAACCATCTCTTCTAACACCAAGTTGTCAGTGCTTCCACCATCAACAATCACATCATAACATTTACCCTCACACTTGCACTTGGTACAAAACAAACTCCTCCTTTGTCTAGGTTCAGTCTCATTACTTAGTAAGACCCTTTCATTTACTAGAACCTCTCCTCTTTTTGCATCCTCTATATGTGATGATTGTGCATCCTCATCCACATAAGCAACCCTTGCTTGTCCATCAACTTTTCTATATGTCCTTCCTTGGCATTGAGGGCATTCAAAGGCATGATGACCTTCTTCATTGCCATGAAAATAGGTACCATGGAGGCCTTCTCTTTCAAAACCTTTTCCACATCCTCTACCTCTTCCTCTCTGATCTCCAAAGTTTTGATCATGGGAGCGATTGAAACCCTCTTTCCTCTGGTTTCGGCTAGTACCCACATCTTCATTTTTCCTCTAGTTCTCATTTTGGCCTCCAAATGACCTACCAACACCCCTTCTTCCCTGACCATGCCCTCTTTTCCTTCCATAAAACCTTTTTGTTTAATTCTCCTCAACTTGCAGGGAAAATTGGTATGCCTTTTCAATGTTAGTCACTCTAACTAGACTTAACTCCTCTTGAATGCTAGGTCTTAACCCGCTAAGGTAATGGGCAACCTTCTCCTTATTTGCTTCTACATGCCTTGCCTTGATAAGAACTTGATAAAATTCCTCTGTATATTTTGGGATAGATTTTCCTACTTGCTTTAACACTTGCATTTTCTTGAACAAATCAAGCTTGTAATCAATAAGAATTAACTGCTTCTTTAGTTTTTCCACCATGCAATCCCATCTTGTGATTTTCTCATTTCCTCTTCTATTTTCTAGCTGAACCTCTTGCCACTAGATTTTGGCATGACCTTTCATTTTGGCCTTCACAAACTTAACCCTATTTGGGTCCTTGATATCCTCATACTCAAAATATTCCTCTAGTTCATTGATCCAGTCGATCAACTCATCCGAGTTTAGACTTCTCAAAAACATACCCACATCAAATTTACGTCTTTTTCCAAGCTTAGAAATGGCCCTAAAAAGCCTCTCCTCTACTTGGTTTAGGACTTCTCCATCTACTCCCCTTCTAGCCTAATATTTCCTTCTTCCTCATTTTCTTCCTCACTTTCATCGCCTGCAACAACATTCAACCCTCTATGGATCTCCTCCTACAATGCTTAGACTTGTCTCTGGAGGGTTCTAACCTCAGGAGTAATAACTCTGGCCCTTCCACCACACTCCCTTCATGAAGGAATCTTCTTGTATGAAACCCACAACCACACAGTCCTAGTACAAACTACCTCACAGTCGGCACTCTGTCTACACACTCAAGAAAACCTGCTCTGATACCACTTGATGAAGACACAAACTGCAACCAGAATGAATGCAACAGGGGAAACGGGGAATATTATTATCAGTAAAATATGCTATTACATTTAGTACAGGAAAATAGACCCAAAGACATACCCTATGGGCTTACAATGGTCAAATCCTAGAGAAAAAATCCTCCTCATAGTACCTTCTCTCAAACTCCACCAAGAACTGCCTTTACAATGCCAGAAATGTTCTTAAATAAATCCCAATTAGGTTTAGGGTTAGGAATGAATTCTAGAATATGATATTTCAAATTCATTGACAAAATAGAAGGTTCTAGAAATCACATTAGAAGCCAGTGTGAAATTAGAAGAATCCAAAAATGGTAGTCCAACTTCTAGGAGGCATAACTTTTGATCTGGGACTCCGATTAACAAATTGTTTACATTTTTGGAAAGCTCTAGAAGTGCTCTATAGCATATGGACCAGATTTTCTCATTCCCCATTTTTTGGGCCCATATGAGGTTGTTTAATGCCTCAAATCTGACTCAGAAGCACTCTTAGGAGGTCTCTAAGCAACTTAAAACTGCAATAACTTTCACACCATAAAGCCTTTTGACCTAATTTTTTATCTGGAGTGTTTTAAATTACAAATATAATCATCCCTCCAACTTAAACCCTATAACTCATCATAATTATGGCTCAATTACAAAATAATCTATTTTCTACATTGACACATGTCCCAAGGTGCTCAAAAACTCTAACCCAAAAAACTAGTAGTGGAACTATGAGAGTTGGAATATTTATTTGACCCAAATGGATATCCAGAAATGAAAACACTTTAAACAAAAACTAACACTAAGCATATTTTTGGGTGATACAAGATTGCCCTTACACTATTGGATGCTCCTGCATCAGTATTATATCTAATTCCATTTACATGTTTTCAAGTTTAATATTAATTTTTTTAGTTAAATATTATATTTTCTATGATAATTTTGATTAGCATATATTTAGGTATGTGAGTACTATTTTTCTTTTCATAAAATAATGAATTTGACTTTCTTACATCTTCTAGTTTTTTCCCTTTTGTATCAAAGTTTTGAATTTGATATTTTTTTATTGCTATAAATCTTGCAAATTACAAATATTGTCCTTATTACCAGTGATGTCAAAGGATGATGCTACAAGTCAATTATAGCTTAAAGTCATAAAGTTAATTTCAATTGGGCTTCAACTGAACAGAATATTACCTTCATAATTATGTATTTCTCCTAAATATATTTATAAACATTGCAAATCCTTACTCAAATTACAAGATTGAGGTGAATGAATTTCAATCATAAAAATTCTACCAATAGATTTCTTCAAGTATTGTAGCTTCTACCGAATCAATTTTGCTAGTGAAGATATGAACAAAAGAAAATCACAATTAGTCTATATTGTTTAAGAAATTTGTGGATAAAGTCCTCATATTCTAATAGTTTGGCATATGAATTAGCTATATCTTCAACATCATTTTCTCTTCTCTAAAATCTAAGTATTATATCTAATTCCATTTACATGTTTTCAAGTTTAATATTAATTTTTTTAGTTAAATATTATATGTGCTATGATAATTTTAATTAGCTTAAATTAGGTATATGAGTACTATATTTCCCTTACATAAAATAATGAATTTGATTTTCTTACATATTCTAGTATTTTTTCCTTAATTTTTTTTTCCCTTTTATATCAAAGTTTTGAATTTGATATTATTGCTACACATCTTACAAATTACAAATATTGTCCTTATTACCAGTGATGTCAAAGGATGATGCTACAAATCAGTTATTGTAATTCTCTATCTCTAAAATATTTATATGATGTCACTAATGTCCTATAGAAGGTTGAACTTTTGTGATTGATTCTTGTTTGACCTCTAAATTGCATAGGTGCATGTCTTTCTTAAGGTTTTCTTTTCAACCCCATGTCTTCAAACTTAAACATTGGATGACCCTTAGTTTTTTTTTTTCTAATTCTTCATGACTAGATATATTTCTTAATCACTCATGTGAAAAATTAGTTCACAGTATTCATGTGCACATTGGCTTGATGATCCTAACATCATTGATGGACCTAATGACTCTAAATAAAACTTTTTATGTCCAAATATTTGGTTGATTTGGATGTGGATCCTTTTAGGTATTTCAACTCAAATCTACTTGGATGACATTTGTTGATGCATGATTTCAGGCTTTATTTACCTAACCCACCCCTTGGCTATGTTGTTGCATCCCTATGCCAAGTGTCACTATTTTGTGAAAGTGTTGTTTATATGTCATGGATCTATTAGATCTAGTAGGGAGCATGGCCATGTCATGTGTCCTAATTTTTATACCAGAATTACTCCAAGTGAGCATAGATGGAATATTTTTGCTAGTTTATCTACCCTATTATCTTATTACACATGTTTTGATTGAGCATGGGAGACTACAAGAGGACATGGATTTGACCATGGTAAGACTATGATACAACTCTTTACTGCCATGCATCATAAGCCTACCAAAAGAATTCAAAATATGTCATGTTAAAATTGGATCAAAATTCTTTTTTAAAATGGTCATTCATTCAAATAGGAAACAAAGAGGGAAATTTCTTCTTAGAAAAAATTAAGCACGCTCACATGATAGGACTCTAACGAATCAATGAAATTAGAAAATATTTAGGGATGCCCTAGTTGAACAACTTATCATGATTTCTAAGTATATTTTGATTGCACAAAGAAACACCCTGTAGACAATACTTTAGATACTCTATTTTTTAAGGCATTAGAAGAGTACAAAGGGAATAAACCCAAAAGAGAGGAATATTTCACTTTCCCAAAAAACTCTTGGTTTAATGATGAGTGCAAGTTAGTAAAAAGAGAATTAAGAGGGGAAATGAGTAAAGAAAAAGTAAGTATGAAAATATTCTAAGGTGTAAAAAGAAAAATATGTTGACATAAGAATGATGGATTTTATCACTCTTGGGAAAAAAAAATATTTTTTTGGAATGACTTACAACAAAAGAGAAAGGAAAAAAAAAATAGCATTACAAGGTCCCAATGCCTTGCGTATGCAAAAAATTTATATGAGCATGAGAAGGATAAGTATAGATCTCATTTAATCAATGACACAACTAATTTTTTCACCATGAAAGATATCATTCAAGGCATAAAGAGGTTGGCAAGGGGACATACCCTAGATATTGATGGGTTGAAAGATAAACATTTCAAAATGGCGTATTGATAGATCCCTGTACTTCAAATTAGTTGTATCTTCAATAATATTACTAAATATGGTTTTCTTGAAAGCAAGATTACCATTGTTATGATCCCACTTCACAAAAATGATGACATAAATAATCTATCAAATTACTACATTTTTATGGTTAAACATCTCCTTAGAAAACTCTTTGGTAGTGTAATGCTATGTTAGGGAACCCAGGAGAGGTTAACCTAAAACATGCAACTAAGTTTACTAAATAATTTTTTTCTTAAGAGTTTATAACCAATAATATAACAACAATGTGGAAGCAAGTAGTAATAAGATGAAACAAGCACACAATGTAACTCAAAAACATAGATGATAAATCTCAAGGGTTTCATAATGTAGAATTGCATATGTTATTAATCTATAAAGTACAGACAAAATACACAAGTACACATAATTTAGATGAATAATAAAGAATTATAAACACATGAGAGGCACTCATATATAACTAATACAATATTCAAACATATAAATACTTCATATATGTTGTACAAGTCATGGAGTATAAGATAGAAACTAAAGTACAAAATACATATGTAACATCATGTAAATGCATCATACCCAATATGTTGATATTAGATGTAAGAACAATGTGAGGAAGATATAATGAGTCTTTAGAGATTAACAAGATAATGCAACCACTACATGGATCATCCAATACCAAAACAAGATGTTGGAATAATCTCAATGGTAAAAGTAACACTATCACCTAACCCCTAGAACCTAAAGAAGGCCTGATCCCTCCATCTTGAGGAGATAAAAAAATAGACCTCACTTAGATAATTAAGTCAAAAAAAAATCATATAAATTAAGGACAAGATCCTATAAAACTCACTATTACAAGGTTTAATACTCATACTAGAAAGGTAGTATGCACTAATCAAAAAATAAAAAATGCACATAGGAAACCTAAGATGCATATACGAAACTGTTATTACACAATCCAACTCAAATTTTATCTAGTAGCCTATTTGGACCCCTTCCTCTTAGTGACTCAATGTGATTCCATAAATTCTTTCATACATAAAATGATACCATGTAAGACCTCAATCAAGTATCATATCAAGCTCCATCTTAGCATGTACTAGGACTCAAGGTATGGGAAAGAAACCTTGCATCTTATCAATTATTTTAACCTCTCAAGTAAATCTATTTATCACTTATTAAGTTACTTACAATAGGTTACCCTAGTAGCCACTTAGAGTCCCAACCCCCATTGTAAACCACTTCCCCTCTATACTATAGACTTGGATAACCTACCATAATACTCCAATCAAAATAAACAAATAGACAACAAAACCAAAACCATAAAATTTCTCACAAATCATACATCATGTAATCACCAAATAAAAACAATTGAGTATACTAGATAGTATCACATCATGTATAAGTATCCAACTGTTCTCAATATAGATATTACCATAGACCATCCATCTCATAATGGATATCTCAAAGATAATAACAATCCACAAAGTCTCATAGAAGAAAAGATAGTTAAAGCACCAATATCATCCATCTCCAAGTATGGAGTAGAATAGTCCATAAAGATAATCATCGAGAACATAGAATAATCATAGTAGAACTCAAGGTGAGCAATTAAATCAATCTCAAATACAATAACGACTATCACCTTTCATAGTAAAATAATATAAAGATTGATGCACAATAAAGAGCATGAGAACACTCATAGATACAATAAACCATACAAGATTTAATCAAAAATTAAAAATGATTATAAATATTCTCATCAATATAAAACCAAAGAACAATAGCTATAAAATTATATTAAAAATATGATGGTTAAAATAACTTTGGGTATAATGATCATATCAAAACGACAACTCAAAAGAGGAATCGATTCCTAGACCTCTGATGTCTCATTCCTAAAGCTAACATAGTTTCCCCAAATAAGCACCCTCAAATAATATAATAAAGTACACCAAGTGGTCAAATCACAACACAACTCTCAATTGTACAAGAACAAACAATTTATTTACTAAAGTCAAGTTTGACTATAAAAGGATTTATGTAAAATCTCATCAAATAGAATTTAAAAAAATAAATCACTAAAAATAGAGTTTTAAAAAAATAATTTTACTTCAAAATAGAAATTTTGCTAATCTAACATTTTTTAAAAGAGACTAATAAAAGAAATCCTAAATGTGATATTTGTATGCAATAATCTAGAAGAGTCTAAATTTAGAAAACATAAAAGGTACATGCAAATACTTTTCAAAATCAAATCCCTTAAAAAAATCAAAACCATGACACATGTTTCCTAGCACAGATTCTTGATCATGCAAAGGAAACAACTTTAAGACTTAATCCTAATTTAAAAACTTCCATAAGAATCTATATGTGAACCTTAACTTGATTAATTTTGTAATAATCATTCAAAAAAAATTCCAAAATGATACTTGAAAACTCATACTAGAACAAAGAAGGCAATAAATGAAATTGAAGAAAAAAAGCCTTATAGGATTAACTTTAAAAATAAAGAGACCAACTCCAACCCAAATATCAAAGCTATTTTTAATTATAATTACAAAGATTCAAATCTCTACCTCAAAATCATGAAGAAATTTGAGAAGAAGAGAGGAAAAACTTTTAACCAAAAATTCCAACTTTGAATTACTTTATTTTTTTCCTCTAAAAATCCTATAAAATCTTATGTCCAATAATAATGAACCTCTAAACTAATAATTTCATCTACTTTAAAGATAAATTCAAAACCTAGGGTTTGAAGCAAAGAAACCTTAAAAATTAAAAAAATACAACTCAAAAATCAATTAAAAGATTTATTATTATAACTCAAATTTAATTGACTTACTTAACTAAAGTTTACAATTATAATAAAAGTTTAGTAATTATCAAAGTTAACTCAATTATATAAAATAAAAAATTAGTATTATTTAATACATAATCATTTAGTTAAGTCTCTTAACTGAACCATGCATAATAAAATAGTTCTTAATCTATAAGAATTATTTTAGTTAAGTTACTAGAACTCAACCTTTTTAATTTAGAACTAATTATCATTTCTTTTTAATTAGTGTGCATTCAAAATGTATTATTTATAACTTAATTAATTTTTTTAGCATAATATAATATATATAATTATAATTAAACTATAATTACTAATTATAACACAATTTTGATTTTCAACTTGATATTTAATATCAATTTATATTATTTATTAATTTGAGTTTTTTTTTTTTTTATGAATAGTCTCTTCCTTATATTAAAATAAATACAATAAAGTTACATATTCACAAAAAAAGGGGGTGGGGGAAACATGATCTCTCTCTGTGAGTTCATATGACCTAAGGCTAGATATTAACTACTCATAAAAAAAAACTTCAGAAAATAAAAAGCCTCAGGCTGCCAGCACAGTGCCAACCAAGGGAGGAGGATCCTTATCATCAGATCCCCACCTAGGGGTGGGGTGAGCAGATGGCTCAAGGGGAGCCCATCTGTCAACAACAACATCATCATCTTCTTCTTTTTCTCCCTCAGACCTGGAAGGAGAAATGGCTAAATTTAGCAGAGGGAACACCCACTCGGGGTCTGAATGTGTGGATCGCCAACCAGTAGTAGGAGTAGTAGGAGGAGCCATTGGGGACCACCCCGAACCAGACCTCCATAGGGGGTGAGGTGGAGTGCTGTCGACCACTCTTTTATTTTTGGAATTAGTTTTTTTAATTAAGTCATTTTAATTAAATAAGGTTATTTAATTAATCCTTAATAATTAAATGTATTTATATTTAATACTCTAATATTGACAAGATATAATTATTCTATTGTCATGATTAATCGGGTAAGTGGACCAAGATGGTGTGCAAAAAAGTGGAGACCATGGAAAAAAAGTGACAAGTGCACATAACACAATTACTTTTTTCATAAAATTCAAAATTGGGCTTGGCTTGTTACCGATCCAAGAAAATTATATTATAAAAATATCAAAATAAACATAACACCATCACATTTTTACAAATTAAAAACACGATCACATTTTTACTGGTGAAAATAAATTTTACTTTTCCCAAGGGTTGGGTCATTTTTCATGCCCAAATCTATAGACAATAGAGGTGAAAGTGTAAAAAAAAAGCACAAACACAGTTAGGTTTGACTCCCTCAACCTCCAACTCATCTCATTTTCTTCCAATCTTCGATGGCACCTCCACAAAAACTATGTTTGTTATCTTTCAATTTTTTTCTGTTGTATGTTGTATTATTTTAGGTTTTTTGTATTGATTTGTATTTTTTATAATAATTTGATAATTAGATACATCTAGACCCATTAAACACAAATGAAACCATAAGTTGTCTCCTACCGAAGAAGCAAACATTAACCCTAAATAAACACCCCAAAATGAACCACAAAACCCTCAAGGGGAATCCCCAAATATACAAAACCCTCAAATGGTTGCCCCTCAACAACCACCACCATGTCCAAGGTCTCCACTAATCCCATTAGATCATGTAAACTCTAGTCAAGAAGGCCTTGTTAAACGTCTCATAGAAAGTAGTACCTAAATAACTAATTTGGTTGGTAGGTTGAGATCTTCTAATCTTGGTCACCACTCTACCCTAGTCAACACATTTGCAAAAATGGCCACTAGTGCCAATGAGGTGACTAAGGAGGTGACCAAATGGGTTTCATAGGGGGATAGATGTCATGCATATTCTATGGATGGGTTATCTTATGATCAAGTGAAAGATAAAAACATATAAAAAAATGTGACATATGTGCTCTTTTCACCAATCTTGATAGTACCCTCATCCTAGAGGAAACCACCCCTTGACTTCCTATTCATTGGTCTGCCCATAGGGGGATCAAATAATTTTTTTGGGATAGGTGGTATATGGTGTTTGACCAACCACCTTGTAATAATAATGAGGTGCCCTTATATTTTTTGAGAAAATTATCCTTGGAAAGAAGTTAAATCACTTTGACTTTTGCTAGATCTAGGGTAGAGGGAGGATATCTAAATGGGATAGCCTTAATGCCCACAAAGTGACCCAACCAAAGAAAAGGAAGCATCTAACAAAAAAACCTTTGATTCATGTTTCGTTGTCACGTAGCTATTCCTAGGAGGGGTTACATTATCTCCATCATCATTAAATGCTCCATTAGAGTCATCCCAGCCCATGCCACCTCCATCATCAAATATTACATTTGGATATGTCCTCCAACCCATTCAATATATGTGTTAGATTCCATGGTTTGTGTTATGGGCTAGATACTGATGCACATGAGGATAGATCAACATCACATTCATGTATACATTGTAGGAGAAGATTCCAAGCATCTATTATTGAGGATGTGGCCCTTAGTGATGATCTAATGATGATGGTATTTTCTGGAGAGGCGATAGGAGTTTTTTAACTTTTGTTTTGACATTTTATTAATTAATTTCACCTAAAATTGATAAAATTAAATAGATTTTTATTTAAAGATGAATAGATATTGATACATGATATTGAGATATTTGGCATGTTTTGATTTATGCATATTGTAGGGTGCATGGGGTGATAGGAGCATACCACACAGTATTTGTTCAAGTAGATGTACATGGGTAGGTCAAATACTTAAGACAAGTGAAAAATATTTACTAAAAGAGGATAATGCTTGTTGGCTTGAAAATATTTATTCATAATAAGTATATATATTTAATTGGTGTCTTATAGGGCTTGTCTATGAGCCAGGTGTCCCAAATTGATGATGTGACACTTTCAGCCATTGACTTTGTCTTATAGAGCTTTGTGGTATCATATCTTGTACTCCTCTTGTTTACAATCTTTGACATGTTATTAATTAATTTCACCTAAAATTGATAAAATTAAATAGATTTTTTTTTAAAGACAAATAGATATTGATACATGATATTGAGATATTTGGCACGTTTTGATTTATGCATATTGTAGGGTGCATTGGGTGATAGGAGCATACCGCATATTATTTTTTTGAGTAGACGTACATGGGTAGCTCAAATACTTAAGATAAGTGAAAAACATTTACTAAAAGAGGATAATGCTTGTTGGTTTGAAAATATTTATTCATAATAAGTATGTATATTTAATTGGTGTTTTATAGGGCTTGTCTATGAGCCAAGTGTCCCAAATTGATGATGTGACACTTTCAGCCATTGACTTTTTCATAGAGTTTTGTGGTATCATATCTTGCACTCCTCTTGTTTACAATATTAATATAACTCATATAGCATCATTTTCATTTATCTTATGTTACTTATTTTTTTAAGGATATCCCACCTACCCCAAGGTCATCAGGAAAGAGGAAGAAATCATTGAGGACACCCAAACAAAGAAAGGTAAATAAGTTCAATTCTACTATATTTGTTAAAATATATTATGATTGAAGATGATGAAATTTCTACTTTATATTGATGAATGCGCATGACTTGTTTATTGTAAATGCATGTAGAAATAAATTGGTTTCACATAACTGATGAATGCACTAGATGTCATTGATGTTCATGAGAGGGAAGACGTAACATTCTCATAATTTATTTTAGTCGCATTCTTGTTTGTAAAAATATATTATAAATCGGGTTCCTTTCTTCAAGTGGATGTCATATGTTATGACTTTTCACACAAGAAATGGTCACAGTTGTATGTTCATCAGTGGTTCCTCTTGATACTACTGGACCACCATTAGTGGTATGCATTAATTCTATATACACGTTTTAAACATATAAATTTAAATATGACTACATATATTTGTAGCTTCAAACCCATTGTTGTTTACTTGAAAGTGATTTATTGTGTTTTTCCATTCTATTCAAGTACTTACCATATATTGTATTTGATCATACAAGTAAACATCACAATAGTTTTATCTACTAATATGCCTCCTACTATCATAGGAGTCCCAACTCCATCGCTGGTATGCATTTGTTCTTTATTCCACACCTCTTATATTTTTAGTATGTCTTGATTATAATAGATTGTGCATTAAATTTTATTAATCTATGAGTCCTCCTTGCCCATAAAAGTCTTTTAATTAATATGAATAATTCTCAGGGGGCACGGGGGGGGGGGTGCATCAATCAGTTATCCTCAGGTCAAAATGTACCAATTAAACTTGTCAAACTCATCAAATAACTTAGATCTAATCTTTGATCCACTCGGTCTCTATAGAAACTTATTAGTAACATAAACTTGTAGTCCACTATCCCAATAATAAAAAACTTGAAAACTACTTTGTAGGTTCAAGGTCCTTGTAAAACCTAGTGTTTTTTGTTCCATGGTGACTTTGTAGGTTCCAGGTCCTTGTAAAACCTGGTGGGACATTATAGTTATATCTTGTTTTATCTTTTGTTCAGGGTTTTGGGTCCCCTCAAAACTTTTTTTATTGTAATCCAAAAAATAACAAACTTAAAAAATGTAAAACATTAATAGTGAAACATCACAAATAACATCCATAGAAGTAAGACACTAGGATTTAACATGGAAACCCAATTTGGGAAAAACCACTAGCAACATGTCACCAATTTTTTACTCTTATGAAGTGAGTTCTATTAGGATCTAACCTTGTTAAAGATTATAATACACACTATTAAGTGATTATGTTAATGGATTTAATCACCCTATTAGGAGTTGCCTTGTTATAGAACTTAAGAACATTCTATTAGAATGTCACCTTGAATAAAGGATTTCAACTGATATAATGGTTAGAAAGCAACAACAAGTTGATCTAAATAAATGCAAGTCACTTTGCAAATACAAATCACAGTTCAATTCAATAATTGATCCATTGACTGGCCTTTATTAAAATCTCCATCATTAGTTCACTCGACAACCTTTCAAGCAATTAGTTTTCACCTCAACACTTCACTCTTCATCCTTCTGCTCAAATTCACCAATCAATAGAACCAACAACTACTCCAACCTCACTAGGTTATCCCTTATGTATCCTTAAATAGGTAACTTGATCTTTTTTCTCTTAAACACAACCATTGATCTTAGGTTTAGGTCAAATTCATCAAATCCTTCCATCTATTTATTTCCTCCTCCTTCTAGAACTTTTAAAAACTTCTCTTTAAATCCATGTCTAGAAACACTCAAATATGGTTTCTCTTGCATTGAATACTCTAGCTCATCAATCCTTATCTTCAACATGCTTTACATATTCCAAGAATTCAACTATGTTGGCTAGGAATCTCAATTCCTTCACAAACTAAAAAATGTTGACACTTGGCCAAAATTGTGTTCCTCAACCTCGGTCATCACTAGATAACTTAGTCATCACTAACTCTTCTTGATCAACTTACATTGTCTTCATTCGGTCCTCTTATTGGTGCTTAGTCCAACTTTTTTGATACTTTATCTTACATGCACTTGGTTGACACAGGATTTTCTTGGCTTCTACTATTCACTCAATTGACACTAGCAAAGCTTGGCTTCAACTATAAGTTCCTTATTATTCTATTTTGAAGCTTGGTTAAGCCTATGTATTTTTTCATCATTAATCATCTCATCTAGGCTTCAACACAACTTTCTCTACTTAGTGTTATGATTAAACAACACATTATCTTGTCAAAATCTAACTAATCAAGTGCCCATTGCAATTCCACATAACTCAACCTTTCCACTAGACCTGCTTGTTATCTATTCTTTTCAATTTCTCTTCATCAATCATATTGATATGGAACTTTACTTAGGTAGCAACTATCTCACCAATAAGGTTGACATCAATGACACCATAATAATTGTTTCAATTTTAGTTTCCAACAATGTCCCTCTTTGGCATTGATGGCAACACCTCTAGTTACCATACAATCCAAAACACTCAATTTTCTTCAACTATCTTCCTCTGTGTTCAATGTTAGATCTTCATTAATATCCTTAGTTTCATTATGATTCCCATCTCAATATCCAACAATCTCCCTTTTTAGTTTCCTTCTAATCCTTATTCATGAATCTCTAATATGCAACACCTCTAGTTATAACACCTCAATTTATAAGAGCTTCCTCTTATCATATCATAATATAGATCTCCCTCTTTGATATACATCTTTTAAAATGCTTTACTATCTCTTGATGACAACATCTCACTCTCTGATTACTACGCAGGTAACTTCTGAACTACTCCTTGTTACATCTTACATTTATGACTCTTATAAACCCTCTTTCTCTCTCTTGCTAATTAGATAATCTCTCTTTTTTTGATATGGTATTTGCTCCATATCTCCCTCTTTACTAATGTTTTCATGATAATTGTATATTTTCTCCCTCTTTGATAACAATGCTGAAGACACTTCCATAGATACTTTAACATATTCAATTAACTCTGCCTCAAACATCTTCAACATGTAGATATCTCTTAGTCTTCTATTTGAATTGGGTTCTTCTTTTGTCATCTTGCTTATGACTATTTCAACATCGTGTGCTTCTATCCTTATAGCTTTAGGCAAGTCCTAAAGTATGACCTTTTACATCAATTTGTAAAATATTTTGATCAAAATATTTGATGTAGAGCTCCATCTCAGCTTAAATATCCTAATTTAGGGGAATCACCCCCAATTTACCTCTTAGATATTCATGTTCATCCTTAGGCAAATATTTTTTTAATATATCATCTATGTATTCCTTTGTATTCACATACTCCAATCTCACTTCTTTGTCTTGTACCGACTATCTCAAGTAATGATACTAATAGCAATGTGCTTCATCTTGGTGTGCATCATAGGATTCTTAGATATTTTTACAACACTTGTGTTACCATGGAATATGAAAACAATTTTAGCGATCTTTCCCTTCATTCCTTTCAACAATTTCTTGATCCACACTATGTTAGAACAATTAACTACTGCAACTATATATTCAATTTTTGTTGTATATTGGGAGATGCAATTTTTCTTATTTCTTGTCCATGAAACTAGCTTCTTTCCTAGAAAGAAAGCTCCACCTCTTATACTCTTTCTTTCATCAAAATTTATAGCCCAATCTACATTAGTATACACTTTTAGTTTAAACTTGGAATTCTTCTTGTAATACAATCCATAGTCCTTAGTTCCTTTCAGATGTCTCAAGGTTCTTTTCACAACAATCATGTGATTCCCCTTAGGATTTGTAGAAAATCTTGCAACAATCCCAATTGCTAGTGCAATATCTGGTCTACTATAAACAACATATTGTAGCTTTCAAATCATTGATCTATATAAGGTTTGGATCACATCGGTAGAATCATCATTCTTTGAAAGTTTATGTCTAGTGGTCATGGGTGATCCAATTGGTCTTTAGTCTTCCATACCAAAATTATTTAGTATCTCCTTAATATATTTTGATTGAGTGTTGTAGATACCTTTCTTCATTTGATACATGTGTGAGACAACAAAGAATTTGATCTCTTCAAGCATAGACATCTCAAAATATTTCCTCATTTGATATGAAAATGACTTACACAATGTATCCTTGCCTCCAAATATGATATCATCAATAAATATATTAGCCAAAAGTATCCCTTTTTCAGATTTAGTCTTCAAGTATAGATTTCTATTATCATTTGTCCTTGGAAAACCAATCTTCACTAGATATATATGCAACCATTCATACCACACTCTAGGGGCTTGTTTTTAATTCATACAAATATTTGTACAACTTACATATCATATCACTTTTGTTTGGGTCAAAAAATACTTCAAGTTGTTCAATGTATACTTGTTCTTCCAAAATTCCATTTAGAAATGTAGATTTGACATTCATCTAGCACACTTTGAATCCTTCGTAAGGAGAGTTGTCACTCCTTCCAATCTTGCAATGGGGGTGAAATGTCTCCCCATAGTCAATACCTTCTTCTTGTGCAATTCCCTTACAAACTAGTCTTTCTTTGTTTTGTGTTACTTCACCTTTCTCATTCAACTTGTTTTTGAATAGCCATTGTGTTCCAATAGCATTCTTGTCTTTTGGTCTAGGTACCCATGACTAGATTTTATTCTTCTTTATCTCCTCAATTTCTTCATTCATTTCTTAGATCTAGTGTTCATTATCCAAAGCATCCTTCACTGATTTGGGCTCAAATTCACATAGTAGGCATGTGTCACTCCTTCATATTGTAATCACCTAAAAATGGTCATCTAGACCATTTGTCCCCTTCTCATCATTTTGGCTAATTTAATTAATCATCTACCTAGACCAAATTGCTAATAATCAATTAATTTGATTACAACCTATAGTTTGACTATGCTATCCTAAGTTCATTATTTAATTAAAATAACATGTTCCCTTCTAATTAAATAAAATACCCCATTCTTCTAACCCACATAAAGTGAATGCATTAAGTCCTCTTTCTATTATGCAAATAAAAGAAAAGGCTTTTTGAGACTTTTGTCTTATGTGGGAAGTCAACTTATATTTTATTGGTTGACTTGTGTGTGCACATGGATCACTCTTCTTTTCAAACACAACAGTTGATCATTCACCATTTCCATCTTGATCTCTATTGTCTGTACAACTTTAAAAGGAAGAGAGATTTCCCCCTCAAAGGATCCACACTCTTGAGTATTGTTATGCTGTGTGTTTTCTATTCAAATTCTTGAGAGCTTTTGTGGAGAATTCTATTTCTTTTCTACATTTCTTTCATCCATGACATTTTGTCATATGGCATCCTAGTTTAGTTGCATGTAGTGTAGTTCTTTTGCAAATAGTTTAGATCACATAGTCTAATTAGTATATATGTAACACTTTTATTTTTTTAGCTTAGTTGAATTATGTATTTCATCTTAGTTTACTCTCATCCTTGCATTGCATATTCAAGATTTCTTTGACACTAGCATTCTTGCTCTTGCTCAAATAATCTCCCATCTCAAGGTTTACTAGCAAGAGTTGTGTTTCTAAGGCTCAGCTAAGAGCTTTTTTTGTGCTCATTTATATGCCTCTTGCACTCCATGATTAGGGAGCTCTAAGCCACCATTTCAAGCTTTGCAATCTATGGAAAACCTTGGATAGAAGGGTTTAGACACTAATACATTAGAGGTCAATTTGCGACGGTTGGAAAAGGTAATGTGTTTTTGGCTTTTTTTTTTCAAATTTAGCCCGATGCCGTCGCAATTGCGATGTCAGGCATCACAATTGCGATGACCGTGGGATATAAGAGAAAAAAAAACTGAAAACCCTCATTTGAAAGAAATCGCGCGAGAGATCACAGGGTTCTTCCAGAAAGGAAAGGCGAGAGATCACTTCAGCGAAAAGGAAAAAAGGGGCATTGAGTGAGGCGAACTCGATGCATTGAAAGGGCCGGGCACAGACCCACATCGGCAAGGTGCAAAACAAACAAACAGACATTCACCTTATGGCAATTTTTAATTTTTTTCCTTTCCCAAGTTTGATCTTGTAGATTGACTAATTTAAGTTCATTTTACTTTTTTTTGTTCTTCCTTTGGAGGGAAAATGGGAAATGAGAGTTTAAATGTCAAAATTCCAGTAAGGAAATTTGTCATCACACATATTCCTTTGTTTTTCTTTACCTCAGTCTAAGTCTCAGTTCCTCCTTGCTTGCGGGCTCCCACAATCTCCCACTCTGCTATCGAAGTTTTCTACTACCTTCTACTATCTAATTACCACTATCGGGTTTCACACCCACTCTCCATTCTTCCATTCTTGAGCTCCCTCTATCGGGTTTCTCCCCTCATTACACATCAGCTTCTGCATATTAAATCTCCCAAAAATACTCTTACCGGCCTCCAAAACTGGTAGAGTATCAACCAATTTTAAGAACAACCTCTCACTCCATCGTTATTGGGCTCAGCCTCACATGCACCACTATGTCTCCCTTCCAAGTCGGGCTTTCACTTTTTTGCTATCCTGACATTTCTCAACCATTTTTCACAGTGATAGGATGAAAATTGATTGTAAATCAAAGTAGATACAATTCAGACATGTCCTTCAGAATTACATAATCATGAACATTGGAAATTAGTGATTAATCAAAAAATCACATTTTTTGGCTTCATCAACACATTCCTCGCAGCATCATATGAAGTTCCTTACACAATTGGCAAATGTGGGCTTAGCAAAAACTTTGGTAAATTAAAAATTGCTTAAGTTTATTTAAAAACAACTTTCTGTTATACATAACAATTTTTTTGCTATCCAATATTTTACTTGATGTTGTTTCTAGAAGAGATTGTATATGTTTTTTGAATCACAATGTTTCAGATCTAACTCTATGATCTATCATCTAGATGTTAGAGAGCAGAAGGTTGTTGTGCTTTCTGGCATGTTTTGGCATGAGGGAGCAAGTACCAAAGTGTTGGGCCTATCATTCTTGCAGAGGGTGCTCCTGAGCTTCCCATTTCTACAAATGGTGTAACACTTGTTTAATTGCATGTTTAGTTTGGCATGCAGATGAGCATGTGTAATATTTTTCTTGTAGATCTATTTATTTTTCTTGCAGGGAGACATAGCATAATAAAAGGAAATATGGTTAAAAGTATTTGTTCAGAGCTCATTTTCAAATTGTTTGAAAGATTACTCAAGTCATTCTTTAAATGTATGGATTTGTGGTTTTTTCTGTCAATGCAAATCATGTTGTTGTTAGTAGGCTTAATTCCTTTTGATTACTATCTATGGCATTTTTTCATCTTCTTCACAGGGGCAGGAAAAGCCATACAAAAAGTTTCAAGCTGTCAGCGTAGCTTCTGTTATTGCTCAACTAGTTAACAATATACCAAAAAAATGCATCATTTATCCATCTGTATATTTTTACTATTTCTCTGAAGTTGAAAATGCTTCCTTTTGAATCTATTTATGTTAAAGCAGGATGTATCAGCATTGACTGTAGCAGAAAAACAAGTTACACAGATGGAAACTTGCATTGTTGCACTTACAGCTGACATTTGACACTTAGAGTTGATATGCACGTTTACATGAAATGCTGAAGTAAGATGCATATCAAATATATTGTCTTGAGTATTTCATGCCAAATTATGGGCTCTCTTGTTAAATGAGCATACACAGTTTAAATGGTATACTCTTACAAACTATTAGCTCTTTTGTTGCTCACTTACCTAATTTCCCTACAGCTACGAGCAGAAATTAACAATAAATATTTGACATATTATTAGTGTTGATTTTCTTAAGTTGGGCATTGATTTCAACCCATTCTGATTGATTTGTACAGATTCTTATAACCAGTTCCATATATTTAATTACATTTAGACACTATCTTTTAATGCTTTATTTCAGTGTGCTACATATTCTATTTCATATTTGTGATATATGATGAAAGTATTATAACATATGGAGGAATAGTCCATGAGTGGCATGGCCAATTGAAATGGTTTTAGTTTCAATTTTACACCATTTGATACAAATAATCAGTTTACCAATCCACCCCTAGGTTCATTCCATTTGCAGTAAAATCTTCATTACATAGAAAATGTTCACAAAATCTATGTCAATGCTCACACATCTTCTTGGACTTACGCAAATCTATGTCAATCCTCACACATTTTCTTGGACTTACGCAGGAACTATGCTGCCTTGCGGCTCTTGTTAAAATATGTTATCAACTTGACTTTTCTATTAAAGGCTCTCATGCTGAATTGAAAGCCAGGTAAAGAAAAAGATATTATACACTATTTTGTTAGTACCCTGTGCAGCACAACAAACTTGTTCTTACTATAAGAAAATTTTCTTTTCTTTTGTTTCATTGCAGATCTTCTGCTTGCACAGAGGTCTCTCCCCATCATTGGACACACTTGATAACATTCGAGCTTTGGATCACATACAGGAAGTGCATCTATACACATAAGTATAAAATTATTCTTTTCCCCGCAACACATATAACAACAATTTTAAGTGCTTGCAAGGTATATACTTATGAATAAATATTACATCCTGATTTAAATGTATGAAAACAATTTTCATTCCTTTTAAGCTTCATTCATCTTGAGGTGCAATTCACAAACTCAAGAATAGTGGCTTTTGTTCTTTAGGATACCTTTAGGGGAAGAGTATGTGAATGCCCCCTCGTGTTTGGAGTCCAATTTAGAGGAGATGGCTATTTAAACTGCTAAGGTTTGTTGAATCTAATTCTGAATAACATTGCTTGCTATTGTTGAATCTAATCTAATGTATATTTTAACTAGACTTGTAGCTTATATGTTTTGAAATTTTTGTTAGGCCTTGTAGTTTGTATGATTTGATTGCTGGAGAGCTTCTACAGCTAAGCAAGAAGGCCGTTGCACGAGTTATAGCCGCACGCTCGGGTATGAAAATTGTTTTTTTTAATTCTAATGTATATTTTAACTAGATGTTTAGCTTATATGTTTTGAAATTGCTTTTAGTGGCTTAATGTTGTAAGGTCTCTTGAAATAAGACCTTCAAGCGGTTGGTCAAAGTTTTACAAATAATCTTAGGAATAAAGTAAAAGAAAGTATTTGTTAAACTATTAAAGTATTTAGCTAGGTCTAAGAAGATTTGTGTACTTTCGACAGTTTTTCTTAGTTTTTGAAAGTTGTAGACTGAAGTTTTCATAGCCCGATTTTTGCTTCCTGCAAAGAACGATCATGTCAGATAATATAAGTGAAGAACAAAACAGGGAGACAATCGCTAGATTATGGTCTAACTTGAAAAGAAAAGGTGATGGAAAATGTTATTGTCCTTGCAATATTTGTAAGGGCTTAAACTGTAGAAGACTGCTAATCAAAACAGTTAAGAGACATTGTAGGGAGAATGGTCACATTGAAGGGGGGCATGACTATCATCCACTGGTAAGTCGTTCATTATATCATTTTAACAATTTATATACATATGAAATCACTTGATGATGAGTTTATGATCATGGTTTATTTATGTTAATCAATTTTATATAGGTTGATCTTCCCAGGGAAGTACATGATATGAACCACAACAATCCGAAGAATATGGTTTTCGAAGTGGAGGAACATGGAGGTGCAAATATCCAAGGTGAAGATAATGATCCCATGGAAGATGATGATCATGCGCCAGAAAACACAATTGAAGAGGATGGTATAAATACATTGATCCATGACACATCTAGTCCAAGCATATTTGATCATGATGATGATGATAGCCTCGATGTACCTCTACTTCAGAAGGCATACGAGCCCCTATACAAAGACTCCCAAACAACTCTTCTCTCTGCTGTATTGTTGTTGTTGAACTTGAAGGTTTACAATGGTTTATCCAACATAACAATGTCACGTATGTTAAGGTATGTCATATATGTCTTTATAGTTAACAAAGGGTGAATAATGTACCACTAATATTGTTTATATTAATAACTTATATTTTTTGTTGTAGATTGATAGGCGAGTTTCTGTTACCATCATCAAATATTCTACCTCGCTCATATCGAGAATTAACTATTGTTATGAAAGATATTGGAATGGAGTATGAAGCAATACATGCTTGTCCCAATGATCATATTATATATTATAAAGAACATGAATTTGCAACACAATGCCCTGCATGTTATACGAGTAAATATCAAATAGATCGACTAACAAAAAAGGTGCCTCAAAAGGTTCTTCATTACATCCCCATTATTCCATGGATGCGACAATTATTCAGGTGTAGTAGCTTGGCTCAATTTATGGATTATCATGCACGCAATAGAAGTCAAGATGACATTATTCAAATCCCTACAGATGGTTTGGCATTTATGCACATAGAGGAAAAGTGACAACACTTCAAAGAAGAACCTCGTAATCTCAGGCTTTCATTGGCAGCGGACGGTGTCAATCCATTTGGAGAGATGAGATCTGTTTACTCGGTGTGGCCTATTTTTGTTATCAACAATAATATTCCTCCGTGGATGTCAATAAAGAGAGAGCACATTATGTTGGCAATGATTGTTCCAGGTATCTTATCATTTGATAGTTATTAATTTACACGTACTTACAAATCTTGCAATAAAATGATCACAATAACTATGTAATGTTACTGTTCATTCAAGTAGGTAAATATCAAGTAAAAGATATGAATGTATACATTGAGCCTCTTATCGACGAGTTGGTGGAGTTATGGAATGGTGTCACTATGTATGACGTGTTTAGACCAATACGACAAAGACAATTTTAATTCCATACAATACTTGCATGGACAATACATGATGCCCCAGGGCTAACACATTTTTGTGGTATGTTATAGTGAATTCAAGTTGCGCACAATAATTCTAATTATAAAAGTCAACATATTTAATAATCCAATTACATCATTATCTTGTAGGTCTTCAAACAAAGGGAAAATTTGCATGTCCAGTTTGTGGTCCAAAGATGAAATCTCGTCATTCAAAAAGTTTAGGAAAGCAGGTGTTTGATGAGTGTAGACACTTCCTCCACAGGAATCATAAGTATCAAAGTACGAAAAAACATCTTTTCAATGGGAAAGAAGAGACTACATCAAAGCCATGAAGAATGACACCTCGCCTATGGAAGTTGGAATATAATAGAATTAATCGTCGAGGTAATGTCGTTCCACCTAATGGTTTATGTTTGTAATTTATATATTTCTATTGTGATTTTTGTTGACTAATTGTGTAATTGATGATCATGAAGGTCATCAAGGCAATACTGAAAACCTTCCAAAGGGACTAAAAAGCTATCCTAGACAATTTAGTAGGTTGCCCTACTATGAGCACTTACAAATTGTGCATTTGTTTGATACTATGCATATTGGAAAGAATATAACAAAGACATTGTGGAAAATATTGGATGGAAGGCGTGACAAAGAAAAAATTGTCAAAATTTGTAATGACATACATGAATCCAATCATGCATTGAAAAATTTCATTCACTCAAATAGAAACAGAGATCAGATTAATATAAGTGCCCTTCCATGGTTATTAACGGAGCAGCAAAGTGATGCCATAAAAGAAGTCATACAAAAAATTTGATTTCCCACAGGATTTGCTGCGAACATAAACAATCTCATATAAAAAAAAAGTGAATTTGGGCCAGGGCTCAAAACCCATGATTGGCATACTTTCGTCAAGGTAAGTTATGTTCTTCTGTATTTACAATATATTCATAAACTATGTGAATTGTTCGTTATGTTATGTTAGAAAACAATGAAATGATTGGTTTATAATTACTGCAGTATGTGCTTCCTCTATCTCTCCTAGAGCACTTCAACAATAACATCAAACAAGTGATATACGATCTTGGAAAATATATGAGGTAAGCAGTAATATCTGTTCAATTTGTTGTATATATTTATTATATTCGTGATTTTTTTTTCTTGCTATGTAATCTATTGTATATTATTTTTTAAAGTCTCATATCTATATATTTTTTGTGACTTGAATCTCTTAATGTAGGTGGTTGTCATCTAAAGAAATCCATAAAGAAGATATAAACTATTGGAAGAGAAGAATTCCTCATTTACTGTGTGAAATGCAAAAGTGTCTACCTCCAACTTTTTTCAATGCACATGAACACTACCTCATACACCTAGTTGAGGAGATTGAATTGTGTGGACCTGTACACACTAGGTCAATGTGGATGGTTGAGAGGCATTTGAAATCTTTGAAGGCTTTGGTTTGACAAAGAGCACATCCTGAGGGTTCTATGGTAGAGGGATATATGGTATACCAGACTATGGTGTACATTACTGAATATCTTCCTAAGTTTGCATCAAATATCCATGTAGATCGCATTTGGGATCTCGAGCCTTTTAAAAAATTAGAAGGGGAGTACTTGATGGGGAAAGGTACATTGAGGAAAGTGAGAGGTAATAAATTATAAGATGTTATTGTAATAAATTATTTCTTAATCTTCAAAATAAATCGGTTGTAAGTTGTCTATTTTTTTTTTTGTACAGGTGCTCAAGAGTGGGATGCACTACATTTGTATATTGCAAACAATCTTGATTGGATGATGGTATGGATTGAATGATGTCAACATTCTGGTCACACATTAACATGGGAAGGTGTATCTTCATTGGTTAAAGAAGCTCATCGTAATGGAGATTCCAATGTTACGCAAAGGGAAATAGATTTAGCACGTGGTTCAAGAGATTTCCAGGTACGTAAAAATTTATTAATCACCCGTATGTTTATCAACTCACGATACAATAATTTTGATATGTTTCACATATTATTGTAGGTTAAACACCACAAGGCTATGTTCTGTAATGGTCAGAAATTTCGCGTCAAAGTGTTGGATGACACAAAGAAAACTTTTGATTCAGGAATAATTGCAGTCTTTCAAGTGACTAATATTTCATCTAGAAACGACTTACATCCTCAAGAGTCTGAAAATCGATACTATGGCATTTTGGATGAGATAATTGAGTGTGACTTTAGTTCCTTCAAATTAGTACTCTTCGTTGTCAAATGGTATAGGCTATGACTTAATCCAAATGATCCTGATAGAACTGCTATTGAACATGATAATGGATTTACAATGGTTAATACAAGGTCGTTTGAGCCAGTTGGGGATGAGCCTTATGCTCTTCCAAGCCAATGTGAGCAGGTATTTTACTCAGAGGTTCCACAAAAATCGGGTTGGTCATTTGTTGTTAGACATGAACTGAGAGGAAGGCCAATAAAGTATAATGCGATGGAAGAAGAAGATACCAAAGAAGTAGAAGATGATGTAGATAGTGATCATGATTGACAGTTATTGGATGATTTTCCTGACACAAATTTTCATGAAGAAGAAGAAGAAGATGATGACGATGATGCTGCTACTGATGATGATGATGAAGATGATGTTGATGTTGATGATGATGTTGATGATGACGACGATGACGACAATGACAACGACGATGATGGCGAGGAGGATGATGATGACAACGATAATGATGATGACGAGGACGACGATGATGATGATGATGATGATGATGATGATGACGACGAGGATGATGATGATGGAATTTAGAGGTATGCCATCAATCCTTAATCTATTTAATATTCATTTCTTGATAGAAATATATTTTTCTTATATATATGGTTACATAGTTTATTCATTATCTATTTAAAAGCTACAAGTTTCAACTACAAATAGAATACTGCTAATCTAAATTAACTATTAATCTAAATTAATTAAATAAAACTATTTAAAACACATATTGATGAGTGAATGTATTGAGCCTTATTTTCTTTTGGGTCAAAAGCATTTGTAAGTGTTTAGTTTAGAAAAGGGAATTCATTAAATATCTATAAAAGGGAGTTTTACCTAGAATAAAATTCATAGGGAAAACATAATATAAGTGCTTACCCAATTTTTTGGTTAATAATTCAAGTATCTCTAACATTTCATTTTAGAATAGGAATAACATTGTATCAGTATGTTGATTTACAGACTAAAACTAGAAAACTTATTTCAGTACATGTATTTGGATCTATGGGATTTACACGGTAAGTAAAAAGAAACCAGTAATCCATTTTAAAATTATTATAATGGGTTTTGGAAGAAATTACAGTTATCTTAATTAATATAAAATATCTAACTGAATTTCAAAATTTTATGCAAGTGGCTTTAGTCTAGGTGTTTCCTCCACCTCCACACACATCAAACAACTTCAAATAGCATGTCCCCAAGGTGACTAAGCCCTCAACTCATCAGCTGATACAAAAACCCAGTTTTAGCCCTTCACTAGGCCTACTTCCCTAGTAGGCTTATAATGTGAGCCTGATTTAAGTGTTTTATTGTGTAACTTTTAATGTTTTTAATTTTTATGTGATGCTAATGATGGATGTGATTATGATTATGATGTGATTATGCTCACGATAATTGAATTACATTTGCAAGAAATTGAACCCCTTTTAGGAGCATCCGGCACAGTCTCATGGATCGACATGTATAAGTCAATACTCCTTATAGACAGTCTATTTAATACACTTATCAATAGTAAGATTGATGTCTTCTAAGATCTCTCCTATTTGTAGGTACCAGAAAATAGGTATTTGTCAGAAGTGTCTTCCTCGAGTGAGGGAAATATAGGAATAGAAGAGGAAAGTGAGACATGCAGTTTATCTAGAGCAGGGAGATTAACTAGAGGTCAAAGGACTAGAAGGAAATTCAATAAACGCATGAAATTTTTCCTTGCTCAAGGGGGGTCATGTTCTTATGATGATGAGATGGAAGGTGACATCGAGGTGCCCTTGAGGTACCAACATCTACAAAAACATTGGGTACCCAAGGAACTTCCTCCAATAAACACTAATTTTTGTGTTAACAAGAGGATATATCGCATAGCACCATCATCACTACATGGTTTGGGCCTATTTTCTATGGACGACATAAAGGTGTCTTACAACAAAGTTTTTGAATTGATGGAGTATGTTGGACCATGTTACGATTACAAAAGTTGGATGCATATTGTTAAATATAAAAAAAGTATGCGCAGGTATGCCCTCTCGAAAAATTATATACAATAGCAAGACAATAATCAAAGTAAAAGTGTGGCTATATACATTGATGGAAGGCCAAAAGTAATAGGGAATATTGCGGGTTTTATAAATAGTACACGACCTGGGTCAACTATAAAGCAACCCAATTGCATATTTGAGGCGCGCAAGGGAAATCGTGTATTCATCTGTGCGATAAAATCAATACGTGCAGGGGAAGAGCTTCTTATTGATTACAATTTGAACCACATAGATAAAAATGAGGCTACTATCATGGGGGTGGTACATACTATTAAACCAACTTCTAATCAATGACTCCAACATACCATTTAGTCAATAAATTTTTGGCTAACATTTTTATACTTCATCTTTGACACAGGGGCACAATATGGAGCAACCGCCCGGAGGGGATGTTGACGATGCTCCCGGCTCATCTATACATGAGCAGGTAAAACTCATTTGTAATTGTGCAAACTAGATAGAAGCAAAATGTTATTTTTTTAATGTTGTTTTCTTTATTGTTTTGGATTAATTTTGATAATACTAATACTATTGTTGTCACAGAGGGCTAGTGGTCGGAGGGAGGGAAAGGAACTTGCAGTCCCTCAGCAGGCCCCCCCTGAGGAGGACCCTTTCTATATCGATTTAGCAGAGACCGATGACCCGATTGGTTCGATTAAAATTAATTTAAAGAAAATTAGCAAAGAAATTCTACGTTTGGAAACCATAAAGCCTATGACTCAACAAATAAAAGATAGGGCATCTGAATTGTTGCACACCTCTGAGCCCTTAAAAGTAAGTATTAATGAAATTTTTAATTATAACAAGAGTTCAATAATGATTTTTATGTTATGCTCTTTTATGGCATTAATTAAAATATGGATATGTTGTCTTTATAGAGTTTTTTGCTTGATTTCGAGCCCCATTCCCATGATGAGGGTGCTGCAGGTGGTTTAGGTAGATTGCATGTTCCATTCCCCACTTCTATTTTCCACTGAATATATATAGGAATGATCATAATCATTGACAATACATGCTCGAACAATCCTTTTTTTTAATTCTCTAACAATCTTGTCCATGCTAGTCCACGCGTTCTATATTTATGCATGCTCTAACAATTTTATTCTTCAGCTTCACATCAATTGAATCCACGATGACGCCGCCTCCATCCAGGACAACCACAAATCTCTTTATGACTGTTGAGTCAGCAACACACAGCTTACATGCATCGACTGTTGCACCATCTGCTGGTACACAAATCCCTCTTTTTCTCTCTTATGACAGCAACAAACAGTTTCTTTTTTACAACTTTATAACATCAATTATCATTTGTTCTTTTATACTTCGATCGTGACAAAGACTTATGAAACTTATGAAACTTTTTGCAATAGGACCTGCAACATCATTTCCTGGATGTTCCTATGTTCCTAGTACGCGAACGGTGAAGGATGTCACATTGATCATCAGCGACGATGAAGGCATTCCATTAAAAGTAGCCAAAGTTCCAGGTACTTTAAAGTTATTATTATTCTATAGTGATATAATAGTAATTTAGTTTTTTATCACTCTTCATCGACTAATGATCCCATGATTGTTTTGTAGGGAATGATCTTTTTTGGAGAAAACTTGGTGATGAGTGTTTGCGAATATTTGGGCCCACCATGTGTACCTGGTGGAACATCATATCCTAACTAAAACCCCAAACCACTATTTTGATTTCATATCATTGCTATAATAGTTTTCCTTTTTGTCCATTTTTTGAACTATATTAAAGGTAGCTTCACTTCATTTATGAGTCTAACATGTTTTTTTTTACTTAAAAGGTCAAATCACCAATGCAAACTGTTGAAGGATGATCTTATAGAGAGCATGAACCAACTCTTTGGACCTCGTGCATTTGAGAGAAACAAGCTCCTGTAAAAAGCTGGTTTATGTTTGAAGTATATTAGGGACTAGTACAGAAAAAATTTATGGGATAACCCTAGGTACGAGCGTCCGCCCTATGTTCCTGAGGCTGAGTGGCAGGCTCTGATTTTGGATGGAAAGTATAAAGCTGACAAGAAAAATAATATTACACCAGTGGAGAGTACAGCAAGGTATGTGATACTGTTGAGAATCTAATTATGTACTAATTAACCTCCATATTTATACTATCTAACATATTTCAAACTTTTCATAGATTTCCTGACACATCAAAGGCAATAAAGGTAAGACTAGAAAAGCACGGGACACACAAGCTCGGCTCTAGTGGTTTTTCGAAACTTCAAGCAAGAGTTGTAAGTATTAGTAAATGAAAAATTGTGTCAAATTTTTTATATAATGTGAAGGGAAATGCTAGGACTCCCTTATTTAGCTCATCAATTATAAATAGGTCAATAGAATATAATAACAGTAGTGGATTTTCATATTCAATATAAACAATTCAACAATTGAAGTCAAGACTCTGCAATCTAGATTAGTGAAGAAAACTTGTGATTCACTAATATGACATTATTTAAAATCTCACCCTTGACTGAATTTTCCTCCAATAGTTGAGAATAAAGGCAGTGATTGAAAGAATGAGGGAATGCAGCAACACTTGCAGCCATTTTTATTTCCAAAGAGCTGAACTAACTCTTACCCAAATTAAGAATTTGGAGAAAATATGTTGGTAAAAGCAAAGCATACAAACACGCAACATTTATATAGTAGATTACTCCATCAAAACTGCTCGATTTTTCTCCTATTATATTGTGATGGATATAGATGATTTGCTGTTGATATTTTAACTACCCTCCGTTGGTTGATGAAACAATGCAGGTAAAATTCACCATACCACGCAAAAATGCAGGGCTCAGAGTTCAAGAGATGCCTCACAGAAGACGATAAGAGAATTGGCTTCCAACAAGGCTATAGAGCCGTGGCTGAACGGATATGAGCTGAAATTAGTGTGGAAGGTTCTAATACTAATGCATCTGAGCCACAAGTAAATAAGCTAAATGAAATTTATTTCAAATTGAATACTTTACCAATTAGTCTATTTGATGTTAAGTTCCAATATAAAGTGAGTATATCTGTTTTAAGCAAGCAATGATAACAATGCGTAGGATGTTGGAATGCAGCCTGACAATCCTTCTACACAATCTATGGATGTCGAAAGTTTGCATGATGTGCATCCCAGTGGTGGAGGTATACATTTGCTATTATATTTTTTATATGTAATTGCAATTGGTGTTTGGATTAACGTAACATTTTGTATAGCAGCTATAGAGGATCGAGGGGTCGATGTTCATGACTGTGTTGACGTTGAGTCTAGACAAAATGATGTGGTCAGATCAGGTAAAGAGACACAGTTATGTTATTTAAAATAATTAAATACTTGTAACAATTATAATAAATTATTTTTAATTTAACTCTTTTATTTGTTATTGTAGAGGACCCCCCTTTGCAACAGCATAGGAATTTGAGATCATCAAGAATAGAGAACAAAACAACTGATGAGGGGGGAATTGATGATGACACTGATGCTCCTCTTAAAGCTTACATAGAAAAAAGAAATAGAAAGAAAAAAAAAGAAATGATTGTCACTACATACCTTAATTGATAATGACTATATTTTATGTCTCAATGAATTTAATTATGTGCTAATGAATGTTCATGAATTATGTGTTAATGCAAAATATTGATGAATGTTGCATGTTAACGAATCTAATGTGTTAATGAATGTTATCATGTGATATTGATTGAATGTTACATTTTATTAATGGTTGAAAGAATGAATGAATGTTAGATGTTAACGGGGAATGTAGAGTGATGTTAGGGGGAGGGGGATGGGGCCAAATGAGCTTCCACCTTCACGTGGTTGGCCCTGTTTAGTAGAGAATATTAAACTATTCTCAAAACAAAGTGAAGCTCAATAAGATACTTGTTATTACCTTTTTTTAAAAAAATTGTGTGCTTTAGCCTTGATTTTTGATCATGACATTAACCTTTAAAAAAATCCATGGTTAAGAACATTTGGGTTGGAGTGGTGCTTAGGTGGGTAACATCTCGAGAAAGCCTAGCGCTTCACCTCCGTGAGCAAACCTAGATGCAATGAGTATTTAGTGTTCTATTCATTCTAATGAGAAAGAAGTTATTGTGAAACACTACTCATAAACATAGACCAATGAGTTTGACCGAAAACTACACAATTGAATCCTGATAGCAACATCACAACATTAAAAAAACTTATAACTTGTTAATGCACAAGAAAATTTTGTGTCAATAACAATAGTTTTTGGCTAGTTGAAAATAATACTTATCTAAGTTGTTTGTACTTCCTCATGTAAGACATTTGATATTTACTTTATTGATACTAGAAGAAAATATAATGAACTCCTCCTTAGACCGTTGAAGATAATAATGCAACAAAACCAAATCTATAAAAATTAAGAAGAGTGTTGACATAAGAGAAAACAAGAGGAGAAAAGAAACATAAGATATATACTCAAATAACCACCCTACCCCAAAACACACGAATGTGTGTTAATTCTCCATATAGGTTGTGATACACTCATAAACTCCAATGCTTCATAAGATATCACCACTCTAATTTCTTATGAGTTCAAATACCATTTCCTTAAAAAAGCCAAATAAAATTGTCCATTCAATCTTCATCCAAGCCTTCAATTGGAGCATTATGAAATGTAGGCGATCAAACAAGTCCTCAAGTTTATAAGTGGCACACGTATACTTCCCCTGTAGGCCATTCAAAACATTTGGTGATTCCTTCCAGCTTGAACCTCCACTTCCTCGCAGTTTGACATGTTACTTGGATGGTCTGGCCTTTTAATCAGGCTTCAAATTATTACAAAAATTGTGTTATGGCAAGCCCTAGGCTCATAGCATTGTCTCTATCCATACCTTAATCAATCTGCAAGCTCAATTTAGGATGCAATTTTCTAAAGTCTGCCCAACTAAACTTCCCAAGAAGACCACCCCGCCGAAAGGGATGAGACTCTTCTAACAAATGTGTGTACTATATGCCTAAGGCGGAATAAAGTTTTACCAATGGAAGCCCTCTTGACACATACAGCAATATTATGCTCCTCCCCACCAATCATAGTAGTGAATGGATCCATTCTTGTGGTCTAAGATCTATAAGCTGGGGTGTAATTTATTTTTGGCTGGTATGCCCACATTCTTTGGCAACTGCTCAAATTAAACAACAATTGTTTTCAACATCATCAATGGCTACTTCCACGTCAGTTTGGTCCCATCTCCTGGCAATAAGAACTATTTCATTAAAACCCCAAATCTTACATGGACATTATATTTTTATTCTACCATATTTTGTGCAGCTTAATCCCCGATTCCTTCACTTGCCACACAAATTGTGCCAATAAGGGCCTGGTTTTCTTTGGCTGTTTCTACATTGATATTGGTTGGTTTCTGTGACATGTCAGCATAAATGTGGGCAACCAATACACTATTGATTTTGGGAGGATGTAAGATGCTACATGCCTATCAACCCCAAATACTACAAAATACATTTAATTTATAAATAACAATGTGCATGGTTGGGGTTAACGAGTAGTTCATCCATGTGCTTGGTTCTGATTTGATGAAAACTAAATCTCTTAATAACCTGCCTCAAAAAACAATTTGGCAATTGAGATTGGATATTAAAAACCACATATCTGGCTGTTTGGATGGTTTGCTTGTAACTATGTAATTAATGCATTGGATTCCGATTGGATCAGAATTTTGCTAATACCCATTTTGTCTGAATTGTTAAGGTAGCTCTTCCACAAGAATTTTTTTCTGCTTTAGATAACTTGCATTTCATTGCAGGTTTTTGTGGTGTATTGATTGGAAAGTAATAGTGGCTCATTTCAAAAAATTATCAAATTTGTGGGATACTCAGCTTCAGAACCTGCACAAACATACTCATGTTAAATATTTTTATGGATCTGTCCAAAGAGTTCTCTTAGAGATTGCAAGTTCTTGCAATCCATACTACTAAATGGAATTGCTTCTGTGAAGATTGTGCAACAAGTGGATTTAAAGAACTAATAAAATTTAGAATAGATAAGTGTGATTGCTATCGTTTGGAAAGAATGCATGTTTTCTACTTCTCAATAACTTTGCTTACATCGTTCTTTGTTACCTCTTACAAGAACTGGGACGATGGTAGGAGAGGTGGACAACAGTGTTTGGAGTTCTCTTCGGTGATTTAGGTAAAATGCCATTATGCAATTCCATGCTCTATGGTGTTCTGATTTGGTTTGATAGCTTCTTCTGTTGTGAAATTTGGGTTTTTAGCCTTCGTCCCTGTTTAATACTAGTGTACAAATTTGTTATAGATTTGGAGTCTTGATTTTACTATTGAGTTTGTATTCCTTATCTCTTCTGTGCTCTTTAACCTTGAGCAGTCAAATGATGAAAACATTGACAATATCTAGTTAGGGCTGTGTAATATTGTTCCATGCCTTCACTGGCCTAAATTTAGTTGTTGTAGGTATTGGTCTCTTGGATTGTTTGGTTCTACCAATCCACCCTTCTACATCGTTATTCTATAGGATCCTTGAGGTTGTCAACCTCTTAAAACTTATACCAAAACCATTATGTCCTGAAATCCTCACGCTGCTGCTTGTGATGGCTAGGAAATTCAGTTTGCCTGTCTTTACTGGTGGCTGTGTCAGATTGCGTAACCTCCAAGTGAGCTGTTGTTTCACACTGGGGTCTTTCTAACAGGATCCATTAAAGTTTGGATAAATTACATCTACATAGGCGAGTGTATGAGCCACTTCATTGAACTTCATATTTTGCATTGCAAAATTTGCTTTAGGTGTTTTGTAATTAATTAGCATCTCATCATCTTATTCAAATTCCATTTTTATTCTTTAATTGTAACAAGCTCGATTTTACATATAATGATGTGTGTGTTCTGTTCTTCTATTTAAGATAGTATGGTCCTATAATTCACTAACTTCAATGTCTGATTCCTGTTACTATGATTTAATTTGACACTTGGTTATTGATATAAATTAAAGCAAGCTTGTATATATCTCTATTGGCACAACCCATGGAGCTTCATCCTCATACCAATGATTCTTTAGCAAGCTACACCTTATTAGAATTATAATTTTATAGTAAAAATTATAAATTCTAGAAGCATGGGTAGCAAAAAGGCAAGAATATATATTTCATTTAGCCACGTAATGGAGTCAGAAGATCGAGAGGATGTCGTTACCATCTCCAACACCAGCCGAGGGAGAAACAACAGGGCACCGGCAAACAATATGTGTACAACCAACCTCCACAATAAGAAGAGCAAATGGAATGGAAGTTTCTCGGTGTGCCATCCAATTTCTTGATATGACTCATAGGCCCATTGATTTGATACTTTGGGGCTTAGCAGCCGAGCAAGTGGGTAGTGAATTGCAACAAAGCTACTACTTGCAAGACACTACAGTTCTAGTCGTTAAGGGAGGCTGTGTTACTGAGTTCAATGGAAGAGTACTCAACACCATAGGTAATACACAACTGATGATCAATCTCAAAATTCTAGAGACAACAGAGTTAAAGTAATGGTTCGATGATAATGTTAAGGACAATGGTTAGCCATCGATTAGCTATGCCCCACAACCTCCTGCAGTATTGAGAATGACAATTCATGACATACATGATCAAATTGTGCGTTCTACTTGTGCTATAAAGTGCATCGTGAAAGCAACCATTATAGAGGTCAATACAGACAAGCTATCCTACCCAGCTTGCCCCAACCAAGTGGCAGGAAAGCAATGCAAGAAAAAGTTGTCTGAAAATGCAAATGAAGAATGGTACGGTAAAAAATGTGACAAGCAATTTACGAACTGCAATTATAGCTACATGGTTCACCTATAATTGCAAGACCACACTGGGGAGCTATGGGCAACCGCATTTGATGAAGGAGCAATACAACTACTCGACATGACTGCGAAACATTGCTAGAGCTAGCAGCTGAAGATGATGCTTGTAGTAGGGCCGTTGTGGTGGCGACGACAATTGACATCACCGCCACAGCGGCCCCGCCATATTGCTAACCACGGACGTCGCAATTGTGACGTCCGCACACACATTGCGACAAAATAAGCATCGTGTGCATAGCGACACCATCGCAATTGATGATTTTGCATTGCAATTGCGACACATTCGCAAACATTGCGATGACCAGCGGCATCGATAGCAGTGCTACCGCGCCGCTGGCATCGTCGCAAGTTTCCATGGACGTCGCAAGTGTGACACCCACAGAAGAACTGTAAAGGCTCCTGCCTCAGCGAACCCGTGGGCAGATGCTGACGCCACCCCGTCGCAATGCGTGGTGAAGATGTCAAAATTGTGACAGGAACCACATCCATTGCGACGGGAGCAATGATGGGTTAGAATGTTGAGCTTGCGATGGATAGGCATCAAAATTGTGATGTCCAAGAATAGACGTCATAATTTGTGACTAAAAAAGAATGATGTCTGCTGCCGTTGCAGTGGCGACACATTTGCGTCGCAATTCTGACACTTGGCCGTCGCAAATCGATGCCAAATGTATTAGTGAGAGAAGTGTACTTTTTTTAGTGTACATTTTTGACATCCATCATGGGGCTTGAATCAAGTTTCTAGCTCCATTTTCTTTCATTTCTTATTTATAGTTATTTATAGCAACATATTGGATCTAATAAAGTGGTTTTATAGAGTTCTCACTTTGGTTTTAAGGCATATCCATATGCAGATTGGTTTGAAGGCCAAAACCCTAGGTTTTTGAAGATTTGATCATATCTCCTAAACCACTTGAGTTTGGTTTTGAAAATTTGTTTCTAGGTTGACTATGTTCTGAGATGTCTCAATCTAATTTTCAAATCATTTTGACTTGATTTGCATCAATTATGAATTTTTCTTTATTTTTCATAAAAACTTATTTCTTGTCACAAATCAATGAATTTTTTTAGAAAAAATTACATTTTAAGAAAGGATTTTGAATTCTATAGGGGGTACTTTCTTTATGTTTTTAATTTTGAGGTCATTTTAAGGATCAAAAACTCAATTTGATAAATCTAATCTATTTTGACAAAATGGGTCCCTAGGGCACAAATGAAGAGATTTTATTTAATTTTTTGCATTTTTGGAATTTGATTTTTAGTGGGGTCTCTTCTTTTCATTTTTGTTTTTGGATACAAAATCATAGGGAAAAAGTCCAATCTTGTTGAGTAGGTCAAAAGAAATGAGTAAAAATGAGAGCATTTGTGATTAACTTGCACTTTCTTTGCATACACCTGGTTGGAAGATAACTTGAATCTTTGAGGAAACTAACCACTTTTTTTGCAGGTCTTACTTGGTTATTATGCCCTAACCTTGGTTTCTTTGCAGGAAGTTTCTCATTTTCATTGCTAAAAAGAACACATGTCAAAGCTTCAAATGCACAAGGGCTATTAACAGTTGTTTGTAGGGCTTCCCAATGCATAAAAACCAAATTTTCTTGTATTTCTTTTATTCCATGTGTGGCATTCTATTAGTTTCTTTCATTTCTTAGGCACATTAAAATTACAATTGGGGTTCCTTGATGATAGGAGAGTATGCTCTTCACCCTTTTGGTGAATCTAAAATCTTAACCCACCTTTAGATTTTGAAAGCAAGGGGGTAATTGAATCTTCTTGGTTTGTTTGGGGGAAGAAATCAAGATAGGAGAGTATGCTCTTCACCCTTGAGGTGAATCATAAATCTTGACCCTTGAGAGTGGATCCATTTTGTGGTAGTTAGAATCCTTTAGAGGGCCTACTCTCTGACAACCTGAGAGGAATAACCCAAGTGGGGACAAGAAAATAACTCATCTCTTCTAACCCACTATAAAATCAAGGCTATCAAGGACACAAAACCTTGGTATACCTAGTGTTTGTCTTTGCTTAGTGTGATGCTTATGAGATTTCAACCATAAGGAGATCATTAGGTAAGAATTCTTAAGGTGCTCTCATGACTGTGAGGTCTGTTACCCACCACAATGTGGGGTGTCCCTTAATTGGGTGCAAGAGGAACATTATGAATAGAAGCCCTTCCTAAACATCCTAGGTTAGTAGCTACCCTATTTTTCTACTCAACTTCTTAGTACAAGGATCAATCTTAGTGGACTACCTAGATCAACCCAAGATTTTACACTCACCATATGTGTTCCCTTGGTTATGCTTATGGCACTTCCATGACAAAGACAATATCTCTTGTGGGTAACCACTATGTGTGAGGTGAAGGAGCATCAAGCAATGGCCAAGTTGTTGAATAATGAACTATGACTTTTAGGTAGATATTTCTTGATGTGTTCTTGAATGTGCTAGACCTATGGAAATCTTTTGAACATACACATGGCGATAGTTCTAGGGCTTTCTTTTAAGACCTCACATATTCTTGTATCATGCAAGGTTTCTTTGTCCCTTGCTTGATTTTTTGAAGACTACTCCATGTGTCACTATCTTGCTTGGAAAGAAATTTCTTTTGAACATCAAACTTTCTATGCTATTAACTATTGTCAAACTTTGTCAACCAAGTCAAAACATAAAGTTCAAATATTTTCTTATGTTGCTTTCTATGGGGAGTCTCATCATTTGACTTTTCTTTTTTATGTCTCTAGTGCTTGAACATGCTTAAAGTGGCTCTTTGGTCATAGTGCTCTTGATCTTTATATCTTCATGGTCTATGTCCACTTTCTAGTTATCTTTTTGCTGAAATGGTTACCTTGATTTCTTGACTACACTCTTATGTTGGGAAAGTTGTTCACTTGTCACTGTGCTTGCTCTATCTACTTGACTATTTGGCTTCTTTCCTAGATCTTGACTTGAGTCACTAGTGTTGTAAGTTTCTTGGAAACTTTCTTGACAAGTTAGTTTACTCTATCTTTACTATTTTGGCAAGTGAGCACTCTACCTCTCTAGTTTGGACATCAAGTTATCTTGTGTCACCTTCTTAGCTTCGTCTAGTCTCCTTCGTGCTTGATTATCTATCTAAGACTATGGCATTCAAACGTTATGCTACCAAACCTCAACCAAAGCTAGATGATTATGATATCCTCCATGCCACTAAAGAGTTTCAAGATCTATATGCTCAATACAAAGAACTAGAAGAGACAAATGATCTTTCTTACCTTCATTTCTCTAAGTGTATGCTAGGAATGAAGTCTAAACTTGAGAAAATATTAGAGGAGAAGATTTCATTCTTAAATGAATCTCCCTTAATACCTTTACATACACATGGTTCATCTTCTTCAAGGTCTACATATTCTACTCCAAGACATCAAATGTCTTCATCTTCTAAATCTAAAGACCTCCTTAGAGAGAAAGAAAGTGATACCTCCTTTGAGCCTATTCCAATCTATCATTATGGACCTATCTTTGACCAAGACAATAATTAAGACATGGATGCATACCATTCACTTGCCAAACAACAAAAGGACTCTTGACATACTTTTGCTAGAACTTTTTCTCCATTGGAAGATTCTTATGATGACACTTTGCAAATAGTTCTTGGCACCAAGCTCATCACATTACCTAAGTATAGCTCATATGGAAACCCATTCTTGGATATCTATTGTGCTTATCATTGACATAATGAGCATAGTACTTCAAATTGAATTGAGCTGAAACATAAAATCCAAGATCTTATTGATAATGGGATTATTGATACCTCTAATGACTCATGTGATGAGGATACTTTTCTTGAGAAAGATCATATTAATGAGCCAATGTCTAGTGATGGTTTCCTTGATACCTCCACTTCTTCCAACACTCATGCACCTCCCAACACTTCAAACCTTTCCAACATGACTCCATCAAACAAAGAACCTAGTGCTTTCCATATGGACTATGTGTACCCTCAAGGGATACCTCTAAAATAAACCCAAGCTAACCTTCACTTCACTGCAAATATTTTCCATGCTACTAAGCCTAAAGATCCAAGCACTACTCCATTTACTCTTCATTCTCCCTTGTCCTTAGAAGTGGCTCCATGTCAAGAGGACTCTCAAAAAGAAAAAAGCTATAAATTTCAAGAAAGATCAAAATCAAGCACCCTTTCATCTCCTTCAAAATTTTACCCCTCCGTATCTTATGTCTTTTTCATCCCCCAAGAATGATGAAGATACCACTTCCATTTCCCTTGAGCTTATTAAAAATTATGAGAAAAATTCTCTTCCTATGTTATCCAAAGCTACTTGTCAAGATCAAAGTGTCGCCTCATGTTCTACTTCTCCATATCCACTTCAAAATTGTGCTCAAGCTTCAAGTGCTCCTATTAAAAATGTTGTTCCTATCAAAGCTACTCATGAGTCTATTGATGGATTTGACTATGTTTCTCACTCTAAAGATGTCAATATCCCTTCTCACTATCCATTTGCATATCCAAATTCTATCCTTTGTCCTTATCCATCAAAGCTAAAGCCTTCAAACCTTCCATCTATGTTGGGACCTTATGTTCCTTCATCTCCTACATTTTCCACTCCTAATTCTCCCACCATACCTCAAGATCAACAAAGATACTCATCCTTGATGAATGTCCACCCTTCTATCCATCTAAACCAGTGATATCATCCTTATTCATCCACAAATCCCAAGTCTTTTGGAAGTGAGAATAAACATAAGAATCCATTGAAAAATGAAGATCACTATGTACCATCTAATCAACATGTGAATGCAAAGAAGAAATTCAAGAGACCACAAAGGTCCACTATTAAAAAAGCTAAATCAAAGAAAGTATGGATTCCTAAACCAATTATTGAAGAAATCTTTTCTGAAGTATCCAAAGGAAAATCTAAAGTATATGGATTCCCAAGTCTCTCTTGAAAGACTTGAACATTGAAAAGAAATAAAAGTTGACATTCAAGCTTCCAAAGGCTTTCATTCCATCTTCTTCCAAAAATATTCCTAAAAATATTCCAAAGCCTTCCACTCCACTTTTTTCCAAGTCTCTTCTACCACCTCATTTATCTAAACCTCAAGTTATTTCATCTATGATTCCTCCATCATTCCAACACCCTTCAAGGTGTGTGTTAATGTTGATCTTGTGCAATATTTCAGCTACCCTCATGAAATCCTCTAAAGCTTACACTTACTTTATATACATGAACTCTTATCCTCCATATACTCTTCCTACTATCATCTCCCTTTCATCACCCTATCAACATCTTTGAGCATACTTATCTATGGTTTTAGCTTATCATGACTTATCCTTCGTATAAGAGCATTATCTAAATTGAAAAAAAACTTCACCTATTTCTAAAAATTCCAAAAAAAAAAGAAAATATTCAAAAAAGAAAAAAAAATGTGCCTTGGTGAAAACCACTTCTTGTGGCACCTTGGTAGCAAAAGTAAAGAGAAATAAAATTCATCCTATGGTGAAAACTACTTCTTCTAGCACCTTGGATTAAGTACCATGATGAAAATCTGGCAAACAAGAATCATGTGTAATTCTTCCATCATCCATCTATTCCCTCTTCTCTTTTTGATCTTGACAATGTTGAGCTATCTTTGCATATTGACTATCTTATCCATGAGATTCTCTTTTGTGCTTACTCATTCATTCATATCCTTCATATCCAACTTTATTCTTATTGCTCTATCCCATCGCTATCCTATCTAGTTGACCCCTTGGTCTTGATCACACAAAAAAAACATGGTTCTCATAGGTCTCTTGACATGGCTACTCTTTTGCATGCTTTCATGCTATCTCACTTATTGTCTTCCACTACTTATGCCATATGCTATCTCACTTGTTGGTTTCATTTCTTATCCTACATGCTATCTTGCTCATTACTTCCATTGCTTATCGGAAACATACTTCATCTAACTATTTCACCATCTTTCCTAGCTTGGGTACTCTTGAGGAGTCAATCCTTGAGGATCACTTTCACTCGTTTCATATTCCTTGCCTATCCATCTATGTCTACCCACTAGCTTCCTACTTAATATTATACACCTTACTAGACATTGGGAGAAAATGATTTGATCTTTCTTGAGAGAGCTAGTGACCTATAAATCATTCTAAAAAATTCAAAAAAAAAGCATATATGTTGGTGTAATACGTATTTACCTTTTACACTTTACTTAAAGTTTACTTAGATTAATGCATTATTTTATTATTTATTTTGTGAGACACTTAGGAGTTTGCATACCTTTATGAGTTTTCATGTTGACAACACAGAAGTATCCAACCCTAATTCAGCACATGGTGTCTACAACACTAGAGTTTGCATCATTCACTGAGTTTTCATGTTGACAACATAGTTACTCCCTTTTTAGCACATATTGTCTACAACATAAATTTGCATGTTACACCCTTGAAGGCTTATCCTCTCATCATCGCATTTACTCCTGTGCATAATGGAGGATAACTCATATCTGGTGGACATGTGCTTGGTTGTATGACTTATCATGTAGCTGATTCCTAGGCATTCTAGATGCATCTTAGAGGCCTTTATATATAGGCACTCCTAGTGTACAATCACATTGAATTAAATACATATTGATATTCTGTTCATACTCCTTCTGGTCTACTGTTGTGCTTGTGTTTGAGTTCTTTGATCTTGGGTGAATTTTTCCCTAAGGAAATTCTTACATGGTATTAGAGCTTAGATAATCTCTCTTCACATAGCCATTTGAGACCATTGTTACTTCAACACCTTGACCTAGATCCAAAGTATCGTAGAAATTGGGAGCATCTAGAGCTAGAATGGACCTCACCATTATGTCCGAAATGTCGACTCAATGTAAATTAGCTATAAATTCGGCTATCCTAGGCCAAAGTTGATCATGAGACAATTTTTTTTTGCAAATTGGCACCCAGAGGCCCCAATTTGCAACTCGGGTATGGCCATTTTTCAAATCTAATTAATTGTTTTTTGGATCTGTAATTTTATTATTCTCTACTTTTTCAAAAAAAAAATTAGGCTAGCCTTGTAGAGAATTTTTTTTGCCCAGAACTGGGTAGTGACACCCTAGCCTACAAAGAATATTTGAAGGAAATATTCTATTTATTAATTTGGTGGGCACTTTATCTATTTTCTGGCAGACTACACCAATAATCTGGCTTCTACAAATTCTGACCACATCTTAACATTCCACTGGCCACATCCAAACCCTCCAACGGTGATTTATTTAGATTCTATGGTGAAGGGCATTTAAAACCTCTATGAGCCCCTTTTCCATCAATTTGGGATTATAATCTCTAATTTCCAGCAAGGGAATCACTGTGAATGAGGTTGTCAGCCCACACAATCAAACCTCTGGTCATTTAGCATTTTCGGTAGTTATTTAAATTTTTTTGGCTTTTGAATCTAAAAGGACTACATGCCCTCCCACACTATGATGTGGCACCCTGCAATTACTTCGAAGTAAAAAATCACTCGCATCCATGCAAATCCATGGCCAACTCAATGAGGATAGTACCACCTCCACTTGTTATGTCTGTACCACTGCCCCAGTGGACACTCCTTGCCACATCATTGGGTGAATCTATAGACATGTCAACTATGTAGGATCAACATTTATGTACCACCACATGTCAAAAATCCATATAGCCATACAATCCAGTTAGCATCCATACTGCCACATCACCCAGGCAGCTATTTTTTGTGGACATCAACATTACATGAAGTTAAGTTTGACAATCATCTAACCTTCATTTCTAGGCATTTTCCAACTCTAGTGATGGCCATTTGACCATCAAATTTAAGATAGTAGTTTTTCTGCCTGACCCCTCTTCAGATGCATTTTTGATTTGGCAGCCTAACTTTGAGAGGCCATAACTTGGTCATCCAAACTCCAAATTAGGTGCAATTTTTTTCAATTTTGGGTAGAATTTCCTAAAAATTTTAATGGTTGTGTTCTTTTCTAGTTTTGGTGCAAGGATTTTTTAGAAATTGTATTTTTTGGCAACTTTACCTGTTCAATCCTTCATTTTGCAACTAAAAATGCTCTATATGGGCTCATCTAAACACATTTTTAGGTTCCATTTTTTTTGAAAGTGCATTTTTTTTGTCTACTTTCCAAATCTACAATTAGATTCTAAGAAAAAAAGTCTCACTTTTAGAATTAGGGTTTTTTTTGCATTGTAATGCTTTGATTACTTTTCAAAATTGTTGTACATCTAAACTACAATTCTTAGTGATAGATTTGGGCCTTAAAAGGAAATTGTAAAAAGAAAAATTAGAAGTCCACTTTGTATAGTTTGACAAGTGGCCTATTGTACATGCACTACATATAAAGTGTTAAAAGCATCTTTTTTGGGGGGGTCTTTTGATTGAGTGAAAAGGGGGGGGGGTATTATATTTTTTATGTCTCTCTTGTGTGCTCTTTTCATTCTCTACATCATGGGTTCACCTAAAGGTCCACTTCTAACTTCACACAATTATTCTACATGGAAAGATATTGTATGGAGTAAACTAATGGAAAAAGATCTAAATCTTTATGTTGATGGTGTGCACTTGATTTGTGTCACACTCTAAACCATTCTATCCAAACGATTTCATGAGTTAGAATGTTCGGATGCTGGCTTAGAGCTCCCTATCCATGGAGTGCAAGAGAGTATATTTCAAGAATAAGAAATCTCTCATATGAGCCTTAGAGATACTCTTTTTGCTAGTAAACCATGCAATGGGAGGTTCCAAAGACAAGATGCAAGAATGCAAATGTCCCAAGGAGTTCCTCAAGGATGCAATGCAAATGAAGATTAAGCTAGAATGAAATGTAAAGTGTAGCTATGCTAAGCATGTATGAGAGTGTTGCAATCCAACTATTAGACTATATGATTTAAGCTACATGTAAAAATGAAAGCTAAGCTAAGCTAGAATGCCATGGATGAAAGAATGTAGACAAGAAAGAGAAGTTCTCCACAAAGCTCCAAAGAAACCTGTTAGAAAACCTGCAGCATAACAATATTCAAATGATGGATGGATACTTTGAGGGGGAAAGCTCTCTCCCTTTTAAAGTCGTACGGAGGGTAGAGATCAAGATGAAGATGGTGGATGATCAACGGTGGAATTTGAAAAGAGGAGTGATCCATGTGCACACACAAGTCAACCAATAGAATATAAGTTGACTTGTCATATAAGACAAAAGTCACAAAGCCTTTTCTTTTAATTGCAAAATAGAAAAAAGGACTTTATGTGTGCACTTTAAGTGGGTTAGAAGAATGGGGTCTTTTATTTAATTAAAAGGGGACATGTTATTTTAATCAAATAATGAACTTAGGATAGCATAGTCAAACTATAGGTTATAATCAAATAAATTGATTATTAGCAATTTGGTCTAGGTAAATGATTAAATTAATTTAGCCAAAATGCTGAGAAGGGGGTTAATAGTCTAGATGACCATTTTTAGGTGATTACATTTTCCCCTCTTTGACTAATGCATGATCGATCTAGGAACACATTATGTCAAAGAAAACAGAAAGCCAAGTAGGTGGTGATAGATATAGATATTTGATTTTGAAGAACGAAATGTAGAAAAAGATAGCAAGTCCTAAATGTACAGCCTGATAGTGGTAGTACTGAACACTAGGAAAAGATGATGTCAGAATTCAAGAAGAATGCTAACACTTAGCAAAGTAGATAGATCGAGAACAAGTGAGAAGATCAAACAAATGCTCCTAAGAAATAGATAGTTGTAGCAATCAATGATAGAGTATTTCTGCCCCCTCGGGATTGAAATTGAAATGAGGTAAGGCGATGCAAAATTTGGCTAGACATGAGAAAATTATAATATAGCAATGTTCAAGATGACAGATAGATGATTAGAACCCAAGAATGACTATAAAAAAATTGATAAAATACCCCAGTTTGACTAGAGTTGACCTTGAAGGATATAGCATAAAAATTAGGTCAAAATGAGTAGAAAGGTGATTTTAAACATGAAACAGTGAATTGAAGTAGATATGGAGTATGGAAATAATGAAGACATGAAGAAATGAAGATGCCCCAGTGATGATTCAGAGATTTGACCTCAAAAGGTCAGCTAACTACTCAGAAGAAAGTAGAATTTTAAAAGACAATTTTGACCATTAAGATGAACTCGAATTTGGATTTCGATCCCGAAAATGAATCTAGGACGTTGAAATTATTTAAGAGTTCAAAACTTTATATAATGTGATGATAAGATAGAAAAGAGATGAAGTGAAAGATTAATAAGGTGAAAAGATATGCAGAAGCGAAAGATAAAAGCAGCTAGCTGATATGTTCATGAAAAAGATGAAGAGAGAGAGCTCTTCCCACATGTAGGAATTTGCAGCTAGAAAAAAATGACATGAACCTAAAATGAAAGCTACTATGCAAAGTGGTTTACCAGCAAGAAACTCATAACATTTAGACTCTTAATTTCATCATTGAGCATTTATTAGGGACATCACGAGATCATACAACCATCACTAGTATAACTACGAGGATATGAATATGATCGATATTAGATAGGTATGTGGAAATCCAATCTAAGAATCAGAGACATGTAAGTCAAGATAACTACATGATTAGATTCCCTAAGTTTAATTTAGCAAGATTACACCTGTATCAAGGCATAAGCGCCAGGATAAACCCTGAGTGCGGTCTTGCAAAATAGTCAAGGATGATATATTTGTAAGTCAATGTGTTGAATAGGACCAACATAAACGCTTACAACACTATAGACAAACAAAAGTATACCCAAAAGTAGAAATCAAGAAAATATGTCTCATGCTCCCAGTCTTCTAGTCAATGACATCCTCGAAAGACTATTAGGGAGGGAACATATGGCAAAGAAATCATCATAGACAACACACAAAGTAGATAAAGATCAACATAGCTCAGTCGTTTAAGTGTTAAAGTGTGTGTGCAAGTCACTTGGCCATTTCTTCAAGACTTGATTCTGATAGTGAGAAATATCACGACATCAGAGACCTTAGGTAAACTATCTGTAAAGTGTTGAAAAACACTTGATGTCAAAGTGGGTGGGGGTAGTGTTGAGAAACATTGTTTTGTGAGTTGTCAAAGAAACCCTAATGCACAAGAATACCTCAATAGGCTAAGTAGCTATGCCCTTGAGATGAGGACAAGAAACAATTCCAAGCTAGGAAATGTGTAGCGAAGTGGATGATTGAGACTAATAGACATAGGTGCGAGGGTTTCAAGTAGCGCCTCTTTCCAGGTTTTCACCACTTGACAGATTTATTTTTTAGGACTTTTTTTCAATTTTTAGGATTTTTTCAGCATCATATATGATTTTTTAGATTTTTTAGAATAATTTAGAGATCACTAGTTCTCAAGCAAGATCACATCATTTTCTCCCAATGTCTAGCAAGGTATAGGACATGATGGAGAAACAAGCCGACAGATAAGCAAAGATGCATAAGAAAGGAATGTGAAGCAAGTGAAAGTGATCCTCAAGGACTGACTCCTCAAGAGTACCCAAGCTAGGGAAAGAGGTGAAATAGTCATATGAAGCATGTTTTGGATAAGCAATGGAAGTAATGAGAAAGATAGCATGTAGGATCAGCAACGAAGCCAACAAGTGAGATAGCATGAAGTGGGTAGTCCAAAAGAGTAGCCATGTCAAGAGACCTATGAGAATCATGTTTTATTTATTATGATCAAGACCAAGGGGTCAACTAGATAGGATAGCGATGGGATAGAGCAATAAAAATAAAGCTCAAGATGGAGGATATGAGGGAATGTGAAAGCACAAATAGAAAATCTTGTGGATAAGATAGCCAATATGCAAAGATAGCTCAACATTGTCAAGATCAAAGAGAGAAGAGGGGATAGATGGATGATGGAAGAATTACGCATGACATCTGTTTGCCAGGTTTTCATCATGGTACTTATCCAAGGTGCCACAAGAAGTAGTTTTCACCATAGGAGAAATTTATTTCTCTTTACTTTTGCTACCAAGGTGCCACAAGAAGTAGTTTTCACCAAGGCACATTTTTTTTTAAAATTTTTTTTTTTGTGCTTTTTTTTTTTCTTTTTTTTTTTCTTTTTTTAGAAAGAGCTCAAGCTTTTTGAATTTAGATAGTACTCCTATAGGAAAGATAAGCCATGATAAGCCAAGACCATAGAAAGGTATGCTCAAAGATGTTGATAGGGTGATGAAAGGGAAATGGTAGTAGGAAGAATATGTGGAGTATAAGAGTTCATGTATAGAAAGGAGGTGTAAGCTTTAGAGGATTTCATGTGGGTAGCTAAAATATTGGACAAGATCAACATTGACACACACCTTGAAGGGTATTGGAACGATGGAGGAATCATGGATGGAATAGCTTGAGATTTAGATGTATGAGCTGGTAGAGGAGATTTGGAAAAAAGTGGAGTGGAAGGCTTTGGAATAATTTTAGGAAGATTTTTGGAAGAAGATGGAATGGAAGCCTTTGGAAGCTTGAATGTCAACTTTGAAATATTTTCAATATTTAAGTCTTTTAAAAGAGACTTGGGAATCCACATAGCTTTAGATTTTCCTCGTTCTTTGGGTGCTTGAGAGTGCCTTTGTATAATGATGGATTTAGGAACCCATATTTTCTTTGGTTTAGCTCTTTGAGCAGTGGACCTTTGTGGTCTCTTTTGTGCATTCTCCTTCTTAGCATTCACATGTCGATTAGATGGGACATAGTAATCTTTCTTTTTCAATAGATTCTTATGTTTATTCTCACTTCCAAAGGACTTGGAATTTGTGGATGAATAAGGATGATATGACTGGTTTAGATATATAGATGGGTGAAAAGTCATCAAGGATGAGTGTCTTTGTTGATCTTGAGGTATTATAGCGAAGCTATGGAATGAGCTAGGAGTGAATGTAGGAGATGGAGGAACATAAGGCCCCAATATGGATGGAAGGTTTGAATGCTTTAGCTTAGATGGATAAGGACCAAGGATAGATTTAGAAGATGCAAAGGGATAGTGGGAAGGGATATCAACATCTTTAGAATGAGCAACATGGTCAAAGCCATCAATAGACTCATAAGTACCTTTGATAGGAACAACATTTTTAATAGAAGCACTTGAAGCTTGAGCACAATTTTGAAGTGGATGTGGAGAAGTAGAACATGAGGGGATGCTTTGATCTTGACAAGTAGCTTTGGATAGCATATGAAGAGAACTTTTCTCATATTTTTTAGTAAGCTCAAGGGAGATAATGGAAGTGGTATCTTCATCATACTTAGGAGGTGGATAAGACATAGGATATGGAGGGGAAAAATCTTGAAAGAGATGAAAGGGTACTTGATCTTGATCTTTCTTGACATTTATAGCTTTTTCTTTTTGAGAGTCCTCTTGACATGGAGCCACTTCTAAGGACAAGGGAGAATGAAGAGTGAATGGAGTAGTGTTTGGATTAGGCATAGTAGCACATGAAGGTTGAGGATGTTTAGGATTAGTAGCATGGAAAAGGTTTGCAACCAAGTGAAGGTTAGCTTGAGTTTCTTTTAGAGATAGCCCTTGAGGATACACATAGTCAATGTGGAAAGCATTAGGTTCTTTATTTGATGGAGGCATGTTGGAAAGCTTTGAAGTGTTGGGAGATGCATGAGTGTTGGAAGAAGTGGAAGATGTAATAGAGCTGCTACTAGACATAGGTTCATTAATGTAATGTTGCTCAAGAAAAGTATCCTCATCGCATGAATCATTAGAGGTATCAATAATTCCATTATCAATAAGATCTTGGATTTTATGTTTTATCTCAATGCAATCTAAAGTACTATGCTCATTATGTTGATGATAAGCACAATAGATATCCAAGAATGGGTTTCCATATGAGCTAGACTTTGGTAACATGATGATCTTATTGCTAAGAAGTTTTTGCAAAGTGTCATCATAAGAATCTTCCAAGGGAGCAAAAGTTCTATTAGAAGTATGTCTAGAGTCCTTTTGTTGTTTCTCATGTGAATGGTATGCATCCATGTCTTCATCATTAGCTTGGTCAAAGATAGGTCCATCATGAAATTTTAGCATAGGCTCAAAGAAGGTATGACTTGCTTGTTCTCTAGAGAGGTCTTTAGATCTAGAAGATGAAGACATTTGATGTCTTGAAGTAGAGCATGTAGACCTAGAAGAAGAGGATGACCTCAAAGAAGGTGACTCACATGCATATAAAGACCTTAAGGAAGATTCATGTAACAATGTAATCTTCTCCTCCAACCTTTTCTCAAGTTTAGACTTCATTTCCATCATGCGCTTAGAGAGATGAAGGTAAGAAAGATCATTTGTCTCTTCTAGTTCTTTGTATTGTGCATATAGATCTTGAAACTCTTTAGTGACATGGAGGATATCATGATCAGCTGGATTCAGTTGAAGTTTGGTAGCACAAGGTTTAGATCCCATAGTTTTAGATGCAAATCCAATCATAAAAGAGCCTACAAGATAACTTTATGTTGAAACTATAAGAGGTAGAGTGTTCACTTGCCAAGATAGTAGAGAGAGATTAAAGTGACTTGTCAAACAATATGTCCAAGAAACTTATGAAATGAATGACTCAAGTCAATAGCTAGGCAAGATGCCCAAATAGCCAAATAGATAGAGCAAGTGGGGTGACAAGTGAACAACTCTCCAACCCAAGAGTGTAGTCAAGAAATCAAGGCAACCATTTCAGCAAAAAGATAACTAGCAAGTGGACATAGACTATGAAGATAGAAAGAACAAGAGCACTAAGACCAAAGAGCCACTTTAAGCATGTTCGAGAACTAGAGACATAGAAAATAAAAATCAAATGATGAGACTCCCCTTAGCAAGCAACACAAGAAAATGTTTGTATTTGATATTTTGACCTCGTTGACAAAGTTTGACAATAGTTGATAGCATAGCAAGTTTGATGTTCAAAAATAATTTCTTCTCAAGCAAGATAGTGACACATGGAGTAGTCTTCAAACAATCAAGCAAGGGACAAAGCAACCTTGCATGATACAAGTATATGTGAGGTCTTAAAATAAATCCCTAGAATTATCATCATGTGTATGTTCAAAAGATTTTCACAAGTATACCACATTTGAGAACACATCAAGCAATATCTACCTAAAGGACATGGTTCATTACTCAACAACTTGGCCCCGCTTGATGCTCCTTCACCTCACAGCAAGTGGTTTCCCACAAGAGATATTGGCTTTGTCATGGAAGTGCCATAAGCACAACCAAGGGAACACATATGGTGAGTGTAAAATCTTGGGGTGATCTGGGTAGTCCACTAGGATCGATCCTTGCACCAAGAAGTTGAGTGGCTAAAAAAGGGTAGTTACTAACTTAGGGTGTTTAGATAGGGCTTTTTTTCATAGTGTTCCTCTTGCTCCAAATTACGGGACACCTCACCTTGCGATGAGTAACTGATCTCGTGATCATAAGAGAACCTTAAGCATTCTTGCCTAGTGATCTCCCTATGGTTGAAATCCCATAAGCAATCACACTAGGTGAAGACAATCACTATGTCTACCAAGGTTTTGTCTCCTTGATAGCCTTGAGTTTATAGTGGGTTGGAAGAGCCAGGTAATCTGCTTGTCCCCACTTGGGTCGTTCCTCTTAGGTTGTCCGAGAGGAGACCCTCTAAAGGATTCTAAACTACACAAAGAGTGGATCAACTTTCAAAAGTCAAGATTTCTGATTCACCACAAGGGTGAAGAGCATACTCTCCTATTCTAATTGTTTTCTCCCAAACACACTAGGAAGATTCAGTTATCCCTTGTTTTTTAAACCAAATGGCAAGTCAAAATTTTTGATTCACCACAAGGGTGAAGAGCATACTCTCCTATTACCAAAAGAATCCAATCACAAGTTTTATGTGCCTATGAAAAATGAACAATTAGTCAATGCCACACATGAAAACAAAAAAGCAAGAAATTTTGGGTTTTTGTGCTTTGGGCAGCCCTACAAACAATGTTAGTAGCCCTTGTGCGTTTGAAGCTTTGACATGCGTTCTTTTTATGCAATGTTTCAATTTTTTTCATAAGGATGGCAACCTGTAATCACAACTTGTTAGCACCAAAAGTTAGTGTGAAATAACATAAAAATATGCAATAAAAAGTGGTTAGTTGCCTCAAAAATATAATTTATCTTCCAACCAAGTGCATGCAAAGAAAGTGCAAGTTAATCACAAATGCTCTTATTTTTACTCTTTGATTTTGACCTAGTCAACAAGATTGGACTTGTTTGCTATGATTTTGGATCCAAAAATAGAAATGAAAAGAAGAGACCCCTATTAAAAATTAGAGAGCTTTCCAAAAATGTAAGAAATTCAAAAAAATCTCTTCATTTTCTCCCTAGAGATCAATTTTGTCAAAACAGGCCAGATTTATTAAATCGAGTTTTTGATCCCTAATACAATCTCAAAAGTCAAAAAACAAAGAGGATACCCCTCTTATAATTCAAAAATCTTTTTTAAAATATAATTTTTTCCGAAAAATGCACTAATTTGCGATCAAAAATGGCTATTTATGAAAAAAAGAAAAAGAAAAAATCATAACTCCCAAAAATCATGTCAAAATTCTCTAAAAATTGGACTAAGACATTTTGAACACATAATTAAATTGCAAAAACAAATTTAGAACCAAAATCCAAGTGGTTTAAAAGATATGATCAAATCTTTAAACCAACTAAATTTTTGTTCTTCAAACCAATCTACTTATGGGTTGGCCTTAAAACCAAAGTGATAATTCTACAAAAGCACTTGATTAGATCCAATATGCTACTATAAAAAAATTAGAGATAAGAAATGAAAGAAAATGGAGCTAGAAACTTGATTCATGCCCCACGGTGGGCGCCAAAAATGTGCACTTGATTTGTGTCACACTCTAAACCATTCTATCCAAACGATTCTATGAGTTAGAATGTTCGAATGCTGGCTTAGAGCTCCCTATCCACGGAGTGCAAGAGAGTATATTTCAAGAATAAGAAAGCTCTCATATGACCCTTAGAGATACTCTTCTTGTGAGGAAACCATGCAATGGGAGGTTCCAAAGACAAGATGCAAGAATGCAAATGTCCTAAGGAGTTCCTCAAGGATGCAATGCAAATGAAGATTAAGCTAGAATGAAATGTAAAGTGTAGCTATGCTAAGCATGTATGAGAGTGTTACAATCCAACTATTAGACTATATGACTTAAGCTACATGTAAAAATGAAAGCTAAGCTAAGCTAGAATGCCATGGATGAGAGAATGTAGACAAGAAAGAGAAGTTCTCCACAAAGCTCCAAAGAAACCTGTTAGAAAACCTACAGCATAACAATATTCAAATGATGGATGCATACTTTGAGGGGGAAATCTCTCTCCCTTTTAAAGTCGTACGGATGGTAGAGATCAAGATGAAGATGGTGGATGATCAACGGTGAAATTTGAAAAGAGGAGTGATCCATGTCCACACACAAGTCAACCAATAGAATATAAGTTGACTTGTCATATAAGACAAAAGTCACAAAGCCTTTTCTTTTAATTGCAAAATAGAAAAAAGGACTTTATGTGTGCACTTTAAGTGGGTTAGAAGAATGGGGTCTTTTATTTAATTAAAAGGGGACATGTTCTTTTAATCAAATAATGAACTTAGGATAGCATAGTTAAACTATAGGTCATAATCAAATAAATTGATTATTAGCAATTTGGTCTAGGTAAATGATTAAATTAATTTAGCCAAAATGTTGAGAAGGGGGCTAATAGTCTAGATGACCATTTTTAGGTGATTACAGATAGTACAATTCCAAAACCCACTAATGCTAAAGAAATCATTGATTGGAAAATTATAGATGATTGGGCTTCAGGAATTATCAGGAGTTGTGAACACAGAGATATCTTCGTCCACATTGCCAATTTCATGGATGCCAAACTTTCTTGAGACAAATTTTAATCATTTTATGGTAAGGTGGATGAGGAAAAGGGTTTTCAAATTGAGGATGATCTACTTCTCTTGGATCCAAAGAACTTTTACACAGTTAAAGAATACATCAACAAAGCCAATGAGTATAGGGCACTATTAAAGATTGTGGAAATCCCATGAAGGATGACAAGTTGATTCATCACATCCTAAAGAGGCTACCTTCAGATTATGCTTCCTTTGTTTCAAGTTATAACACTCATAGGTTGACCATGGGAAGTGCTTTCCAGAAGCCTACTTTTGATGTATTTGCAGAGATGTTGATTGTTCAATAATCTCACTTGATAGATTTGGGACTTCTCATGACATCAAATACCAAAGCATTGGTGGCTAGTAATGAGAACCAATCAAGTCAAGGAGGAAGAAGTTCTAACAACAAAAAAAAGAATTAGTGGAAGTAGAAATCACAATCTAAGACACAACAATCCTCCTCATAGAAAGGCAATTCTTCTTCCAACAAGAAAGGAAGAAATGAAAAGGATAAACTTTTTTGTGCATATTGCAAGAAGCCAAATCATGATAAGCATCATTGCAAGACACAAAGATTTGATGAGTTGGAAAACCTACTCAGGAAGAACAAAATTCAAGTGCTAGGTACTTCCAAGGATTCAACTCCAACCTCTTCAAAGGTAAAAGGACAAGCACTTATTGCAAATACAAGTTCTTCTTTGGAATGGATTATTGACTTAGGTGCCTCCTATTATATGGGTTCTTCAAAGGGAGACTTTTCTTCATTGAAGCAGTCACAGGTACCACACATCTTTGTGGGAGATGATATAAAAATGGAAGTTGAAGGGAAAGGAAATGTGGAGATGGAAAATGGGGAGTTCAAAGATGTTCTCTATGTTCCAAACCTTAGCTCTAATCTTCTCTCAATTTACCAAATCACTAACCTTGGAGATGGCAACAAAGTTGAGTTCCTTCCAGATTTAGTGATGGTGCAAAGTCTAAAAGATGATTCATTGGCTGCAATGGGGAAATTCAATCGAATTTATTCCTTCTCCCACTTTGTGCCTAAATCTCCTTCTCAAGCCCTATTAACTCAATCTAATTCACAAATCAAACTATGGCATGAGTGGTTTGGTCATCTTGCCTTCTGCTATCTTTAGCAACTTTTCTCAAAACACATGGTAAAAGGTCTACCTAACATCAAATTTTCTAAGGGAGAATGTTCATCATGTTTAGTGGATATGCTTCTCAAGGAGAATTTTGATAAAGGAAAGTTTTCAAGAGCTCTAGTGGTTCTTCAATTAGTCCACATGGTTTTAGCAGGACCTTTTACAATGACATCAGTCAGCCAAGGCCACTACATCCTTACTTTTGTTGATGACTTTTCATGCTTCACATGGGTCTACTTCCTTTATCATAAGAATCAAGTGTTGGACAAGCTTATGGCATTTAAGGCTCATGTTGAACAGAAATCAAGGAAAGCCATCAAAGTTTTATGGATGGATAATGAAAGTAGATATGTGGATAGAAGACTTAAAGACTTTTACAAACTTGAGGGAATTGATCTTCAGAACTCACCAGTATTTAGTCTACACAAGAGAGATTTTGTAGCTATTTCAAGGATTAGAACTCTTAAGTCCATGGAAAGTTGCATGATTAAAGCCAAGTCTCTTTATCCTACACTTGAAGTTGAAGCTATAAGTAGTGCCACTCACATACTTAATAGGTCTCCTCATAATGTCATAGATGGTAAGACTCCTTTTGAGGCATGGTGTGGTAGAAAATTAGTTGTGAGTTAGGTCAGAGTCTTTAGTTGTCCAACATGGGCAAACATTCCTTCTAGGGGATGTAAGGCACAAAAACCTAGGCCTTGTATTTTCATAGGATATGAAGACATTGTTAAGGCATATAGACTTATGGATCCAAAGACACATGAGATTTTTGTGGAGAAGGATGCTCAATTTGAGGAAAGTTCACCCAACTTATCCTCTAATCCTCTCCACACTTCATATACTATGGAAACTAATAGTGACACCAATGATAGTGCTTTAACAGATTTAGCTATGTGGGGTTCTATCGACAGTTGCAACGAAGGTGACATCATTAGTATAGTCCACATGCATGCATTTCCATAGTGACAAGTCCAACAAAGTAGGGTACAACTTGTCTTCTAGCTTCAACAACTAGGGATGATTTCATTGCAAAAATTTCAGATTTGTTCATGGAGTCACACATAGCAGACTTGGGAGACATTCTTGATGATTTACATTTTCTCTTTTATGAAGATGATCCTTCTACAATTTTTGCAAGGGCTCACTTTGACCCTCATGTCCATTCTCTATATGATCGATCTTGATAGATTGATGCAATTGTGAATCCTTATGAACAACAATTGTTGAAGGTCTCTTTATCAGTTGAGGAGACAAATGGCTCATTGGGATAGGTTCTACAAACATCCTTTCTAGATCTACATTCTTTCTTTTTAGTAGTGTTGGAAGGGATTACCATCAGCATCAACACAAGGACATTTGGAGAAGGTTTCAGGGCTACGATACATCTTCAAGATTTTACCTTTGCCTTTGTTTCTTCCAAAGGGGAGGAACATCATTTTACACTCATAGACTAGTTTCTTCCATTGGAGCAGCAATCACTGGTCCACATTCTTCATTGGGGGGTGGGGTGACTACCTTGTCTCTCTACCTCTTCTTTCTTATGGGGGGGACTTTTTCCTCTTATGAGGTCTTGTTCTTCTCATTCTTAACTATTATATATACTTGATGTATGTTGTAATAGGGGGTCTTGTTCACTCCATCCATCCATGCATCTAGTTTTTTTCATCTCTCTTTTTGGGTGAGGGTTTTTCCCATGAGGTTTTCCCTCTTTCTCCACTTTATGAGAGATTGCATTTCATTATGTACATGGGTACCTAACATGGCCTAGTAGCTAGGACCCATCTTGCATTTCATCCTAGTTTTCATAAGCTTAAGGGCATTCCCCTAAGTTGCACTTAAGGGGGGGTGTTGGTGTAAATATGTATCTACTATTTACACTTTACTTAAGTTTACTTAGATTAATGCATTATTTTATTATTTATTTTGTGAGACACTTAGGAGTTTGCGTACCTTTATGAGTTGTCATGTTGACAACACTAGAGTTTGCATCATTCTCTAAGTTGTCATGTTGACAATATAGTTATTCACACTCCCTTTTTAGCACATGTCTACAACATAAATTTGTGTGTTACACCCTTGAAGGCTTATCCTCTCATCATCGCATTTACTCCTGTGCATAATGGAGGATAACCCATATCTGGTGGACATGTGCCTAGTTGTATGACTTATCATGTAGCTAATTCCTAAGCATTCTAGATGTATCTTAGAGGCCTTTATATATAGGCACTCCTAGTGTACATTCACATTGAATCGAATATATATTGATATTCTGATCATACTCCTTATGGTCTACTATTGTGCTTGTGTTTGAGTTCTTTGATCTTGGGTGAATTTTCCCTAAGGAAAATTCTTACAATATATGATGCTGAAAAAATTCTTAAAAATTTGAAAATGTATTGAAAAATGATCATCTTAGTGAAAACCTAGCAATAGATGCTTTGATGCATTGCCAAAAATATCAAAAAATACAAAAATACAAAAAAATTGAAAAAAGTCCTGAAAAAATTTACCAAGTCATGAAAACTTGGAAACATGCATGCACTACTTGGGACCCTTGCACCTATGTCTATCAGTCTCAATCACATGCTTTGCAACACATTTCCTAGCTTGGAATTGTCTCTTTCCCTCATCTCAGGGCACAACTGCTTAGCCTATTTAAGGTATCCTTGTGCATTAGGGTTTCTTTGGTAACTCACAAAATAGTGTTTTCCAACACTACCCCCACCCCCAACTTGACATCAAGTGTTTCTCAACACTTTTTAGATAGTTTACCTATGGTCTCTAATGTTGTTATATTTCTCACTATCAAATTCAAGTCTTGAAGAAATGGCCAAGTGACTCACACACATGCACTTAAACACTTAAATGACTGAGCTATGCTGATCTTTATCTACTTTGTGTGTTGTCTATGATGATTTCTTTGCTATATGTTCCCTCACTAATAGTATTTCAAGGATGTCATTGACTAGGAGACTGGGGGCATGGGGCATTTTTTCTTGATTTCTTCTTGTGGGTATACTTTATTTATCTATAGTGTTTAAAGCATTTATGCTTATCTTATTTGACACTTTCACTTATAAATGTATCATCCTTGACTATTTGGCAAAACTGCACTTGGGGGTTATCATGGTGCTTATGCCTTGATACAAATGTAATCTTGCTATACTAAACTTAGGGAATCTAACTGCATTGTCACCTTGACTTATATGTCTTTGATGCATAGGTTGGATTCCCACATACCTATCTGATATAGATCATATCCATATCCTCATAGTTTTACTAGTGATGATTGTATGATCTTATGATGCCTCTAATAAGGCTCAATGATAAAAACTAGGACCTACTTATGTAACCCTTTCAATTGCACCTTTTCATACTAGCTTGCATTCTAGAGTTCATTTGAGCTTATCTTTACATTTTTCATGTTGAGAGAGCTATGTTCTTTATCTTTCATGGACGTGTCAACTAACTACATTCATCTTTCTCTTACCTCTTCTCGATATTATCTTATCTCTTCTTTCCCATTTCTCTCTTCTTTTCTATCTTAGCATCTCATCTATTCTTTTGACATATCTTAGCTACTCAAAATTTCTTCCTTCTTCTATGTAGTTGGCTAAACTTTTTGAGGCCTAATCTTTGAATCATCGCTAGGGCATCTTCATTTCTTCATGTCTTCATCATTTATATGCTTCATATCTACTCAAATTCACCCTTTCATGTCAAAAATAATCTTTCTATTTGATTTGACCTAATTTTTATGATATATTCTTCATGGTCAACTCTAGTCAAACTAGGGGCATTATGTCACTCTTTAATAGTCATTCTTTCATTACACTCATCTACTTGTCATCTTGGACACTGCTATATTATGCTTTCCTCATATCTCACTCATTTCTACATTCCCCTTAACTCATTTCAATTTTGATCCCAAGGGGGTAGAACTACCCTATCATTGCTTGCTATAACTATCTATTTCTTGGGAGCATTTGTGTGATCTTTCCACTTGCTCTTGATCTATATGCTTTGCTAGGTGTTAGCACTCTTCTCAAATTTTGACATCATCTTTTTCCTAGTTTTCAATACTATCACTATCAAGCTGTACATTCAGAATTTGTTATCTCTTTCAATATTTAATTCTTTGGAATTAGATATCCATATCTATTGCTACCTACTTGGCTTCTATTTTCCTTGATGTAATATGTTCCCAGATCGATCACACATTAGTCAAAGAGGGGCAAATGTAATCACTTGACCATTAGCTCCCTTCTCAGCATTTTGGCTAATTTAATTAATCATCTACCTAGACCAAATTACTAATAATTGATTAATTTGATTATAAGCTATAGTTTGACTATGGTATCCTAAGTTCACTATTTAATTAAAAGGACATGTACCCTTCTAATTAAATAAAAGACCCCATTCTTCTAACCCAAATAAAGTGCACACATAAAGTCCTCTTTTTATTTTGCAAATAAAAGAAAAGGCTTTTTGAGACTTTTGTCTTATGTGGGAAGTCAGCTTATATTCTATTTGTTGACTTGTGTGTGCACATGGATCACTCTTCTTTTCAAACACAACATTGATCATTCACCATTTCCATCTTGATCTCTACCATCCATACAACTTTAAAAGGGAGAGAGCTTTCCCCCTCAAAGGATCCACACTCTTGAGTATTGTTATGCTGCAAGTTTTCTATTTGAATTCTTGAAAGCTTTTGTGGAGAATTTTATTTCTTGTCTACATTTCTTTCATCCATGGCATTTTGTCATATGACATCCTAGTTTAGTTGCAATTAGTGTAGTTTTTTGCAAATAGTTTAGACCACATAGTCTACTTAGTATGGATGTAACACTTTCATTTGCTTAGCTCAGTTGCATTGTGCATTTCATCTTAGTTTACTCTCATCCTTGCATTGCATATTCAAGAGTTCTTTGACACTAGCATTCTTGCTCTTGCTCAAAGAATCTCCCATCTCATAGTTTACTAGCAAGGGCTATGTTTCTAAGGCTCAGTTGAGAGCTTTCTTTGTGCTCATTTGTATGTCTCTTGCACTACATGATTAGGGAACGCTAAGCTGCCATTTCAAGTTTTCCAATCTATAGAAAACCATGGATAGAAGGGTTTAGATGAGTGCACTTTTCTTAGTGTACAAGTATTTTCCTTGTCATAATTCCATAATCTTTGTCTCCAATGATTTGATCAAGTGCATGATGTCTTCTCACATATTTTTTTAATGTAGGATCTATTCTTCTTTCTTCTTCTTCAAATTCATTTTTCATATTAACTTCACATATTTATGCTTGTTCCTGTGGTTGTTTGACAAGTACTTGTTGACACTCAATAAGCTATACTTGACACTCAACATGCACTTCCTAACACTTGGCACCAATTACATGGTGCTTGGCACATTTTTGCTCAACAAATTTCTTCTCAAGTTTTGATAAGGTGTTGGGATCACCTTCATCATTATAAGTAAAACCTTTGTAATATTAAGGTTCCTTGTTACATTTAACTTCTTTTTTTTGGCATATTCATCCACTTTTGCATATTCACTTTCCACAATTTTTTTAGTGTTAGAATTTGAACCCTTATATGCTTTTATCTTAACAAAATAACCTAAGAATATGCCTTCATCACTTTTAGCATCAAGTTTTCTATTTCTATTATATTTCAATATATAGAATTTCCATCTAAAAAATTTGAAATATTTCACATTAGGTGCATAACCATACCATATTTCAAAAGGTGTAATATTTGTACCTTTATTGACTTGAGCTCCATTCAATGTATAAACAATTGTACTTGTAGCTTCTCTCCTATACTTTGGTGCAACATTTTTCTCCATCATCATTATCCTAGCACGGTCCATGATTGATACATTCCTCCTTTTAGCTATATAATTATGTGGAGGGGTCCTAGGTGCATACATATGTCTCTGGATTCCTCTATTATTGTAGAATGTGTTGAATTCACCTCCTCTATCATCTCTCAGACACTTTAAGCCCTTACATGTTTCCTTTTCAACTCTAGCCAAATACTACTTAAAACATTTGAAATGCATCAAATTTTTCTTTAAGAAACATTACAGTCATCATTCTAGAGTAGTCATGAACAAATAGAATCAAATATTTGTCATCACAATAGCTTTTTAGACCAATAGGTCCACAAAGGTCAATATGAACCAACTCAAAAGTAACATCATAAGTATAGATCTTTCTCTTGAAACTAAACTTTGTCATTTTTCCCAATTGCCATTGTTTACACATCACATTATCAAGTTTCTTCAATCTTGGTAACCCTCTTACTTTCTACATCTTAATAATGCTTACCAAATTACCAAATTTCACATGACATAGCCTCTTATGCCATAACCATATATCATCACATTGTGCAAACAAGCATGAAAAAAGTACCTCTAGATAGAAAAAAGTACGTCTTGTTCAATCTCCACTTCTAATCAATTCACCAGAACCATTGTAGATCTTAGCCTTCTTGTGCTAAATTTCAACTTTGTAGCCTGAAATATTCAAATGTGCAACACTCAAAAAATTGTAGTTAATTCCTTCAACCTAATAAAAATTATCACATATGATCTTATTAATAAATCTTATTGACCCTTTACCTCTCACAAGACATGGTGCATCATTATCAAACTTAACACTACCACCTTTATAATGCTATAGGTTTTTAGCCTTACTTTTATTGCCAACCATGTGATGTGAGAAATGACTATCAATAATCCATATATTAAAATTACTCACAAATGATATAAGTGCAGTTTAATCATCTTTGTCAAAATCATCTTTCATAGCAACATAAACAACTTCTTCTTCATTATTGTCAAAATCATCATCAGTCTCTTCTTCAACAATGTAGCAAGACTTCTTACCTTTTCCTTTATAGTCTTTCTTGATCTCAAATTGGTTTCAACAATTGAGTGTCAACACACTTAAGAAATTTTCCAAGATCATGCCAAGTATAATATAGATGTCGAGTTGAAATGAGTGCTGAGTCACTCATGTGTCAAGTTGCAATATTTGTCGAGCTAGATATTCAATAAGTGCCAAGTCATTCAAATGTCGAGCAAATAGATAGTGCCTAGCAAGCTACAAGTGTTGAGTGAACAATTGATGCTGAGCATGTTTAGGGTTTGAGCCAAACAAAATTTTAGTATATGTCGAGCATCAGTAATCAGTAAGTGTCGAGTAACACAGAATCAACATAAGAGTTTGTGCCTTCACAAACTAAGATGTAAACTAGTTTTGAGCTGACATATGGATAGATCTCGAAGCTTAGAGATAAGATTGAATCTACTTGAATTCCCTATGCAATCAACATGCAACAAATGAGAAAAATGGAAGGACTTGAGTAGGAAAATTGAGTGAAACTCAATTATAGATTCATATCTAACCTTAAGTCATGAAATCCTTTTAAAGGAGATGAAGCCCCATACTTTATAATGTGTGAGAGAGAATGCGTGAGAGGAGATAATGCTAGCAAAGACTTGAAAGAATTGGAAAGGGAAAATATATTATGATTGAAGGAGACTTAGAAGAAGGACAAAATTGGAGAATCAATTAGCAAAATAAAAGGATCAAGGTTACAACATTTTTCATATCAGATCAGTAAGGATCAAATTGGACATAACAAGGATCTAAAATCAGCAATACCAGATTGTAAGTGTAGTAGATCAAACATTCTATTGTACTCTCTAAAAAATTTTATAGTAGAATGAAATCCTATGGATTTAGGTTGGTTTAATAGCCATTGTATAAAGCCTTTAATAGGGTGACATTCCAAGTGAGTATTCTAAAGTCCTTTAACTAGACACACTTTTGATACGATGTTAAAATGATTTCATAAGGTAGGATCTAACAATCCTTTTTAAGCCTTTAAAAGGGTAGGCCTTTCATAGGTTAGATCATGAGAATGGTCAAAATATGTAACCTTAATAGGTGAACTTTATTGCTGTAGCAGTAAAGAAGTTGTGGGTGTCATCCCCACCTCAATTTTACCTTCTCATTGGAGGGTTTCTGGGTAATCATATCTAGTGTCAAATGTTTATGTGGATGAATTTTCTTTACATGTTATTTCTATATGCTTATGCATGAAATATTTTAAATTTAAAAGTTTTATTGTTTAAAGTTTAGTACCTTTGGTTCACCTCCCTCCTCTTAGACGTATACTTCCAACTTGTAAATTCCAACAATTGGTATCAAAGACTGGTTCTCATTAGGAGAAGCCTTACAACTTGGAGAAAAGATCTTGAGATAGAAGTCTACAAGTTGGGTAAGACCATTGAGAATTAGGAGATTGAGATACACCTCTTATTGCAACAATTGGATGAAGCCAGAGGTGGCTTGAGGAGTTCACTAAAGAGAATAAAAGAGATTTCCATAGCTAAGAATGACACCCAATACAAGGAGATTGACACCACAAAGTTATTTGTAGATGGTAATTCTTGTGAGTTTGATGTATCAATTGCAGATCTAATGGACAAGAATAGAAAACAAGCTAAGGAGATCAAAAATCTCAAGTTGGAGCAAGAATAACAAGCAATACTGCTATGTGAGGTAACTGAACAAAAGAAGAAAGCTATAGAAGACAAGGCCATGATTGAAGAAGACAAAAGAATCTTGTCATATAGATTGGAAGAAAAATTTGCATAGTTTTCTAGGATCTCAAACATGTAGTTGGATACCCTAAGCCAAATGATGAATGCTCATCATGAGTTGAATGTTAAGGACATTGAGATAACTAAATTGAAGTTGTAGAATGAGCAATTGCAAAATGACCTAAAAAGAGAGAAAGAATTTGTTGAAATCTTCAACAAGCCAAATGAAGCCATCAAGTACTTTGAGAAACTACTAAAATCCCCTAGATCTAGTAAAGACACATTAGGTTTGGGCTACACAAGCATTGAAGAAGGAGAAACATCCAAAGCTATCGAGGAAAGAAATAATAAAGGTAAGAACTCTAAACCTACTTGTCATTACTATGGAAAGAAAGGACATACAACTAATGTTTATAGGAGGAAGAATTCTAGTCAAAATGCCAAGTCAAAGAATATGAGACATTGTTACAAGTGTAACAAACAAGGTCATCAAGAAAACAAATGTAGAACCAGGACCATGCATGCACAAAATTTGAAGGACACTGCTATAATTGTCAGAAATGTAGACACAAAGCCTTTGAGTGTAGATCCAAGTCCACATGGTCATCAAACAAGGGAAGAAGCCATGAAAATTCCTACAATTGGGACTAAAATAAAAGACATAGTTGTCACTACTATCAAAAGTATGGACATATCCCTAAGAATTTCATAAGAACACATTTCAGGGGAAGCTACAGTAGATGGTTGAGTCAAACTACATGATTTAGTTGTTTGAAGATTAGACATATCAACAAGCACTACCCAAAAAGGACAAAGGCACCTAACTCAGATTCAAACAAAAGAAAAGGCAAGGTAGATGTTGAGAACATTAGAGGAGAGATGAATAAGACATGTAAAAGGAAAGATGGATGCAACACATCAAATGGAGGGATCACTTCACCTAAAGGGTCAAGTGGTCACACTTCATCCAACTAATCAAGAGAAGGTATGTGGGACTGATATTTAAATGTTTCATGATACATCAATTCCTAGAATGAGTTAGTATTGAGAAGGATAGATCAACATGAATAAAGATGCAAGGTTAAAATCTTTAAAATTTTCACATTGTTGCCAAGTAAGGAAGGTTGCCTTCAGATGCCGAGTAAAATCCTAGTATATGTCGTGCTGCCAGCCAAAGCTAGTTGAAGCCAAGTTAGTAATGGTTGCTAAGTAAAAGGAAATTCTTATTGAAGCTGGGTAAGGGAAACTTTAGTTAATGTTGAGTGTTGGAAAATCAATGGAAGCCAAGTAAAATAGAAATTGCATAAGGAGCCGAGTGTACAATTGTATATGCACTAAGCATTAAATGCTATGTATTGAAGGGTATAAGGTAAAAATTTTGATCATTTTTCATCATTGTGAACACAAAGCAAGAATGAGAAGAGGACAAAAGCAATTTTTGACAAGAGATTGTAGCTTTTGCATAGATTCCAACAAAGATCAAGCACCATTTCATTGATCTAAGGTATTTCTCAAGTGTTGAGCTATGTTGTTTTAAAGTTTAAACCCTAGTTTGCAGAAATTGCCTCTAGCTCTAGGAATCCCAAGGACAAGGAACTATTTGAGGTTCAACTAGTTAGCAATTAAGTTAAGCAACTCGATTGTAGGCCACTATCTAAAGTTGCATACAAGAATGACCTTGTTGGTGCATTAGCCATCATTCCACCAAAAGTTCCAATGGTACAAGATGTTAGAAAAAGCTATAATTGTAAAGTTGGAGCAATTGGTGATATGGAAATTCATCAAGCCTAAGAAAAACTATGTGAGAATAGGATATTGAAGGAAGAATTTCAAATTGTGGAGAGGAAGGGCTTAACCTATGTCCTAGATTTCCCCACCATCTTCAAGACTAAATAGATTAGAGTAGTTTTGAGCAGGATTCATGATGGATGCCTATGGTTGGAAGGTGAAACTATTAAGTTTTCAAAAAGAATCATACATAGGGTGATAGGCCCAACCCTAGAATGGCCAAAGACCTTGACAAGTGACTTAAAAGAAGCCATTGACAAGAACATTGGGGAAAAGTGGAACAAAAGGGACATGACTATTGACACAATCAAAGATCCACTTGTAGAATATGCAGTTAGGGTTATATCCCACAAATTCTACCAGTCAAGCTGACTAAATAGTGTACCATGCATTACAGTTGACGTAGGATACAAACTTGTTCAGAAGGATCATACATATGATCTAGCATAACTGCAACTATAGAAAGTTATGGAGAATTTGGGAGCAATAAGGAGATCCAAGAGTGTTTAGTATAAGTTTGGATCAATTTTGATATGTATCTTTTTCTATGTTTAGAATGAATTTCCTTCTTTTGGTAAGACAAGTTGGAAGACCAAAAGGTCTATAGCTATACAAATTAGTGAGTATATAGAATAGATGGGAGCCAATTTTGAAACCATCATGACAAGCTATTCTGAGGACTTTAAGAAGTCCATGAAGCAAAGACTAAGGATTCTAGTGTCCTTAGTAGAGCAGCACATTAATGATATTTGTTTCTTAGTTGATATTGATTATACATATGTCCAAGCAATAGTACCAAGGGTGAGATGGCCAAGGCCATTAGGATATGAAATTAACATTGATGATGCATCAACAACAATCACAACATTTCTTGTAGAAGAGACTAATAAAAGTGTAAAAACTTTTAGCACTTTTGATGTTGTAAATCTAAGGTGGAAATCGAGTTGAAAACTACTTCAACTCTAAAGAAAAATGATAAATTGGTCAAGAAACTTAAGGCCATATTCAGAGAAGGGACAATAGAAGGAGGAGAAGAAGATGATGAAGATGAAGAAGAAGGAGAACAGGGCCAAGAGCCACTTGCCTTGACACAAGACATGGGTGAAGACGAAGAGGAAGAATGTGTCTAGGAAGAGCAAGACAAGGAAACATCACCTAAATGAAAGCCTAGAAAGAGAAAAGATCAGAAACAACCTATAGCTTAGCCCAAGGGCAAGAAGACTAAAAAGACAAGCCCAGCCAAGCCTACTGCCCCAACCACAAGAGAAACTACAAGGGCTACCACCCAAAAGGAAAAAGAGAAAACTAAAGAGAAGAAGGCTATTGAGTAAATTAGGTCCAATGCAGAAGAAGATAAGAAGAAAATATGTTGCACCACCTAAATCTGATGAAGAAAGGAATCAGATGACAACAACCAATTTAGAGTAGTAAGTCACACCACCAAGTCTGATTTATAAACTATATGTAATAATATTAAAGATAATGTAGATTTAACAAGCTTAAAGAACATTGATTTCAATAAGTTGAGTAGGGAAGAACAAAACATGGTTGAGGAATCAGTCTATACCATGATGGCCAATTTCAAGAACACCCCACTTCAACTTGATAATTTTATGCCTAAAGATTTATATTCTATTGTTGAAAATCTATGGCATTATTTCCTTAACATGGAAAAGAAAATAAGAAGGTCTACATTGGCTCAAGTAATGCCAAATCTTATAAAGGGGCAAATAACTAAGACCAATAAGAAGCATTGGAGAAAATTTGCACCCAAATATAGAGCCTTCAACTTCTTCAAAATAAGATTGAAGATATTGTCAAGAAGTCCACTCAAATGTGGAAATTGATTTATGTCCTAAAAAATATCAAAGAAGGAGAGGAAGATGCCTTTGAGGGAAGAAATGATGGAGAATAGGATGAGAATGATAAGGAAGGAGAAGGTGAGAAGGAAATGGTAGAGTTGATACAGTGGAGGAGGAGACATGAAAGGGAAATAATATGGCAACTACTGAAGAATAGCAAATAGATTAGAGTGTGCAAGTCATATGATTTCCACCTCCAAGACCTCCACATGATAGTAACACACCTATAGAAAGAATCAAAGTCAAGGATGTTCCTGACAACTCTGGTCAAAACATCAATCCATTGACTAGAAAGGATCTTAAGAAGATCCTTGACCAATCAACTCTACAAGCTCAATTATGCAATAATACAGTATTGGTCAGTGTAGATGAGTTGCAGAAGGTAGTAGCTGACATAACTAAGGACAAGATGGCAAGACAAGAAACATCTTTTTTCATCCTTATAGCTACAAGTGGACAACCTAAAGAGAAAGCTTCACAAGATTCATCAGCTAAGGTTGATTCCATAGTTAAAGTTGCTACAACTACTGAGGAACCAGCAGAGGAACAAATAGGATAGATGGATACTTCTATTCCTACTGCACAACTACAAGGTGCACCACCACAAATAATAATGATTGACCAAGGAAGATTAGAGGAGGAGAAGGAGATTCCAAAGGAAAAGGAGCAAGAAGCAATTCAAACTTTGGTAAATCTACCAACTACTAGGACTCCTACAAGAATACCTCAAAATCCAAGCATTGAAGTAATACCACTCCAAATTTTAGAACTAGGCTCGAGCTCCACAAAGGTTGCAAGGGGACTTCACTATGAAGACCCTACGTTAGATGAGGAAATAGTCATTCCAAAGTATGACTATACAACCATGAACATAGACCAAATTAATGAGGTGCAAGGGGCATTAGAGAGGAAAAAGAAGTAGGAGTTACTAAAAAATGAGTATAAACAAAGACAAGCACTAATTAAGATAAAAGACATCTTTTTAGATGCATTCAACTTGCAAGCACTTGATTAAACCAAGCCAATATTGGAACAACTATAAGAAATTGTTGAATAGGTGACCAATGAAGACAAGGAGACAAATGTAAAACTCATGGAATGGTTTGAGAAAAAGTTCCAAGAAAAGGTGAATGAGAAAATATCCAATGAAATAGCACTATCACAGGTAGAGCTGGCAAAGAAAATTGAGAAGGTGAAGACAGTACTTGAGAATATATTCACTGTACACAAAATTATCTAATCCTTCAATCTTCACATAGGAAACTAGCTAGAGAATAATGAGCTTGGAAAGAAATTTGAAAGTATCAGGCATACAATTACCAATAGATCCAACTCAAAGTGGAAAGCACTTTCATACAATGCTTCACACACAAAAGGAACTAGCTATATTGACAATAGAAGAAGCTAATACTAGAGCCAAATTAGTTCAAATGCAAGCTACCCTAACCCCTCACATGGAGATTCTATAGAAAGAACTAGCCTATGTAGAAAATGTATTGAAGGAAGATCCTAATCTTTCAACATTAGATGGCTTAGTTCACCTTGTAGTAGAGACAACTATACAAATCAAATCCCTAGAAGTTGCAATACAAAAATGGGATGTTTCTATGAGAATTGTAGTGGAAGTAAACAAAACCTTCTTGGAAAAATATTCAATCAGTGTATAGACCCTTTGACATAAATGTCAAAAAGGGGGAGAAATTATAAAAAGGGGGAGATAAATCAAGCCAGAAGGACACTTAATCTGCAAGGGGAAACATGTGAAAGGGGAGACATGTGAAAGGGGGAGCCAAAATGAAAGGGGTAGTTATGAAATAAATAGAGAAAAGAAAGGGGGAGAGTAAACAACAGGAAACAGGGCATAACAAGACACATTAGATAAAGAGTATCAAAATTTAGAATAACAATAAGGAGTATCAGTGGAGGCAAATCAATCTACTCAAAGAGATTTTTGGATATAGAAAAGGTACATCAACTTAGGGGGAGATATAAAATTTTGAGGTATATAGTCCTTCACAAAATTTTGAATAGTTTTGAAATTTTGTATATATTCCAAAAAAAATGTATATTATACCCAAGGAGATTAGATTCATCATGTATATTTAAGTGTTTTTGAAACTCATATCAAAGGGGGAGATTGTTGATCTTAGATTGGTTTTGACAATTGAGTGTCAACACACTAAGAAATTTTCCAAGTTCATGCCAAGTATAATATAGATGCCGAGTTGAAATGAGTGTTCAGTAACTCATGTGTTGAGTTGCAATATGTGTTGAGCCAAAAATTCAATAAGTTTTGAGTCATTTAGATGCAAAGCAAACAAATAATGTCACAAAAGTTACAAGTGTCGAGTGAACAATTGATGCCAAGCATGTTTAGGTGTTGAGCTAGACAAAATTTTAGTATGTGCTAAGCATCACTAATCAGCAAGTGTCGAGCAACACATAATCAACATAAGAGTTTGTGTCTTCACAAACTAAGATGTAAACCATTTTTGAGCCAACATATGGATAGATCTTGAAGCTTAGAGATAAGATCGAATCTACTTGGATTCCCTATGCAATCAACATGCAACCAATGAGAAAAATGGAAGTATTTGAGTGGGAAAATTGGATGAATCTCAATCCTAAATTCATACCTAACCTTAAGTCACAAAATCATTTTAAAGGAGATGAAGCCCCATACTTTATAGTGTGTGAGAGAGAATGCATGTGATGAGGTAATGCTAGCAAAGAATTGAAAGAAGTGAAAAGGGAAAATTGATTAGGATTGAAGGAGACTTAGAAGAAGGACAAAATTAGAGAATCAATTAGCAGAACAAAGGATCAAGGTTAGAGAATTTTTCATATCAGATCAATGAGGATCAAATTGGATAGAACAAGGATCTAAAATTATAAATATCAAATTGTAAGTGTATTAGATCAAACATTCTATTGTACTCTATATCAATTATTATATAAAAATGAAATCCTATGGATTTAGGTTGGTTTAACAGCCATTGTATAAAGCCTTTAACAAGGTGACATTCCAAGTAAGTGTTCTAAATTCCTTTAGCTAGGCACACTTTTGACAGGGTGTTAAAACCCTTTAATAGGGTGGATCTAACAATCCTTTGTAAGCCTTTAATAGAGTAGGCCTTTCACAGGGTAGATCATGAGAATGGTCAAAATATGTAACCTTAATAGGTGAACTTTATTACTGCAATAGTGAAGAAGTTGTGGGTGTCATCCCCACCCCAATTTTTCCTTCTCATTGGAGGGTTTTTGGGTAATCATATCTGGTGTCAAGTGTTTATGTGGATGCATTTTCTTTACATGTTATTTCTATATGCTTATGCATGCAATGTTTTAAAGTTAAAAGTTTTCTTGGTTAAAGTTTAGTACTTCTAATTCACCCCCCCCTCTCAAAAGTATACTTCCCACTTGTAAATTCCAATAATATTTGTATTGTTTTTTTCTTTTCCATCTCATCTTCCTTTTAACTTGTCGCCTTTCCTTTCATTCTTTTCATCCATGTTAGGACATCTTGCAGCAATATAACCAACTTTATTGCATGAAAAATATACTATAGGGAGTTTTCCTTTGTATTTTCCTTTTCCTCTTCATAGTCTCCTAGCCATTAATTCTTCAAGATCCTTAAGATCATCATCAAAAGATTCACTCTCATTAACTTCATACTTTCCTTTCTTCTTTTTAGGTTTACGTAAAACCAATTGTGACTTGAAGGAAGATTCAATAGAAGGGGCATTAAAATTATCAAAATTTTACAATCCAAAAGTAGCAAGTCTACCATCCAAACTATCCAAGGTTAGCTCATTACCAGGAGTACATCTTAATTTTTGTATTGTAGACACTCTACTATCATAAATAAGAAGTAAAGTTCTTAATACCTTGTTGATCATAGTCTCATCACTTATCTTTCCATCAACTCCTCTAGTAACATTCATAACTTCTTTGATTCTTTCAACATATTGAGCAATATTCTCACCTTCTACCATCTTCATGTCATCAAAATTTCCTCTTAAGATTTCTTATTTGTCTCTTTGTACATACTTATCTCCTCCATGGATATTTTCCAACTTTTCCCACATCTTCTTTGTAGTATCATAGTCCTTTATGTCATCAAATTTAGAATAGCTTAGGGTAGTTCCAATATATAGTATTGCATGATTGTATTCTTGTTTCTCCTTTATCTGTTGGGTTGTCAAAGATGTAGGTATAGTTATACATTCATTCTTCAAGTAAGATACTATTGAATCTCCAATTCCACCAATGTGCAACTTCATCAGACTTTTCTATATAGGGAAGTTGTCCCTTTTCAACTCGTTCTTATACATCTTGATCTTTCACTTTAATTCCCTTAAAAAATTTCTTTATAGGCACTAGTGATCTTATGCCAAGTGTTAGAATGATTTAGAATAACTGAGAGCAAGGGTTAATTAGATGTCCTTAGGTCAAGATGTACCAATTAAACTTTTCAACTCATCAAACAACTTATATCTAGTCTTTGATCCACATAGTCTCTATAGAAACTTATTAGTAACATAAACTTTTAGTTCACTATCCCAATAATAATATACTTGAAGATTGTAAAATATCAATAGTAAAACATCTCAAATAACATCCACATAAGTAAGACACTAGGATTTAATGTGGAAACTCAATTTGGAAAAAACACTAGCAACATGTCACCAATTTTTTACTCTTTTGAAGTGAGCTTTATTAGGAGCCAACCATGTTAAAGGTTAAAATACATACTATTAGGTGTGACCCTATTAAAAGATTTAATCACTCTATTATGAGTGCCCTTGTTAGAAGGCTTACAAACATACTATTAGAATGTCACCTTGATTAAAGCATTTACAATGACTATTAGGTCAACCTTGATTAAATAATTTTAACTGATACAATAGTTAGAAAATAATAGTAGGTTAATCAAAATAAATACAACTCGCTTTGAAAATATAGATCAAAATTTGGTTCAATTATTGATTCATTGGCTGGCCTTCATTAACATCTCCATTGATTCTCTTGGAAACCCTTCAAGAAATCACATTTCACCTTAACACTTCCCTATTCATCCTTCTTCTCAAGTTTTCCAATCAACAAAATGATTCACTACTCCAACCTCACTAGTTTAGCCCTTTTGCCTCCTTAGAAAGGTAGCTTGATATTTTTCTTAAACGCCATTGTTGATCTTAGTTTAGGTTAGACTCATTGAATCCTTCCATCTTTTTGTTTCCTCCTTCTCCTTCTAAAAACTTCTGAAAACTTTTCTTTGAATCCATGCCTAGAAATTCTCAAACATGATTTCTCTTATATTAAATGATCCATCTCATCAATCCTTATCTTCAAAACACTTTACTTATTCCAAGAATTCAACTATGTTGGCTAGGAATCTCAATTCTTTCATAAATTGTAAAATGTTGACAATAAGCCAAAAATGTATTCCTTAGCCTCTATCATCACTAACTCTTCTTTCTTAGCTTACACTATCTTTGCTCAGTCCAAATTTTTTGATACTTTTTATTTATTGGTGCTTAGTCAACATTGAATTTTCTTGGCTTCTACTGTTCACTTAGTCGATACTAGCACAACTTGGCTTCAACTATAAATTCCTTAATCTTCGTCTTTGAATCTTTATTAAGCCTATGTATTTATTCTTCATTAATCATTTGTTCTAGGTTTCAACACAAATATCTTCTTTACTTAGTAATATGATCAAACAACACATTATCTTGTCAAAATCCCACTAATCAAGTGCCCATTGTAATTCCACATAACTCAAGCTTTCTAATAGGTCCTCTTATTATCTCTTCTTTTCAAATTCTCTTCATCAATAATCTTTATATGGCACTATAATTAGGTAACAACTGTCTCACCAATAATTTTTGACATTAATGACAGCATAACAATTATTCCAATTGTAGTTTCCAATAGAAAGACCCCCTTATGAATGGTGGATTCTCTACCTGTCCACTTTTCTAGGAGCCCCAGTCAACAAGTTTGGAACCCATTACCCTCATCATTTTTCCCTAGCATAGAAGAACAAGATGAAGCAATCAACAATTCAATAATAAATGTAAATTGAAATCTCTATTTAGTTAATTTGATATTATTTTTTAATAAGATATTTGACTTAGCATTTGAATTATTCTTGTGTAGGCGCACAACAAGCCATGCGGTGCTGCAAAGAAGCTTCATTTTGATGATCCTTCTTCATCATAGAATTTCATAGATGCATATTATGTGGATACATCATTTTGGTCATTTAATGATAATTTTTTGTACATATTTTACATTTGTAGTGTACATATTGACCTTCATATAGGTGATGCCACATTTGGTAACTATTCTTTGATCTAGCATAAATGTTATCTTTTGACATGTACTCTCAATATTTGATGCCATGTATTTTTTTAGTTTTAGATTTGTAATATGTTTGTAATAATAATATATTTGAAATGTTTAGATACATAACAAAGAAGGGAAACTTAAAAAATGAACAAGATGATCTTGATAATGTTGAATAGATGAATTATTTTTAGGATATACTAGATGCATTTAGTTTTACAACTAATCTTGATGACAAAAGATGAAATAAATTAAGAGTTTTACCTTTTTCATTGATTTCATGGTTATTTATTGTTATTCTTAGTGTTGAAGACATATTGTTAAAATTTGGAAGGCTTTACTATCACAAATGAGCTTGATAATGTTGAATTGATGAACCAATGTTAGGATATACCATATTCATTTAGTCTTACAACTAATATTCATGAAAAAATAAAAATCAAAGACAAAATATTGTGAGATTATTTCATTTTCATTGATTTTATGGTTATTTATTATTATGCTCAATTTTGAAGACATATGGTTATAAATTTGGTCAATGAAGACATAAGCATCAATATGAAGGAAGACTTTACTATCACAAATGAACATCAATTTGACTATTCCATTACCTCTAAATGAGTGGGTGAACCTTAGTGACAACCTTGTTTTGGCCATGAAGTCTCTAGAACAATCATGACCACCATGCACCAAAGTATTCCCAAGGTGTACTAAGAACATTTCAGCTTCCATCTTCTAGGGGTAATAAATTAGAGCTCATGATGGCTATCAAAAAAATTTTAGATGGTAGATGGCCATGTTGATAAACCCTATGATAACCTATCTCATTTATAAGAGATTCCAAATGGATGTGATTCGGCACAGTATTCTCGCTTGATGCAAAAACTTGTAGTGTTACTTAGTGAATTGGTGCGACATTGCATATTTTTTGAACTATTCATTGTGGCACTGATTAAACTATTATGTTATATCTAGATGGGTGGGTGAGTCCTAGTGACACCCTTTCTTTAGCCATGAAGTCTCTAGAACAATCATGACCACCATGCACTGAAGTATCCCCAAGGTGTACTAAGCATGTTTTAGTTGTCATCTTATAAGGGTCATAACTTAGAGATTGTGAGGGGTATTGATAAATTGTTAGATTGTAGAAGAACATATTGAAGAACCCTAGTAACCTATCTTAGCTCTAAGAGATTCCAAATGGATGTAACTTGACACATCATTCTCACTTGATGCCAAAGCTTGTAGTGTTACTTTGTAAATTGATGCAATATTACATATCTTTCCAATCATTCATTGTGTCATCAACTCAATTGTTCTATTAGCTCTAGATGGGTGGGTCAACACTAGTGACACCCTTTTTTTGGCCATAGAGTCTCTATAAAAATCATGATCACCATTCACCAAAGCATCCCCAAGGTGCACTAAGAACATTTAAACTACCATCTTTTAAGGGTCATAACTCAGAGCTCATGAGGGATATCAAAAAAATGTTAGATGGTAGAGGATTGTGTTAATGACCCCTCTAGTAACTTATCTCATTTTTGAGAGATTCAAAATGGATTTGATTTGGCATAGCATTCTTTCTTAATGCTAAAACTTATAATGCTATTTAGTGAATTGGTGCAACATTACATATATTTCCAATCATTCATCCTGGCATCAATTTGACTATTTCGTTAGCTCTAGTAGGAGAATCCTAGTAATATCCCTTTTTTGTCTATGAATCTTGTAGAAAAATCACAACCACCATGCATCAAAGTGTCCCCAAGGTATACTAAGTATGTTTCATCTACCATCTTCTAAGGATCATAACTCAGATTTCATGGGGGCTATCAATAGACCATCATATAGTAGAGAATTATGTTGAAAAACCCTACAATAACCTTTCTTAGTTCTAGGATATTCCAAATGGATGTGATTTTTCATAGCATTCTCACTTGATGCCAAAACTTGCAATGTTACTTAGTGAATTGGTGCATCATTTCATATCTTTCCAATCATTCATTATAGCATTGATTTAGTTGTTCTAATAGCTTTGGATAGAAAAGTTAACCCTAGTGACACCCTTGTTTTAGCCATGAAGCCTCTATAACAATTGTGACCACCATGCACCGAAGTGTCCCCAAGGTGCACTAAGCACATATCAATTGTCATTTTCTAGGGGTCATAAATTGGAGCTCATGAGGGATATTGACAAACTATTAGATGGTGGAAGACTGTGTTGATGAACCCTATAGTAACCTATCTCAATCTTAAGAGATTACAAATGAATTTGATTTGGAACAAAATTCTTGCTTGATGCCAAAACTTATAGTGTTACTTAGTGAATCGTAGACCATACAATGGTATTTACATCAAACTAACACTAATGACAAAACTACATACCCCATCAAAATACAGAGTCATAACTACAGACTTGATCCCAAATACTTGTATAGACATTTGTTACAATAGAAATAAGCTCATACTCAAGGGACAAAACTTATCTACAAAATTTGGCATACAAATATGCACATGTTAGATTTTTACAACTTTTCTTTACAAAATTTGGCATGTAAATATGTACATGTTAGAGTTTTAAAACTTCTCTATACAAAATTTGGCATACAAATATGTGAATGTTACATGTTAACACCTTTTCTATGCAAAATTTGGCATCTAAATTGTTGAAATTATAGTCAAGTTTGTTTATTAGTCTCACACACACGCGCGCGCACACGCATGCGCACACACACATGCTTATTCAAATAGCTAGCAGCTACTCAGTTTATTGTATAGTTAATAGTGTTAACCAAGTAATTTAGGCTTTATTGAGTTTTATAGTTGCCACTAAGTATCATGAACAATATTCAGTTTGTACTAAGAAATTTCTACCAAGTTGGTGACTATTAGTACAAACCAAGCTTCATAATCTTTATCGAGTTTCTCTACAAATTGAGCTTTTTAGTGCTTACTGAGTTTGTAGAATCAACGATGTGAATCTAGTGTTGACTGAGCTATATAGTGTTAACCAAGTGATTCATCTTATACCTAGTTTGCAGAGATAGTGTTGACTGAGCTATTTAGTGTCAACCAAGTGATTTAGTTTATATGCCAAGTTTCATAGTGTTCATTGAGTCACCAGTGCAGACCGAGTTTAGACTACTTAGAAGTGATTAGTATGGGCCAATCTTCTATGTCTACCAAGTGCATGAAAATATCAAGCATTGACCATGGTTTCCGAGTATCAAATCCTCATTGAGTTTTTCTTTAGAACTCGAGTACCTATAGTCAAGCTGACTTTGTGTATTTTGGTGAAACTTGTATTGTAGCCAACTTTGATGAATTGTAAATTGGGTTGCTATATATGTAATGTATTGTATCAAATCCAAGAGAGACATGGAATATATAAGTATGAAGAATATGTATTAAGAAGTAGAAGTGTGAAGTCAAAGGGATACAATAGTATAAGGAGTAGCAAAGATCTATTAATCACAACAAGGTGATCATTACACTCAAAGGAATCAAGTTTCAGATTAGAGATCAACCACTAGTTCATCCTAATAGGTGGAATAGTTAAATCCTTTCACAAGGTACACCTAATAGTCTTTTGTAAACCTCTTTACTAAGTGCATACTTCATTGTATGTTTGTAAATCTTTTTGCAAGGTGGATCTAGTAGTCCTTATTACTCCTAACAGGGCAGATCATTAGAAGTGATCATTGCAAGCTTTAATAGGAAAACTTTATACTATAGTACTAAAGCTTGCAGGTATCATCCCCACCCTAGTTTTACTTTCTATTTAGAAGGTCTTTGGGTCACCATATTGTGTGTCAAACTAATATGAATATTTTAATGCTTTTAGTTGTTCATGCTTGCAATTAGATCAAAATACTCATGAAGGATTAATTGGTGAATTAAGATTAAAATTTTATTGGTTACTAATTCATCCCTCCCCTCTCAATACTTAGCCTATATTATATTTCCAACAATTGGTATCAGAGCATTGTGTTTCTCATAAAAGAATTTTAACAGCTTGAGCAAAGATTAGAGGCAATGGAGGTATTTAGACTTGATAAGGCTATTGATAATAAAAATCTAGATTTGGAATTGGTTAATGGACAACTCGAGAAAGAAAAGGAGCAACTCTCTCAATCCTTAAAAATAAGAAAAGATCTTGTAGCACAAAAGAATGAAAAACTCTACATTTAAGAAATAATTGAAGATATCCATTCAGAAAATAATTCAGATGAAGAAAATGTTGAAATCAAAGAACTATTAGAAAAGAATGGTAACCTTCAAGAAGAAGTTAAAAAGCTAAAAAGAGAATAAGAAATTCAACGTAAAGTCATGGAAGAAAAAAATAAGATAAAAGAAGAGTTAGAAGGAAATAATAATGAAATTTAGCATTTATCCCTTCAACAAGTAGACTTCATTGATCAACTTACTAATGCAAATGAAGAAATCATGAATCTAAGATCAAAAAATAAAAAATTGCAGAATGATCTAAATACTAAGAAGCAAACCAATGAAAGAATGATGAAATCACAAGTAGGCATGGATCAATAGAATGAGAAAATCCAATACAAACAAAAAGGCAAAGCAAGAATTGGATATATAGAAAAAGGTGAATCATCCAAGCAAGGAGCTCAAAAGAATTAAAGACCTACTTACAATCACTGTGGTAAGTTGGGTCATACATCAAACAAATGTTGGAGTAATGGTAAAGATAAATTCAATGGAAAATGCTACAATTACAATAAGCATGGTCATAGAGGCAATGAATGCAAAGAGAAACCTAAATTTGAGGGTAAATGTCACAAATGCAAGAAGTATGGACATAAATCTTTTGAATGCAAAACCAAGATATTGAATTCAGTAGAAGAGATTGTTAAAGCTATATTTGGTTGGGACTACAACACTTGGTGCATATTTCACTACTGTCAAGAATTTGGACACATTGGAATAAATTGTGTATGTCATCACATGAGGACAAGAGACTCCACTAGAAGATACTTTATTTGTACAAAACTTGGACACCTTGCCAAGAAGTGTACAAATATAGGAAGCATTGAAGATGAAAAGAAAGCCAAGGCTAATAACATCATAAAGCAAATGAGACAATAGTGGATTCTAAAATCTTCTGAGAATACAAATCTAATAAATGAAGCACATATCACTCAAGAATTGGGTGACTCAAGAATTTCTACTTGATCTCTCACAAGGATAATTGGAACTAAGATTCTGAAGTAGACATCCTACATCAGGTCTAGTTAGCTAGAAGGAAATATCCATATTTATATTCAAGATGTAAAAGGATCACTAAGTGTCTAAGGAATTCTGGACCTTATTGAGCTAAGTCAGGTTGCAAGACCCTACCAAGCAAGGTCAGGTATAACTAAATTGTGTATGGACACCGAGTATCGAGCAATTAATTTAAGCCAAGTGGAAGATAGTTTGTCATCAAGCAAGTGAATGTATCAAGAAGTTATGGTGACAGGAAAGTGGATTTTGTTAAAAAGGGAAAAATCAAATTCATTTCTATGAAGAGATATTTTTGTAAATCTAAGTGATCTATGTGATTTATTGTTGAAGTTTTCCATGCTTTCTCAAACCCTACTAAGTGATGGCATCCTCTAGCAGCAAAACCAAGAAAGGATCTGAGATGTTGGTTGGAGGTGTTGAATGGAAGGCACCAAATTTCAAGTTGAGTCTGGCTATTGTAGAAACCCTTGATATAATTGAAGCTTAATCACAAATTCCAACTAAGGTACTTCTAGTTAACAATATTCACTCACATTTTCATTGTACAATTCAAGATATAGGAACCCTAGAAATAGAAAAATAACATATTTAGGATCCCAAAGAAACTTGTAGAAGATCAAAAGGATTATATTTTTTTATGGTAGACTATGACAAAGTATATATACAAGAAGTTAAACCTAGAATTGTATGGGTCAAGCCACTAGGTTATGAGGTAAATATTGATGATACTAGAGATATTATTGAGGCATTGTTGAATGAACCTATGGATCCAAGGCCCACATATTTTGGCATATATGATGAGGCTAAAGAAATAATTGAACTACAGATAAAACTTCCTTAGGCTATCAACAAGTGAAAGAAAAGGATAGCTAAATTGAAACAAACTAGCTCTAATCTCCTATTTACAAAAGGTAAAGGAGATGACATAGAAGAAGATGATGTAGAAGATTAGGTAAAATTAGAAGAAGAAGATCTAGTCAAGAAGAAAGGTAAAGTTATTATAAACAAACCTACCAAGCCATCTACTACAGTGTTTACAAGAAGAACATCTAGAAAGAAACTAAAATTGGGTGAAGATGCAAAGGATGTGATTTTCAAAAGGCCTCTAGCCACCTTTCAAGATAAATTGAAAGAAATTGATTCTAGAGCTAGCATATCAAATTTTAGATCATTAAAGTATGAAACTGGAAATCCAAAAGAGAAGTAGCAAATTGAAGACATGGTTATATCTAAGCTAGGAAAATGGAAATATTCACTAGACCAACTTGTGCAACAGATTCCCAATGAACTAATGGAGAAAATCAAGCCAAGATAGGAATATTCAAAGAAAAATACAAAGGACATATATGAGAAAACTTTGAGGCAACTCATGCCAAGTCTTTATGACAAAGAGGTAAAAGAGTCAATCAAGCAAAATGAAGTGAAACTTACTTTGAAATGTAACACCTACTTGATACTGGTCAATGACATTGAACATGTGGTAAGGAATGCAACCAATACATGGAAAAATATCTATAATCTTCATAAGAAGAGTAATTTTTTTGTTAATGACAGTGATGAAGAAGGTGATGATGAAGATAACAAGGAAAAAGAGGACAAATATGATGAAGAAGAAATATTTGACGAGAATAAATATGATGATGAACAAGAACAGGAAGCCACTGAGGAGAATTTCCCTAAGATTTAGAGCATTAAGGAAATAGATCTTGAAGATATTGCAACAATAGTTATAGACTCACTTCCTCACTCTCTAAGTGAAGCATTAAAGATATCAAGCTCAGAGAAAGCTATTGCAGAACTGGTTGTGTCAAGCACTACAAATCCAAGCACTCAACCAATCTTTGCACCTATTCAGCTTAGTACTTCATTGACTGAAGTGACCAGCACTTCATCTATTGAGAAATCAATGCTTCCTCATTCATTAGTCATGGTTACTTAGCAAAAAAGTATTCCTTTAATTAGTACAATATCTACATTTTTTGCTAGTCCTTCTTTTCCACTATTGTTACTATTTTGGGTATGCAAATAATAAGTACAAAGATAGTTGAGAGAAAGCCTCAACTAAGTACTAAAGTGTATAGCAAAGGCAGAGATAAGGAAGAAGACATTGATCTTGGTGAGGAGATAGTTATTCCAAATTTGGATATCTCTACTCTAAATCCTAATCAAATGCATATAGTAGGATAGTTAGTGCAAAAGAAAGCTAAGAAGCAAAGGTTTAGAGAAGAAATAAACAACAAATTTCAAGTGCTTGAAGATGCAAAGAACATTCTTGTAGATGCACTTAGCACCAAGGTTGATACTTCTCAACATATTTTGGCTTGCAGAAGTGGTCCAAAAATTCAATAAAGATTTAAATGGATAAGAGAAATTGTTGCAAAGAGTAGAGAAGAAATTTGAAAATAAATTATTAGGGCTAGTAGCACAAAAGATTTCAATACAACAAGTAGACTTGTCTACTATTCTTAGCTCGTTGGAAACCTTTGCCACCAATGTCACTTCTCTATTTGGTAAAATTTTTGATACATCTATCTTCATGAAGGAAATAAAAGATAAACTCTCCAAGATAGATAAAGAACTGAAGGTCAGTGCACAATAGTTGTCACTTGACCCAAGTTGTAGTTCTACTCATTACACAAAGATTATATTTCTAACTGATATGGAAGTATAATTGCTAAGGGAAGAATCTAGGATAAGGGTTACACTTGTAAATATAGAAGGCATGATTCTTCCAAACATGGATGTATTTCAAAAACACATTGCATATGTTAAAACTCTCAACCATGATAATAACTTATCTATTGCTGATCACATGATGGAATTATCAGTAGAAGTTCAAATTGCATTACATGCAAGCATGGTGTTGCAAGAAAATTGGGGCAAGACAATGTCGCTGATTTTAAAGGTACATTTTGACTTCTTGTCACATTTTGGCATTACCATGCAAAATACACCTTTGGCATTTATGTCAAAATGGGGGAGAAGATGTATATAACATATAAAACATATTGTAAAGAGGGAGAAGATGTGATATAAAAAGGGAGAATATGAAAAGATGCAATAAAGGGAAGAAGATGAAAAGATTTATATAGTATGTTATATATATGTATGGGGGAGTACCATAATATTATACATATACATGTATAGATATTCTAGATAAACATCTCTCACAAAAGAAATTTTGAAAATTAAAAAAAAAATAGAGTACGTTACCGAGTTGAAGACACAAAATGGAACTAAAAATTATTTTGAAATTTTCTAAATTTAGTTTTGATTGATAAGTATTTTTGTCACTAATGCCAAAGGGGGACATTGTTGACATTATAGTCAAGTTTTTTTATTAGTGACTCACACACTTATTAAAGCTAACAACAACCAAGCTTATTGTATAGTTAACAATGTTAACCAAGTAATTCAGGCTCTACTAAATTTTACAATTGCTACCGAGTACTAGGAACAATATTCAGTTTGCATCGAGTAGTTTCTACTAGGTTGGTGATTATCAGTGTAAATTGAGCTTCATATTGTTTATCGAATTTCTCTATGAAAATTGAGTTCTTTAGCGCTTATTGATTTTGCAACATCAATGATGTGAATCTAGTGTTGAACAAGCTATACAGTGTTAACCAAGTGATTTAGTTTATACAAAGCTCACATAGATAGTGTTGACTAAGCTATGCAATGTTAACCAAGTGATTCAATTTATATGTCAAGTCTCGTAGTGTTCACTGAGTCACTAGTGCAAACTAAGTTCAGACTACTTGGAAGTGATTAGTATGGACCAAGATTCTACATCTACTGAGTGCATGATGATGCCAAGCATTGATAATGGTTGTGAAGTATTAGAACCTCATTGAGTTTGTCTTTAGAACCTGAGTACTTGCAGTTGGGCCAACTTTGTGTATTTTGGTAAAACTTGTATTATAGCTGACTTTGATAGATTATAAATTGGATTGGTATATGTGTAATGTATTGTATCACATCCAAAAGAGACATGGAATATAGAAGTATGAAGAATATGTATTAAGAATCAGAAGTGAGAAGTAAAATGGCTACAATAGTATAAGGAGTAGCAAAGATCTATCGATCACAACAAGGTGATCATCATACTCAAAGGAATCTCATTCAAAAAATCAAGTTGCAGATTAGAGATAAACCACGAGTTCATCCTAATAGGTGGAACAATTAAATCCTTTCACAAGGTAGACCTAACAATCTTTTGTAAATCTCTTTACCGAGTGCATACTTCATTGTTTTTTTGTAAATCCTTTTGCAAGGTGGACCTAACAATCCTTATTGCTCCTAATAGAGAAGATCATCAGAAGTGGTCATTGTAAGCCTTAACATGCCAACTTTATACTATAGTACTAAAGCTTGTGGGTATCATCCCTAACCTAGTTTTACTTTCTATTTGGAAGGTTTTTGGCTCACCATATTGTGTCTCAAAGTGTTATGAATTTTTTAATGCTTAGGTGTTCATGCATGGAATTAGTTTAGAATACTCATGAAGGATTAATTGGTAAATTAAGATTAAAATTTTATTGGTTACTGATTCACCCTTCCCCTCTTAGTAACCTAGCCTATCTTATATTTCCAACATGATTATACACATCTATATTTTAACAAATTTTTAAGTAAATTTTGGCATATGAATATGCACATATTATATTTCTTCTCAATTTATATATACAAAATTTGGATTCTAAACACACACATGATAGCAAAGTTACAAAACTTCACATAAGATATATAGAAAGTTTTAAAAACTTATTTTATTGGATAGTGTATAACCATTCTTCTAGATAGCACAAAATTAATCAAGACAACCTTTTGGATCATCATTAACCCTTATTGTGTCAAGTATTGCCCCATGATCAGATTCCTGAACTTTACACAAATTATTTTTAAGAGGTCTACCACAATATTTAATCAACTTAATATTTTTTGCAACAACAAGGTTGAAAAAAATGAATAAATGTCTATGTGTTTTAAAATCGTCAAACAACGAGGCATTATAATTCTTGATAGTGTACCTACATTTGATTAAACCTTATGAATTGATGAGGGAACAACCCAAGACAAAATGAACACAACAAGAAAAAGAGAATTTTATTATCAACTATGATGTGCTATTACATTCAGTTCAGCAAAAATAGACTCAACTACATGATTTATAGGCTTATAATGCTATCAAATTCTAGAGAAAAAAACCCTTCTCACAATACCTTCTTCTAAACTCCACAAAAACTGCCTTTACAATGCAAGAAATGACCTTAAGTAAACTGAATTAGGTTTAGGGTTGATGATACATTTTATAATATGTCATTTGGCATCCACTACCAAAGCATAAGGTTCTAGAAGATATGTCAGAATTTGGTGCAAAATTAGAAGAATCTAGAAATGGTAGTCAACTTCCAGGAGGCATAACTTTTGATCTAGGACTCTGATTGACAAATTGTTTACATTTTTGGAAAGCTCTCCAAGTTCTGTATAGCCATAAGGACAAGATTTGTTCATCTTCCATTTTTTGGGCCTATACAAGGTTTTTTAGTGCCTCAAATCTGACTTTGAAGCATCCTTAAGGGGTCTCCAGGTAACTTAAAAATGCAATAAATTTTATATTGCAAAGCCTTTTGACCTGATTTTGGTAAAAGAATTCTTTAAATTATAAGTAAAATCATTTCTCCAACTTACACCCTCTAACTCATCATAATTGAGGCTACAAAATTACCTATTTTTTGTGTGAGTACATATTCTAAGGTGCTCAGAAACACTAACCCAAGAAACCAACAGTGGAACTATGAGAGTTGGAATCTCTATTTGGACCAAATGGGTATCCAAAAATACAAACACATTAAACATAAACTAAAAATATGCATAGTTTTGTGTGATACAAGATTTTCCTTACACCACTAGATGCTCCTACATTAGACGCCCAAGGTAAATTGAAAAGTGACCCTATCACTTTATAGTTGGTAGAGGAAAACCTAAATGAGAAACCTGTGTCATATATATCCAAATTGAATCTTCCACTAGTGGTTGTCCCGTCCACTTCACCAAGTACTCCTCATACTACATGTTTTGGTACTCTAGCCCACACAACTATCTAGAATTTCTTCAATCTCTTCCTTCTCAAAAGTAGGAATGGGAAAAGGCTCCATGATCAACTCTTCATCTATACCATCTTCGTTATATTATGTTAAGTCTACAACATTGAAAATGGGAGAAATATGGATCCCATCTAGCAACACTATTTCATACGCATTCCCTAAATCACGTTTCTCCAAAATCTTATAAGTTCTGAATTTCTTCATCTTAAGCTTGTTGTAGGTGGATATTGGAAATCATTCCTTCCTCAAATACACCATAACCATATCCCCAATATGGAATTCCTCGTGTCTCCTCTTTTGATCTACTTGATCCTTGTACTGTAGGTTCATCTTGGTAATATGTTCATGTACCTCCTCATGTAGGTTCTTGACATGTTCAGAAAAGTCTTATGCGTTAGCATTAGTTCCCTCTCCTTGCTCCATCTTCCTCAACTCTAGTGTAGTCCTTAGACTAATGCCATACACAACTTTGAACAGTGATCTACTAGGCCCTATTCATAGAGTTATTGTAAGAAAATTCCTCTTATGGTAGAATCAAATCCCATCCCTTAGGCTTAACTCCAACTAAACACCTTAGCAAATTGCCCAGACTTTTATTCACCACTTTTGTTTGTCCATCAGTCTATGGATGAATTACATAACTAAACTTCAATTATGTCTTCAACTTCTACCACAAAGTCCTCTAGAAATACCAAACAAATTTAGTATTTGTCAGAAACAATATTTTTTGGGAGACCATGTAGCCTCACCACCTCTATGAAAAAAAAATTTGCAATATGCACTACATCATGAGACTTGTGGCATGGAATGAAATGTGTCATCTTGGAGAACCTATAAACCACCAAAAATACTGAGTCATTACCCCTTTGTGTCCTTGGTAATCAAAGAACAAAATCCATACTTATTTCCTCTAAGGGCTTTGATGGAACAAGAAATGGATGATAGATTCTAGTGTTCTGACTAACTCCTTTAGTTGTTTGACATACTCGATAACTCTACACAAACTTCTTCATATCCTATGACAATTAAGGCCAAAAATAATGTTTGCTGAAAGTGGAAATGGTTTTTTCACAACCAAAATTTCTTTCCATCCCTCCATTATATTTCTCCTTGATCAAGTTTTCCCTCATGGAACTCCTTAGAATACATCATTGACTTCCCTTAAACAACATACCATCCTGGATCATGTAATCCAGGTAGCTAGTCTTATCTAGAGTAACATGTTCTTTACAAGCCTTCCAAGCCTCTATAAAGTTGGGATCCTCAAGGTATAGATTCTTGAGTTCATCAAATCTAACCTCTTCAACCTACATTCTTGTCAGCAACAATTGTTTCATACTTAATGTATCTTAACCCTATTAGACCATCCACTTCTATGTTTCAATACAAATTTATAGCTTTGCATGAACACTACCCATTTCAAATGTCTTTGATTTAATTTACCTTGGCTATTTAGGTACTGTAATGCTTGATTATCAGTATACAAGATGAATTCTTTTGGAAACAAATAATACCTCCATTTCTCTTAATCATAAACAAAATACTTCTTCTATGCATCATTCAATTTTTTCACTAAAATAGGCAATAGGCTTACCTTATTGGCTCAACCTAGCCTCAATAGCATTGCCACTAGCATCACAATCCACCTATAACACTTTGTTAAAATCAAAAAATGCCAACACAAGTTTCTTTGTCACCTTCTTCTTCAACAACTCAAAACTCCTTGTAGCTCTTGTAGTCCACTTGAACTCTCCTCTATCCCCTCTCATCGTTTCAGTTAGGGTTGCAAATATACTACTAAAATTCCTAATTAACTTCTTGTAAAAGCAAGCCAAACCATGGAATTATGTCACCTTAGTGGAAAGCCTTGGAGTAGGCCTCCAAGATGACCTTTACCTTCTTTGGGTCCATTTTGAGACGTTCAACTGATATAGCAAACCCCAAATAGACTAAATCCTTTTTCACAAAGCTACACTTCAAATTAATCAATAATTTCTATTCCCTCAACCATTCAAGGACACTACAAATGTGCAAAAAATGTTCATCCAGAGACTTACTAAAAATTGGAATATCATTTAAAAAAATAATAACAAATTTTCCCAAAAAAATCTTTAGTACCTCATTCATAAGTCATGTGAAGGTGCTTGACACATTGGTTAGTCCAAAGGGCATGACTAACCAGTCACGTAGACCCTCCTTGGTCTTAAATGTAGTCTTCCAATCATCTCCCTCTCTTATTCATATCCAATGATAACCACTCTTGATATCTATCTTTTTGAAATACTAAGCTCCACTTAAGCAGTCCATAAGACCATCCATCCTTGGCAGAGGAAATTGATACTTGATGATTATCTTGTTTATAGGCCAAGAGTCTATACACATCCCCCACTCTCCATCCTTATTTGGTGCTAGTACTATAGGTAATATACGTGGACTTAGGCTCTCTCGAATTAGACCTTTCCTCAATAGCTCCTAAACTTGTCTATTCAACTCCTTAGTCTTAGCATGAGTCATCCTATTAGTAGCCTTGGTAGGAAAACAAGCTCCAAGGACTAAATCTATTTGATGACTAATTTTCCTTATTGGAAAAAACCCCCCTTGGACATTACCAAATATGATATCTTCATACTCACTTAATAAACCCAAAACTTCAACTGGAACTTCACTACTACCTTCCTTATTCTTTCTAGGAATTAAAGCATAACATATATGTTGATTTTTTACGCTATCCAAAAAAATTCTTCCATCAAAAAGACATACCCTAGCACTACTACATACCTTCCTTTATCAAGGGCTTCAACTTATGATGAACTACATCTTTCATCAGAGAATATATTTTTGAATGACCATCATGTATACCATGCCTATCAAACTTCCATGGCCTTCCCAAGAATAAATGGCATATGTCCATCAAGATGATGTCATAGAGAACCTCATCATGGTAACTCCCAATCTTGAACATCACCAAACATTTTTTGTTAACCAAGAACTTATGATCATCCTACACTGAGGAAATTTATATGGATGGGGGTGTTTCTCCCTCTTCATCCATAGCTTTCTCCTCTAACACAAAGTTCCTAGTGCTCCCACCATCAACAATCACATCACAACATTTACCCTCACACTTGCACCTTGTTTGAAATGGACTCCTCCTTTGTCTAGGTTTAGTCTCACCACTCATCAAGACCCTTTCATTAACCATAACTTCTCCTCTTCCTGCATCCCCTGAATGTAATGATTTAGCATCATCATTCACATGAGTAACCCTTGCTTGAGCATCAACTCTCCTATATGTCCGTCCTTGATGCTGAGGGAACTCATAGGCACAATGACCTTCTTCATTTTAACAAATAAAGGTACCAAAAAATCCTCCTCACCCCAAACCTTGTACACATCCTCTACCTTTTTCTCTTTCGTCTTCAAAGTTTTGATTACAGGAGTGGTTGAAACCCTGATTCCTTTAGTTTTGATTGATACCTACATCTTCATTTTTCTTTTTCTCCTCATTTCTTCCTCCAAACGACCTACCACCACACCTTCCTCCTTGACTACAACCTTACTTTCTTCCATCAAACTTTTTGTTTAGTTTCTCTTCAACTTGCAAGGAAAACTAGTATACCTATTCAATGTTGGTCACTCTAAGTAGACTTAGCTCCTCTTGAATGCTAGGTCATAACCCATTAAGGTAATGGGAAACCTTCTCCTTGTTTTCTTTTGCATGTCTGGTACTAATAAGGACTCAATAACACTCCTTTGTATATTCCTGGATAGATTTTTCCACTTTCTTTAACCCTTTCATCTTCTTGAACAAATCAAGCTCATAGTCAATAGGAACGAATTGCTTTGTTTGTTTATCCACCATGTGATCCCATCTTGTGATTTTATCCTTTCCTCTTTTATTCCTTTCTAATTGAATCTCTTGCAACCAAATCTTGGCATGTCCCTTCAGTCTAGCCTTTGCAAACTTAACCCTATCAAGGTCCTCAATATCCTCATACTCAAAATACACCTCCAACTCATTGATGGGTAAGTGCACCAAGTTGTGGTTCCAAAAGGGAGGTATAAGTGGACACCTTTTTCCTGAAATCAGTAAGTTCTAAACTTCAACAAGAATTTGAAGATAGTTACACTCAAAATTTTAAGATATGACAAAAAAAAAAAGTCATAGTCCTTTGAATCTAGTTTCTAAACTATTAATTTTTTTCGAAAATGGTTTAGTTTTAGGTCCTCAAAAAAGGGGGCCACAGAAAGTGGTACTGTTTATTCCAAAAAAACAAAACATAATACAAAGTGTGGCCCCCCTAAAATTTTAACTTTTTTTTTGAAATTCTTTAATCGGTCTAGTCAAAAGTTACTTAGCACTATGTAGTTTATCCTAGATTTTTCAGGTAATTTTATAATGTGTATTTTTTTTTATGAATTTTTAAACTAGACACATCCAAAAACATGAAATATTTATGTGTTCCCCCTAGAAATTATTGAAAACTAATCTAAAATCAAAACTTTTTTTTTTCAAAATGTGTAGAATGGAGTCTAGTTTCTAAAAAACAAAGTTGTTGCAAAATTTGATGAATGAGCTAAAATCTACAACCCAATTAGTACATGGTGGTTTTTGACAAAAAAATGGACATACATTCAAAATAAATTATAGATGAAAGGCTTGAAGTAGTTCAAATTAAAAATAAATTATATGGTTATATAGCTAACATAGAGACCAACAATGTCATGTAACTTGATCTTATTGATGCCCAACTACGAGGAATCTTGAAGGAGAGCACACAAGAAAAATCAATCATTTTTTGTATGTTTGTAGCAAAGCATGTCTCAGACCTATTTATAAACTCCAAACCTTTGGGTTGGATCTCTAAGGCAAAACCAAGCCTTAGGCTTGGTTTTAATGCAAAGCTTTGAATAGCCCATACACCCTATAGCCTATGCATGCTATAGCATGCACGTGCTATTTAAAGCTTTTGAATTTGGGTCTCAATAGTGCATGCATGCTATAGTGTGCATGCACTATTGAGACCTAAATAGTGCATAGAGAAGGAAAAAGAATGAAAAGCAAGAGCAAGAGAGAGGAGGGGATGGCTATGTGTGTGTAAGAGAGAGAGAGAGAGAGAGAGAGAGAGAGAGAGAGAGAGAGAGAGAGTAGGGGATGGGATAGGGGGAGAGAGAGGAAGTGAGAGAGAGTAGGGGTGGTAGAGAGAGTATAGGATGGGAGAGAGAGGAAGTGTGAGAGAGAGTAGGGGTGGCAAAGAGAGAGTACAAGATGGGGGAGAGAGATTGAGAGTAGGGGATGAGAGAGAGAGGTAGTGTGAGAGAGTGAATAGGAGTGGTAGAGAGTGTACGAGATGGAAGAGAGAGATTGAGAGTAGGGGATGGCAGAGAGAGATTAGGTAGTGGGAAAGGGAGCAAGAGAGGGAGAGAGAGAGAGAGAGAGAGAGAGAGAGAGAGAGAGAGAGAGTAGGGCATGGGAGAGAGTGTGAGAGTGTGAGAGAGAGTAGGGGTGGCAAAGAGAGAAAGTAAGGGATGGGAGAGGGGAGAGAGAGAGAGAGAGCAGGGGATAAGGGAGAGGGAGTAGAGAGGGAGAGAGTGAGAGAGAGAGAGAGATAGTAGGCGATGGAAGGAGTGGGAGAGGGAGAGAGAGGGGGGATGGGAGTGTGTGGTGTGTGTGAAAGAGAGAGAGTAGGAGAGGGGAGAGGGGAGAGAGAGAGTAGGGGATGGGAGAAAGAGAGAGTAGGCAATGGGAGAGGGAGTGGGAGAGAGAGAGGGGGGGAATGGAAATTTGTGTAAGAGAGAGAGTAGGGGATGTGAGAGAGAGGAAGTGTGAGAGAGAGTAGGGGTGGAAGAGAGAGAGTACAGGATGGGAGAGAGAGATTGAGAGTAGGGGATGGGGAGAGAGAGAGGGATTAAGAGTAGGGGATGGGGGAGAGAGAGAGTAGGTAGTGGGAGACAAAGTCGGAGAGGGAGAGTGAGAGAGAGGAATATGGGAGTGCATGTGTGTGAAAGAGAGAGAGTAGGGAATGGGAGAGGGGGGAGAGAGAGAGAGTTGCTCAAGAGAGAGTAGGGGATGGGAGAGATAGAGTAGGCGGTGGGAGAGGGAGTGGGAGAGGGGGAGAGAGAGGAGAGATGGAAATGTGTCTAAGAGAGAGAGAGAGTAGGGGATGGGAGAGAGTGTGAAAATGTGAGAGAAAGTGGGGGTGGTAGAGAGAGAGTAGAGAGGGAGAGAGTGAGAGTAAGAAAGAGAGAGTGAGAGTGAGAGTGAGATAGAGAGAGAGTAGGTAGTGGGAGAGGGAGTGGGAGAGGGAGAACTAGTGAGAGATAGAGTAGGGGATGGGAGAGGAGAGAGAGGGGGGATGGGTGTGTCTATGAAAGAGAGAGAGTAGGGAATGGGAGAGGGGAGAGAGAGAGATAGAGAGAGAGTAGGGGATGGGAGAGAAAGAGATTAGGAAGTGGGAGAGGGAGAGAGGGGGGATGGGAGTGTGTGTGAGAGAGAGAGAGAGTGGGGGATACGAGAGAGTGTGAGAATGTGAGAGAGAGTAGGGGTGGCAGAGAGAGTGAGAGTAGGAGATGGGAGAGAGAGTAGAGATGGAGAGAGTGAGTGAGAGAGAGAGAGAGAGAGAGAGAGAGTAGGTAGTGGGAGGGAGAGGGGGAGAGGGAGGGAGAGGGAGAGAGAGAGAGAGAGAGAGAGAGAGAGAGAGAGAGAGAGGGGGGGGGAATGGGAGTGTGTGTAAGAGAGATAGAGTAGGGGATGGGAGAGAGAGTAGGTGGTGGGAGAGGGAGTGGGAGAGGGGGAGAGAGGGTGGAATGGGAATGTGTGTAAGAGAGAGAGTAAGGGATGGGAGAGAGGAAGTGTGAGAGAGAGTAGAGTTGGCAGAGAGAGTACAAGGTGGGAGAGAGAGATTGAGAGTAGGGGATGGGGAGAGGGAGAGAGTACAAGATGGGAGAGAGATTGAGAGTAGGGGAGGGGGGAGAGCGAGAGTAGGCAGTGGGAGACAAAAAGGGAGAGGGAGAGCTAGAGAGAGGAGGATGGGAGTGCATGTGTGTGAAATAGAGAGAGTAGGGAATGGGAGAGGGGTAGAGAGAGAGTAGCTCAAGAGAGTAGGGGATGGGAGAGAGAGAGAGTAGGTGATGGGAGAGGGAGTGGGAGAGGGAGAGAGAGGGGGGATGGAAATGTTTGTGTGTGTGTGTGTGAGAGAGAGAGAGAGAGAGTATGGGATGGGAGAGAGTGTAAAAATGTGAGATGGAGTAGGGGGTGGTAGAGAGTGTAGAGAGGGAGAGAGTGAGAGTGAGAGTGAGAGAGAGTGAATGAGATTGAGAGTGAGAATGAGAGAGAGTGTAGGTAGTGGGAGAGGGAGTGGGAGAGGGAGAGAAAGTGAGAGATGGAGTAGGGGATGGGAGAGGAGAGAGAGGGGTGATGGGTGTGTGTGTGTGTGAAAGAGAGAGAGTAGGGGAGGGGAGAGAAAGAGAGTAGGCAATGGGAGAGGGAGTGGGAGAGGGAGAGAGAGGAGGGGATGGGAGTGTGTGTAAGAGGGATATAGGGGATGGGAGAGAGTGTGAGAGTGTGAGAGAGAGTAGGGGTGGTAGAGAGAGAGTGAGAGTAGGGGATGGAAGAGAGAGTAGAGAGGGAGAGAGAGAGAGAGAGAGAGAGATAGTAGGCAGTGGGAGAGGGAGTGGGAGGGAGAGAGAGGGGTAATGGGAGTTTTTGTAAGAGAGATAGAGTAGGGGATGGGAGATAGTAGATGGTGGGAGAGGGAGTGGGAGAGAGAGAGAGAGAGAGAGAGAGAGAATGGGAATGTTTGTAAGAGAGACAAAGTAGGGGATGGGAGAGAGTGTGAGAGTGTGAGAGAGAGTAGGGGGTGGTAGAGAGAGCTCATATGGGATGGGAGAGATAAAGAGAGAGAGAGAGAGAGAGAGAGAGAGAGAGAGAGAGAGTAGGGAATGGGAGAGAGAAAGTAGAGAGGGAGAGAGAGTACTTGATAGAGAGATAGTAGGAAGTGTGGAGGGAGTGGGAGAGGGAGAGACTGGGGGGATGGGAGTGTGTGTGACAAATCTATAGAGTAGGGGATGGGAGAGGAGAGAGAGGGGGGATGGGAGTGTGTGTGTCTATGAAAGAGAGAGAGTAGGAGATGGGAGAGGGAAGAGAGAGAGTAGGGGATGGTGGAGAGAGAGTAGGTGGTGGGAGAGGGAGTGGGAGAGGGAGAGAGAGAGGGGGAATGAGAATGTGTGTAAGAGAGAGAGTAGGGGATGGGAGAGAGTGTGAGAGTGTTAGAGAGAGTAGGCGGTGGTAGAGAGAGCTCATATAGGATGGGAGAGAGAGAGTGAGAGTACAAGATGGGAGAGAGTGTGAGAGAGAGTAGGGGATGGGAGAGAGAGTAGAGAGGGAGAGAGAACTTGAGAGAGAGAGAGATAGTAGGCAATGGGAGAGGGAGTGGGAGAGGGAGAGAGATAGGGGATGGAAGTGTGTGTCATAGATCTAGAGAGCAGGGGATGGAAGAGAAGAGTGAGGGGGGGGATAAGAGTGTGTGTCTATGAAAGAGAGAGAGTAGGGGATGGGGGATGGTTGGATAGGGAGAGATGTGTTTTGACATAGTGTGTATGCACTTTATAGTGCATACACACTATGTCAAATCACCCAAAAATGGTCAAAAAGCATGTTTGGGTCCCATTTCATCCATTATCTACTTTTTGTCTGTTGTGAATTCTATTGTTCCAATAGAAAACATAGGTTTCAACATAGCAAACACTACTTGAAGACTTTTTGAAGCTAGCAAACACCAAATTCAATCATTGGATACGTGATTTGAAGACTTTTTGAATATTCTTTGTATAGAAAAGGTTAGTGCAATCCTTTTTAAATATTGTTTGTTGATATATAGATACAAATTTGATTATAATTTGACATGTTGTTTAATATATAGTGAATTCATGAAAATTTGTATGTTTGAATGAAATGTTATTTTGAATGGTTAGAAATTTGACAAGTTGTTTGATATATATTGTGTATTCATTCAAATAATTGTAACTTTTATATGTATTTGAATGATTTGTAATTTAGACATTGTAAGTAATTCAAATGTTTGAATAATTTGACATGTAGAAATCATCATCATGCCAAGGAAGAAACCAAAAACTCAAACAAATGAAGATAGGGAGAGAGATTTGGCAATTAAAAGAGATAAAATGAAACTACTATGTGAACAAAGAAAATTGCAAAGAAATAATGAAGAATTGACTTTCGAAGAGGATCAAGAGCCATCAATACAAAGAAACAAAAAGGAAGAATTCGAAAGAAAAAGAGAATGAATGAGACTGTTATGCTCAAGAAGACAATTGAATTGTGAAGCTACAACATCTTCCAATGTTGGAGTCATATCATCCTCTCATGTTGAAGAGACGCTAATTTGTAGATCCAACAATGTACACACTCCATCATGTCATGTTGAAGACACAACATCAACACATCAAGTAGGTGATATTCCATCTTTTGCATCTTAATGCCAAGGCACATCATCTTTAGTTCAAAGTACACAATACACTCAACCTTATATTGATGTTCAAAATGTTGAGGGAATGGAAGAGATTATAACACCTTCTAGAATTTGTTTTAGAAGACCAAAATATTTGATTGATATTGATACTAACATTTTGAAATCAATGCCTGACAAGATAGCAAGCGTACTTGTCAAAGAAAAGTTAATTGTATGTGGAGATTATTTTTTGAAGAATTAAATATTACACGTCAATACCAATTATTTGTTGAAGCGATGAGGAATTTTAAATTTAGGCCTATCATGAAGATTCGTGGGCTAAGAACAATGGATGATTCAAATGAAAAAAGCATTGTAAATAATCTAATGAGTGTTTATGACAAAGTGGGTTCTAAATCACACACCAAACATAGTAATATCACAAGACAACTACTTACACTGACAATAGTAAGTAGCCAAATGAAGAAAGCTTGACTCATGAGAAAGACAAGAAAAACATTCAAAATTGGTAGAGGTACTCTAAGAAGAGCCATGATAAGGCATGAGAGAATGGAAGATCCAACAAAAAATGAGTTATGGACATTTAGCGGTAGACTATCGTGAAAGGATAAAGGAATTAGTGAAGCTTTGAAATCTTTGATCAAAGATTTTTGGAAAAATAACACACATGTTTCCCATAATCAAAGAGATGTTGTAAGGAGGATTGGAAGCCAAAATTGCTACCCACATGCGAACCATTTTTTGGACTCAACTTAGACAAATTTTTTTGCAAAATTAATGGGTATGTATCTTCAAATTTGAATAACTCAAAGATTTTTTGAGATGGGTATACCTTTTTATGTGAAGATAAATCACACACACACAACTTGTTGTTGTAGGATACATATTGAATTTTCTAACCATTTTGATGTTTTTAGGTATATATGTGTGTTTTTGCATTTTGAGTTTGTTTTGCAAGATTGTAACATGAATGAGCCACCAAGATCTTCAAGAGAATTCATATTCAACATTTTATGTGAAATAGGGGATGGCCAAAATTTTTACAAGACATCATGCTTGGATGGTACATGCTTATTTTGTGGTTCTTTGTAAATTTTATCAACTTGTAAACATATAGATAGTACACATGCAATTGGAAATGAAATAGTAGATTACAAAAAAATTAAGATAGTGACATATGCTCTAAAAGATGGGAAATAGGATAAGAGATGTGATTTAGTCATTGAAAAGATTCTAGTATATGATTTCATGAAGATTTTTTGTGAAAAGATTATTTACGAGTATGCAAGGCATACACATAGAGCTCGATGGCTGGATTTGCAATTCAAGTTGTGCAAGGTTATGTTTCCACTAGATACCATTGTTTCGGTTGTAGATTTCACAGAGAGCTACACACTACAAACACAAAATGAGGTGCAAGCAAAGTATTATACTTCTCAATAGGTTTCCATATTTGTTCACATAAAATTCATGCATTCACCTACAAGTATAGAGGATGACAGGAAGATTTTGAGAGAGTACCATTTTTACATCAGCGATGATCAATCACATTTTACGATGTTCGTACATGGTTGTTTTCAACTATTTTATGGAGATTTGGCTAACAAGGGCATAACATATCATTAGCACATTATTTGGTTAGACAATTGCACATCTCAATTCAAGAATGCACAGATGTTCTATTGGTTGAGCAAGATGCACAAGTTGTGCATAATTCATTATATGTGAAATTCAACAGAGGTTGGTCATGGAAAGGGAGAGCACGATGGTGTAGGTGAATGCATCAAAAGAGCCTTAGCTCATGAAGAAATAAAGTAAAAAGATGGAGCAACATTGGTAGATGAAAAATCTATCATCCAGTACTGTAATGCTACAATGGGTCTAGGTAAGGAAGGTGATTCTACGATTCGTAGATTTTTTTGATTAATAGATAATACTAACATTGCACCATATTAGGATTGTTGCACACTAATAGGATCTAGTGAGTTGCACTCTTTTAGAAGCTTTGATGTAGGTTCATGGAGTATCCACACACAAAAAAATGGCATGCTATTGTCCATCATGTGTAGAGAAAAATTGGGATGACTGTGAGTCAATTGAATGGGTGGACAAATGGGATATATGAGTTTTGGACCCATTTAACACCTATCATCCCCCACAAGCACTAGAAATGGTAGAGATGGATTCATTTATTGACTTTGACCACTTGTCTAATCTAGTGCAACCTAGTAATATATATATTTATATATCTTTGTAATTTCAATATGTAACTTTATAACTTTTATCTAAGTATTTTCTGAATTAATGACTGCATTTTGTACATTTGTCACTGTAGGCCATGTTTTTGCTATTATTGCACCTAAAGACAATGAAGAAGGGGCAGATTATTATTTGTGTTATTTTTTCCAAGCCAAACAAAAATTGGATCACTTGGTTATAGATGGTGAAGGTTTAGAGTACCATGTCAATGCAGTGGTTGTAACTGGCACATAGCTTAGACGATATTCTATGAAGAACCCTAACTTGTGGTTATTCAAGGATTGGCAAATAGAGAGGAAGATTCTTCATTATTCAAACCTTTTTGTTACATCAAATTTCCACTTGATAAAATATGGTAGAAAACCACATAATAATATTTTTTGGAAATTTCATGAGTTAGACCATGAGGCAATACTTGACAGATTAAAATGTAGAGCAGATCCAATTGGCTCATTAGATTGAATAGGGAGAGAGGGAGAGAGAGAAAGAGTGATCAATTGGATCCAAATAAAATGTTGCAACCTCTCCTTGAAGACTGTCCACATGACAAGGTGGGTATTGTTATTGTGTGTAAGTGATGATATAAGTTTAAATCATAGATTTTATGTTTTGATTTGTTTAGAATCTAGATACATTATTTAAATTTATATTAGATTCTTTAATAGGACCCAATTTTAGATTAGTCATTTAAATAAGTGAAAGTTTAGAATTTGTTGTTTAGATCAAAATGTAATGAAATAACATGAAAATTGTTAGAATGTGAATGCTTTGTGATGTAAAGTCATGATTGTGTGCATGTAACCAGAAACTTCAAACTAGCAAAAGAAAGGATACAATGGGAGAAGTTTCCAATACTCATGAAGCAAGGGTTATCATACAACTCAAAAAGAAAGGATTTTTACAAATGGATAATTCTTTTAATTAAAATCCAGATTCAATTTTTGTCATTCTCTAATTTTAGTGGATTAATCTTATCTTAGATTTTTTACTTAGCTAATTCTTCATTTGCAGGTCACCAAAGAAGCGGGCAAATAAAGTCGAACACCAGTGATAAAGGGTGAGACACCAAAATCATTTGTGACATGGTATTATCAATTCACATCCTCAATGTTTAGAAGTTCTTTTTGTTCAAGTACCATTCTGTGTTAATCATCTTATGCTTGGGATTGTAGAGGATCACAATCATCAAAAAGTAAGAAGGAAAATAGGTCTCGATCTGATGATAATGGGGCAGTTATAAATATAGTTCTCTCTAAGGATAATGTTGATCAGCTTATGTATAAGTTGAGATAACCAAAAGACTATTTAGGTCTACTAAAAACAAATGGAACTTTTGATATTTTAGGATATAAAATTTTTATTGATTGATTTGACAAGAATTAAAAGTATACAGACAATCAATTTACTCTTCCATAAAATGGTTCCTATGTTAATAACTTTTACTATATTTCTTGATTTTGTTCCAGCATTTAATGTGATTGTAATATTGGTTTGTAACTAAAGGAGGACAAAGCAAAAAGAGTAAACAAGTTGCATCTGCAAACACACCTACAAATGGAAGTGGAAGAAAGTCTAAGGGAGCTAAGGAAGTGAAAACTATAACAGATCATGACCAAATAGGGATATCATTAGATACAGGTGCAAGGAGTTCAAATGATGAACCTTTGGTATGTAAACTCCAGAATACCATTTTTGGTTTTAAAATAAACTTGAGTATGCATTTGACTTATTTTTCCTGAAAATGCAAAATGCATGGAGATCACATGCATGCATTGATTAGTAGAATTTGGAAGTTGGGCTTCACTTCAAAAAAATATGAAGAACATGCATAGGTATTGGAAACTTCTTAGATGGAGGTGCAAAGGCACCTAGAGCACATAAGGAGTTCAATAAACCTTTGGAGATAAAAAGGCATCAGTGAATATGAAGATGTCCAATGACATCAATTGGAGTATTTTGGAGCCTATAATGACCTATAAGGTCAATCTATGTAATAACTTTGCAATAAGTACAAAAATGCCTAACAAGCCTTAGGACTAAAATTGGAGTCTAGGATAGAATTAAGTGTTAAAAGTTTCAAATATGATAAAATAGTCCTTTTAATAGGTTAATAAGTCCATTTAAATGATTTGGTAAAGTTTCATCTCTTAGCAACTTCAAAAATTCAAAAATTACAAAGTTATAAATTTGAATTTTCAAATTATAATGGTCATGGACATTTAGGAGGGAATTAGTTTCTTTATTGTTTTGAGCCAAATTAAACCATACAACCAATTTGGATCAGTTGGGGTAGTTGATAGGAGTTTATTAAATGTTTCACAAATCCATTGTATGGGAAGAGAATCCATGGTACGGACTGCTACAACAAATTGAATAAAAAATCTGATTTCTTGTAAAGTTAAAGGGTTTGTTTTGGTATGATTCAAAGTTCTTATTGATTGGATTTCCTTGTACAATTTTTTGATCATTAAAATTTAATTTCTTTGAATTCTTTCATGTTCTAAAAATCCTACTACAGTCGCTGTTAATCATTTTGGTATTGTTCAGTCTTTGGAAATTCTAATTTTAAGATAGTTTTGTGTGGATTTCACACTATGAATGTAATTCTATAAATGTAGCACTCTGATTCTCATAGAATGGCATCTTATTGAAATACATAATATCAATTTAACATGTATAGTATCTTACTAATCTTTGAAATGCAAGTTTGATTAATTTATGTGGTGATCACCATAAAGAAGACTAAGAAACTAAGTGAATTTGGAGGATAGGCTGAAGTTTAGAGAGTTTTGGCCAAACAAGGGCACTATTTTATGATGGAATGCATATAGAAATGTTGTATACAAGGTTTTCAACCTTTATTTGTTGCAAAAAACTTTTGGAAGCATGACATTGAGGAAGCCCTAAATTTAAGGGTTTCGAGGGCATAATTTGGGGCTTTGGTACCTAGAGACCTCTTGGAGTCAAATTGACTTCATATTACTTTGATTTGAACCTATTTATGACACTATGAAAATATTTGAAGCCTAGGAGTTTGAATGGATAGCACTTCCTTTTTAAATGCATGAGAATTAGGCCTTAAAAATATGAGAAATAGTGAAAATAGTCATATACCTTTCAAAGAAACCTACCCTATTTTTTTGATATGTTAAGATACTCCATAAAGGGTACTCAAATATATAATTTATTTTCCTAGTGTTTTGGAAAAAGCTGAAGAAAAATCCTTGTGAGTGTTGCTACAGGGCTACAAGGCATGCTATTAGGCCTAGTTTCAAGAATATTGAAGTTTTGGTGTCTAAACCATTGAAGAAAGTCTAACACCTATTCAAGTACCTTGGATTGCATATTTTAGGGCTATCAGATCACATCATAAGACTTTTTGGTGGATAATTTACCATTTCACTTATTGAAGGCACTTTTGGTCACTAGATTCAATTGTGCATTTGATTGAGTTTGTATTTGGACCTTGGATCCACCATACTCCCTTGCCACCTCTACATCACAAGTGAGGTTTGATAGGTTAATTTGATGCAAAGATGACACAATGGAAGCAAGAATCAAGCCCAACTCCTACACAACCTTCAATGTGCTCACAAGGATTGAACAAAAGATTTGGTCTACTTTCTCAAGTGCACACTCCTCCTAACAACCACTAAAAAGGGTTTCTAGACTCATCTTCCACAAGTAAGACTCAAAAAAATATGCACCAACTCAAGAAAAGATGACAACCTCCTTTGAAATGGGAAAAATGAGGATTTTGTTGTTCTAGGCTTTTCCACCACCAGCAAGGGCTTGGGGCAACTTAGTCTCAACACAAATAAGGCAAACCAACCACTAGTTGTACTCCCAACAATCCACAACTCAACTTGAAATTTTAGACCTAGTAGCCTATTAGGTCTCCTAAAACTGATTTTTACCAATACCTCTAAAACTCATCAAATAACCTGGGGAATAAAATGCTGATTCAAGTACCCTTTTCCAAGCTCTAACAAACTCCAAAGTTTTAGAGACCAACTCCACTCCAGCATATCCCAACTAGCACCAAGTACTCAAGCCTAATTAGCCACTTTAGGCTTGGTTTCCAAGGCAAATGGTTAAGAATGGGTGCATGAAATCAAATCTCCACCTCCAGTTTGTTCTTCAAGCTCAAACAAAGGTGCTTTGTTTTGACACCAAGTCCTCAAACTCTTTCCATCATTCTATCCACTCTAATCTCTCCAAAATAAGGTCAAATACATGTAGATATTTGACTTAGGGCTTCCTTCCAAAATTCATCAACTTTTCCTCCTACTCCAAAACTACAAAAATCAGATAATATACAATGCTAACTTGCTCCATACCAGAGAAGAGATAAATTCATTGGTGGAATCTCAAGTTAGGGGCATTTTATTGTCCAAACCCTCAAAACAAGGGTTTCACTGACCAACAAGGAACAAAATTTGATAAATTTTTCCAAACAAATGATAAATTCTTCAAATCAAAGCCAAAACCTTCTAAATAGGTAATTACAACTTTTTAGTGTAGAAGATTCATCCCCCAATTAGTGGATTCCATACAACATGTGAAAAATCAGAGAAAAGTGTTGGAACAACAGGAATTTTATTAATTCTTGAAAGAAAACACAACTGAAACCTCTATATATCTCCCTCTTTGAATGCTTAGAGCCTATATAGGCTATTTGCAACTGATTTAACCAACCCTTGGTCAGTTTTAGCTGTTGGAAGTTGTATTTTGAAAAGTTGTCAAGAAAATTGCAAAAGTTGCTAAGCAACATTTTTGTAATTTTGTAATTTTTGTGCTAAGACAACTTTTATTGCAAATATGTTTGCAAATGGACTCTAAAAACTCCTAGGGACCTTATTAATGTTCTAAACACCTAGACATGCCTAGAAAACATAGAAATAACAAAAAAATCCACTTATTTTACCAATTGATGCCCAAGGCTTATAGTTGCACCATGGGGTCTTGTGTCCATTACAAAGGTGAATGGTTATAGGGAGATCATTAGATCTATCCCTAGGCCTTATTACATCAAGAAAATAAAGAAGATTAGGTGCTCTACACCAAAAAAATTCTAAAACCCTTGAATTCTAGCCCAAGAAATGAGAGTTTGGTGGAAGTGTGCATAGATATGCATGGATGCTTAAACAAACTTGAAAATACTTGTATTTAATACATTTTCTAAGACATTTTTTGGTTTTGGAGTCATGGAAGTAAAGGGATATAGAATTTACTTCTTTGAGCAAGGGCTAATTAGGCCCAATTGAAGGGTAGGTTGTGAAGGAAGTCTTCACCAATCTAAAGGTTATAAATTGAGACTAATATGAATTTAATATCTCTGAAAAGGGTATTCAAAAGTGCGAAAACATTCATAGTTTGTTTGAGAATATTGGGAATGAAATGCTGATTTTAGTGTTGGCAAGCTACTAGATAGGCCTAGAAGGCCATAGTTCAAGAATGGTGAAATATGGGTTGATAGGAATGAATGGGGAGTTGGAACATGAAAAATTTATTATGTTAAGATGGTCTAAGGTGTTAGGATCAAGGGTTGAGGTCAGAATTCAGCTTTGGTGTGTTGGAGGCACTAGGTACACTAGGTGGCCTAGGATAGAGTTGGTGAAATGAGAGATTGGAATAAGGAAGTTGGAAGGTGAACTTAATTGGTATAGTTGTGGAAGTGATTTAAAAATTCAAAGAACTATGTTTGACCTTTGAGTAGGACTGATTCCTTGAGTTGATTCCAAGTTTCTTATTGAATCCTCGAATTGAGTTAGCCTAATTAAGGTGATAATGGAGGGCTCTGCATCAGAGGTCCTAGTGTAACTTGTAGTTTCATGTGTCCACTTCATGCCCCTACACCAAATATCAACAAGAATCATGAATACCATTTAGAGCCTTCATATCATCACTAACTCAAATTCCAAATTATTTTCAACACTAATCAACAAGAACACTAAAATATTGAACTCAATCATAACAAAAGATAGATTATTATACTCAAACTCATAAAATTTTGTCCTCTTGAATTTTTCTCCACATTTTCCATAACATCAAGAAAATAAATTGAATATTATGATACCCATTTTGCTCCTCTATAACATATCAAAAGATGAGGTATGGTTGTTCTGGACCAAGTCTCTGCTGCTACACTATGGGCCACTTTTTAGGCATAAAAATGAGAAATATAGGTGATTTTTAAAGAAAAAAAGATTTTTATGTTTCTTAGAAGGTTATAAAGTTCCTTAGGGTCATTAGTTTAAGTTTTAGGCATCTAGGAGTTAAGATGTCAAAAATTGCAAAAAATTGCAAAAGTTGTCAAAGCAAAATTACAAAATGGTTGACAACTTTGCAGGAGTTTGGGAATTGGTGAAGGGCTGAGCATTTTTAAATAAGTTATTTTACTATTTAAAAACCTTTTCCAAGTTGTAGAATTGGAATCAAGTGAAAAATGTAAAAATTGCACTTTTTGTGCAAAGTTGCATTGTTGAAATTTGCAAAAGTTGCTCAAATTTGTGACTTTGTGGAAAAAGGGTCATGGGATAGAACTATCTATTTTGTTAGCTCTAGATGGGTAGGTAAACCCTATCTCCAATTCATCCTATCTTGTTTAGCTCTTGAATGTTCTCAGGCATGCTGAACCAGAATGTCCCTAAGGGTCACTAAATGCCATAGGGCTGCGATCTTTGATGAGGCATATCTCAAAGCTCATGCAAGGTATGGATGTGATTCTAATTCCTATAGGACTGTATTGTGAAGACCTTCAATAACCTCTCTCACTTTTTTCATATCATAGTCTATTGTGATTTTACAATGCCATCTCAGGTGATGTTGGAACTTGTAGTGTTGGCCAGTACAAAGTTTCCAACTACCAAATCTCTCTCACCTTTCATCATGGGATTGAATTGTCTACTCCATTAGCTCCAAGTGGCTAGGTATACCTTATCCCCAACCTTTTCCTATCCCATTCAGCACTTAAACATTCTTAGGCATGCCAAACCAAAACATCCCTAAGGGTCACTAAATGCCATAGGGTTGCAATCTTTGACGGGGCATATCTCAGAGCTCGTTTGAGGTATGGATATGATTCTAGTTCCTATGAGACTATGCTATAGAGACCTAAAATAACCTCTCTCACTTTTTGGAGATCATAATCCATTTTTATTTTGCCATTCCATCTCAGGTGATGTTGAAGCTTGTAGTGTTGGCCAGTACAAAGTTGCCAACTACCAAATCTCTCTCATCTTTTGTCATGGGATCAAATTGTCTGCTCTATTAGCTTCAGGTGGCCAATTAAACCCTATCTCCAACCTTTTCCCATCCCATTTAGCACTAGAACATTCTCAGGCATGCCAAACTGAAATGTCCCTAAGGGTCACTAAATGCCATAGGGCTATGATCTTTCATAGGGTATATCTCGAAGCTCATGCAAGGTATGGATGTGATTGTAGTTCCTATAGGACAATGTTGTGGATACCTACCTCTCTCACTTTTTAGAGATCATGCTTCATTTTGATTTTGTGATGCCATCTTGGGTGATGCTAAAACTTGTAGTGTTGGCCAATACAAAGTTACCAATTGCCAAATCTCCCTCACCTTTCATCGTGGGATTGAACTGTCTACTCTGTTAGCTCTAGGTGGTTTGGTAAACCCTATCCCCAACCTTGTCCCATCTCGTTCAGTGCTCAAACATTCTCAGGCATGCCAAAGTAGAACGTTCACTAAATGCCATAGGGTCACTAAATACCATAGGACTATGATCTTTGATAGGGCATATCTCAGAGCTCGTGCGAGGTATGGATGTAATTATAGTTCCTATAGGACCATGTTGTAGAGATCTACAATAACCTCTCTCTCTTTTTTAATTTTGTGATGCCATCTCGAGTGATGCTGAAACTTGTAGTGTTAGCCAGTACAAAGTTGCCAACTACCAAATCTCTCTCACCTTTCATCATGGGATCGAACTATCTGCTCTATTAGTTCTAGGTGGCTAGGTAAACCCTATCACCAACCTTGTCCCATCCTGTTTAGCGCTCAAAAGTTCTTGGGCATGCCAAACCAAAATGTCCCTAAGGGTCACTAAATTTCATAGGGCAGCAATCTTTCACAGGGCATATCTCAAAGGTCATGCGAGGTATGGATGTGATTCTAGTTCCTATAGGACCATGTTATAGAGACCTATAGGAACCTGTCTTTCTTTTTGGAGATCTTACTCCATTTTGATTTTGTGACACCATCTCAAGTGATGTTGAAACTTGTAGTGTTGGCTGGTACAAAGTGGCCAACTGCCAAATCTCTTTCACCTTTCCTCCTAGGATCAAATTGTCTATTTCGTTAGCTCTGGGTGGCTAGGTAAACACTAGCCCCAACCTCTTCCTATCCCATTGAGTGCTCAAATTTTCTCGGGCATGTTGAACCAAAACATCCCTAACAAAGATAATGACACATTAAGGGGCTTACAAGAGTTCATAAGTTTCTATTTATCTCCCCCACATTGAAAATATCATGGAGAAAACATGGTGTGATGTGTAGAAGGATAAGATTATAAAGGGCTCATAACTTTTCCTCCTCATCATAACTCATGATCTTAAGGGTTTATTAGAGGTAGGATTAATATGGCACATATTCTAATGTGCCATAGGTTTATAAGATTGTGTCAAAACTATCAAAGGAATGATAGAGATCACTATTTTGCATCATTATGAGGGTTTACGAGGGAATAATCAATGCATCACTATTTTGCATCACTATAGAGACAACTTTAATGATAATCAATGCATAAGGTAAGGGCATTACAAAGGAATGAGATCAAAGGAAATTATTCAAGGAAACAATAGTGAGTGTGATGAAAAACTTTTTAAACCTTTGTAGTAGTTAGATCTTTGCTTCATTAATGTTTCATTAGATCTTGAGAATCCTATTACGTACACCCTATTTATCAAAGTGCTAGGATCAACATAAGTGTAGCATTAAAAATATTCATCTAATTTTGGGGTGGAAGTTGGGGAATTTTGTGGGAGCATGTTTGTCCAATTCTCATTAAAAATGTGATGTCATCTTTTCCACTCACATTAGGGCTAAAGGTGGGTTGTATTTAGCATAGGTGATTTACTCGAAGATAGTCTAGATTCAAAGAACTAGGAATTAGTTGCATCATAATTGTCTCAAAATGATGCCATAAAAGTATTCCTCTTCAAAGTTCTTCTCCTCCTTAATTGCAACAAGTCTGAGTCCACAAGTTGCAATGAGATTTATCATAATATTATTTCTGGGATAATATTTTGATATGCCCAAACATAATGAATGAATGATAATAGCTCTTTGCATTTAGATAGGGAATTAGAACTTAAATTTCTCTATCTTGCCTTTAAGTAGTTCAAAATTGATTTCATTTGTTTCTATTGATTTTGTAGCACATTTGAATTGTGGTTAACTTTTTCAAAGGTAATTCTTACCATTTGGCAACACATATAAATACTTTATAATTCTTTAAAAAATGATGAAAAACTATTGATGACTAGACTTACCATATAAATTTTATATATTAGTTTGTTAAGAACAAGGAATTATTTTCTTTAATGTTTCATCCTAAGAAGTTGTTTTAGAAATCACATATTGTTGAATTAATTTCTTTATTATTTGTTTCGCTGGCAATAATGTACAAAAATTTAGTATCAATACTAAATAGAATAAAATTTAAAAAAATACTTGTATTTAATTTTAATCATTTTATAATCATAAGAAAGTGTTACTTATATATATTTAGTTGGTCAAATTCATTTGGATTGGTTAATGGATTCATGTCAAGCTTCTAATTGTTGACCGATAGCCATTAAATGAGACCAAGCTAGTTAAAAGTTTTTTGGGGATACTTTTGGAGGACTTTATGAGATTATTGACACTCCCATCCCCAACACATAAATAAGGGAAAATATAGAAAAGATGACATGATCTTGGGTTGAAGTAAAATCTCAAGAAGTGATGCACTTAATGAGCCATAAGAAACCTACGTGTAGATTCCCCAACTTATAATGAATGGTTGGATATAAAGGCTCCATATGCTGGCCCAAAAATGGAAGCCAAGGATGTAACTGTATGTGTATTGTCATAGTTTACGTACGAGGATCCCAAGTATCTACTGTTGTTATTAATTTGGGTGTCACTATATGATCCAGAATGTTATGAAGTACTAAAGTATGTAGTAACTTCTCCTATGTCTCTACAAAATGTAGCATAGGTTCAAGGTCCCTTGGCTCCCAGGTATTTGTAATAGTTATTCTTAGTACTATAAGATTAACTTCAATGAAGAGTTAAGTGTAAGGAGTTGAAGAAGCAAGTTTTGCTTCTGTGTAAATGCCAAAATCACGAGGCTCATTCCCTTGCATAAGCCTTTGCCACAATGACATTACCTCTAAACCATGAAAAGGATGTTAAAGTGGTTCCCAACCTTGAAACACTCTTATAAACAATGCCAGAGCTAAACATTATGCATAATAGAGAACATCTTATCTAGTGTAGTACAAGATTGAGTAATTCTACCTATAAAATTCTATCTTCTATAAGGTACAACATTGACCAATTGTGCATATAAAAAAAAATATGCATTGGAATACATGTGAGTGCCCATTACAATTGGTATTCTATGATGGTAGATCTAACATATGGAATTAATGAAACCTTGAGAATCCTATTAGGCTCTATATCATAACTAAACCTTGGAATTAATGTAATGTATTATTTTCAGTTTCAGATTTGTTATATGTTTGTAATAATAATTTATGAGAAATGTTTAGATGCATAACATAGAAGGAAAGATTTAAACATGAACAAGAAGATCATAAATCAATATGACAATGACATAAATTGCAAATGATAAATTTTTGGCTTTAACACTGATAAAGTTTATTGCTGATCAATATTGTATCAAAAATCCAAACTGATTAGGTATTGAATTAAGCTTGATAAACAAATTATAGAGAAAGAAAACTTTAAACATGAACAAGATCATAAATCATATGATGATGACATATTGGAAATGATAAACTTATGCTTAAACTGTGATAAAGTTTATTTTTAATCAATATTCTATCAAAGTTTTGAACTAATTAGGTATTGAATTTAATGTCATACATGAACATATATAATTTAATGTCATACACGAACATATCTAATTTAATGGCATACATGAAGAAACATATAATATAAAATGATAACCAATAATGTCATGTACATTAACAAACACATAATATATTATGATAACCAATAATGTCATAAGTCTAATAATGTCATGCATCAAATAAATGGCATACATCAAATATAAAATGTCATATATAGATCAAATGTATATCGAATATGTCCACTAACATAAAATCCAACATATATGTTCACTGATGCCTATACATGTACATGTCTATCAACTATATCTTCTCCTTCCCATGAGGGGAAGGAAACAAATCTCTAGAGGTCTTTGGTCATCTTGTGGAGGGAGACTATGGCAATGATGGGGTCTTCTTCACACACTTGTTTGTCCTCTTTTTGAGGCTCTTCTCTAACTTGAGCTGATACAAACAAAGTAGATATGAATCAATAATTATTATACATTGAAATCAAATATATGTATAAATAAAATTAATTATTTTCTTACTACCATCAAATAGTCACTCTGCAAGTCCACTTGAAAGGCTCATGGATGATCAAGTGTAATAAGACCCTACAACAATTCAATCGATATAATCACTTATAAATAACATTAGAAATTTTGATACTAACTATTATAAACAACAACTAAAACCAAGAAAATTCTTTCATACCTCAGTCAATGGCTGTGAACTAGCCATAGCTGTAGCTACTCCACAATCAATAGACTACTAGAGATGAGGAGGAGTCTCTGATGTCAAGAGTTGCATGTCATACAATACATGTTACATGTAACATGAAACATGAAACAAATATAATCAAATTAATTAAATTAACATGAAACAAATCTACCTCTACGAAGCTCGTATCACATCTAGGCTCCGAGTCCATAGTGAATGTTGACGGTCCTATAGAGAACTGATGCACATGCATAATTTTTTTTGTCAATCCTTAATATGATTACTTAATAGATATATGTATTAATTTCAATGATTAAATTGATAGATACCTATGGACTTGTTGACGGGACAAAAAATGGGGTTGGTGAATCGCTACTAGGGCTGCCAACACTCTAACCCTGAATTTTAAACAATGACAATAGATACTAATTAATTAGTCATTCACTATACATATGAAATGCAATCAAATTAGTTTATTATAATTGTAATTTACTTATGTGTCAATGCCAAATGTCTCATTCAAGAATTGATTAGTGACAAGCCCATCATCTGCACCATCTCCAACATGACTACCAAATGTGCATAAGGATCTGCATGATGTGCACATGTGACCACAATGCATAGAAGCCCCCCCCCCCCCCCCCCCCCCCCTCTCAACTAATGCACTCATGTAATGAATGAGGGTTTGTGTTAAAGCATTAATAGTCCCTAGAGCACCGACCTCTACATGTTCCTTCACAACTGAAGGAATAGTCACATGCTCATCTTGTGGCTTGACCATAGGAGCCCTAACTACATTAGGATCATGATGTGCCCCTGGCCTCTCAAATGATGACCCCCCACCTCTACCCTGAGAGTCTACTATATCAAAATAATTGAGAATCTCCCCAAGGATAAACTCACAATACAATTTATTTAAGAAATACATGGGGACCTCATGATTATTGCAAGGAGGGGCATCAAAAACCATCCACCATATATCCCAAAAATTATTTCTAATAGCATCTTGTATGCACCGATGGATGTTGAACTGTTTAGTACTCTCTCTAATAGTATTTTGTTCACTGGGTTTTCTAAATAATGCACATATTCTACCTTTTGGTATTTTTTTTTTAACATCTTGATATTATAATTTATTTGCATAATATCTTTTTTGTTCATCCCTCTTAACCTGCCAAACATCTAACTGACCACTAACAGAAGCTATGTGGGTCTTAATGGATTCGAGGGATGATGCCAATTAAGCTCTCATTGGATTGGTTTGTCCACATTATTTCAACTGACCAATGATTCCTTCTAATTTTGTTTTGCATCTTTCTATTTCATTTATTATATTTTCTTGTGTGCTAAGAGGAGGTCTTGTAATTGGTTCAGGCTATAGAATTTGTTGTTCTTCTTGTGGAGGGTTTTGGTTTTGATCTTCTTGAGGGTTTTCATTTTGATCTTTTTGAGGGTTTTGGTTTTGACCTTCTTGGGGATTTTCCAGTTTATTATTGACATTTCTTGATAAGAAATCAATTAAAATCTAAATAAATAAACAAATTTTTTTTAAAAATTGTAAAAAACCTCCAAAACAATATAAAAAAACATATCAAACAATTCAAAAAGAAAGTTAGATAACATACGGTGTGCTCGTGATCTCAAACTTTGATGGCGAGGAGGCATATTGGCAAGGCGGGTGGAAAAAATGTTGTATTCTCTCAATCTACACACATGATGTGAGGAGGGTAGAGTAGAAAATAGGAATGAAATGAATGGGTTGTGGGTATGCAGCCCATTTAGAATATTTTGGCTTTTTACAAAGTGCGTACATGCTATAGTGTGTATACACTATGGCACATACGTGTTATGGCTCAGGTTACCCAAGCCATAATGTGTGTGTGCTATAGCACATACGTGCTATTAAAAATTGAAAAAAAAAATGTGTCACCTTTTTGGCACCACAACTTGGTGCACTTACCCTAATCCAATCGATCAACTCATCTAGGTTTGGATTTCCTAAAAACATGTCAACCTCGAGTGTAGGTCTTTTGTCTAGCTTAGAAATGGCCCCAAAAATCTTCTCCTCTACCTAGTTTAGGATTCTCCTTTTTCCACCCTTTCCTACACAACAATTTCTTCTTCTTCATTTTCCTCCTCACTTTCATCCCTTATGGAAAGATTCATCCCTCTATGGATCTCCTCTTGCAATGCTTGAACTTATCTCTAGAGGGCTCTAACCTTCCTTGGGGGACACCTCCATCCCTTCCACCATACTCTCTTCATGGAGGCATCTTTTCACTATCTCAAAACCCACAAGCACACATTCCTAGTGCAAACTGCCTCATAGTTGGCACTCTATCTACACACTTAGGAACTGCCTCCCTGATACCACTTGATGAGGGAACCCAAGACAAAATTAACATAATAGGAAAAGGGGAATTTAATTATCAAATATGATATGCATGCTGTTACATTTAGTTTAGCAAAAATAAACTCAAATACATGCCTTGTAGGCTTACAATGCTTTTAGATTCTGGAGGAAAAAAAACCCTTCATAATACCTTCTTCCAAACTCCACAAAAGCTACCTTTACAATGCATGAAATGACCTAAAGTAACTTGAATTAGGTTTAGGGTTAGGAATAAATTCTACAATATCCCATTTTGCATCCACTGCCAAAGTAGAAGTTTCTAGAATTAGAAGAATCTAGAAATGGTAGTCCAACTTTTGAGAGGCATAACTTTTGATAGGGGACTCAGATTGATGAACCATTTGTATTTTTAGAAATATCTCCAAGCACTCTAAAGCCCTAGTGACCATTTTTACTTTTCCACCACTTTTTGGGCCTGCACGAGGTCATTTAGTCTCTCAAATCTGACTTTGAAGCATTCTTAGAGGGTCTCCAGGCAACTTAAAACCATAATAACTTTCAAACCATAAAGTGTTTTGACATAATTCTTTTTCTAGAATGCTTTAAATTAAAATTAAAATCATTCCTCCAGCTTACACCCTCTAACTCATCATAATTATGGATTAATTTAAAAATTACCTATTTTTTACATTGGCACATATCTCAAGGTGCTAAAAATACTAAACCAAGAAACCATTAGTGGAACTATGAGAGTTGGAATCTCTATTTGGCCCAAATGGGTATCCAAAAATACAAACACATTAAGTAGAAACTAAAACTGAGCATAGTTTTGGGTGATACAAGATTGCCCTTACACCATTGGATGCTCTTGCATCATAAGTAAATGCCATAATAATCATCAAATCACTTTTAGCTCAGTGTTAATGAAACTCAACATATTGTAGTACCTTCTAATCCTATTTATGTGACAACAATGGATCTATTGGTTACTTGATACCCTAACCATCAGTGATTGTAGTTATTAAAAAAAATTGGCATCAATACACTGACATAAAAAATTAATTTTTCCTTCTTCATTATTCTAATCTACAATAACTACATATGCATGACTTACATTTAATGTAAAAGAATATTTTAATATCAAAAACAATGGAGAGTGCAATTTTAAAGAAGGGTAAAAGCACAAATGTGTGTCACCTTTTATAAAGAAAAAGGATCCCAAAACACAAACTGTTCAACTTTAATGATATAAAAATTATATTTGTGTTTAGAATTTGGACTTGATGTAAACTGATGAAATGTGTGAAATTGGATGAATGTGATGCCTATATATAGATTTTTTTTTAAAATATTATTCATTTTCTAAAATTTTAACATCCTTTTCTTAACTACAAAAAATATGGGGGGTAGTTTGTGTCAAACAAGTATACGCAAATCAATTTTTTTCTTTGATTTAAAAATATATTATAGATGACATGTATAGCAAGGGTACAAAAACAAATATTGGTTTTTGATATATATTTTATTTTTCATAAGTAATCAAAGTCAACCTTATTAGAAACCAACTATTTTTCTTCATGTCAAAATTTCTATATCAAATCTACACCTTTTTGAAAAAAAATTTACATATTCTTTAAGAGACCTCTCTTCTCTAAGGAAAAATAAAAGTATTATTTTATTTTTATATGATTTATTATTGTTTTCCTTTCTTGAGGGAGCATCTTCTTGAATGTTAAAATACCTACTTATAAGATTTTTAAATTATAACATATTATAACTAATCAAAACACTATGAAATTTATAAAATGATGATATTGACACCGAGATTTATAAAATGATATTTTTAGTTTTTCAAAAAAGTTGAGTTTTAATAGAGAAATGAGATTTAACCAAAATAGGTTTAGAGGTCCTAAAAGGTGACATGAATCTATCCTTTTACCCAAAAGTATTAAATTGAAAAACTACCTAGCTCAACTAATTTAGATATATGGTCAAAATCTATTGATACTTCAATCTGGTTTAATTTTACTGGTCTAGACATTCTATATGAATCAAGACATTGCAAAGGTCTACAAGACCAATTGTCAACCCACTATCTTGATTCATATTCATGTCATACAAAATAAATACATGTAGAGAAAAAGCATGTGATTTGTCTAGCATAAATTGCTAAGGATACTACATTTGAACTTCTAAAAGAATGTATTTCACTTGATCATTTAAGGGTAGAATAATCCTACAACTTTTCAATGTCATCTTCTATTGAATACAATTGATTAATTATGTATTGTCTTTGATGTTACACAAAATGTCATATCATTTTTAGTCAGTGCATGTCAAGCTCACTTAGACATTGAAGACAGTTTTCTATGGCTACCGAGCAATCTAGAGGTTGCCTAGTTTAGAAGGTAGTATCTACTAGTTCACTTAGGCATCAAAGAAAAGTTTATGGAAGATGAGTGTTAACTAAGCTCACTCGATTAATGAAGAAAATTTTGGATGGAACCAGTGTTAACCAAGCTCACATAGTTACCAAAGGAACTTTGTGCATATGCAATGTTAACCAAGTTTACTTTGTTAATACAAGAGAACCATATTTGAGTTAGTGTCTACCAAGCAGGGTTGGATAATGAAAGATTTTCTTATTTTGGCATATTGAGGTTAATTGATAAATATGTTGGTTCTAGCTGACTGAGAAGATGAATATTAATTATTCTAAGTTGTATTCTAGTTGACTTGATAATATGAAAGATTTAAGTATAAGGTCAAGTTGAGGGTTAGAAAGTGAGTAGTGGAGTGTGTGAATACATTGAAGATTTAATGATGGTAATAGAAAGAAAATTAGAAGAATAAGAAGAATATCCTTTTGGAGTTGAAAAGATATATTCAATTAGGAATGATCAAGTATACAAGCTAAAATTGAGATCTATAATCACCAATTTAGTTGCATTAGAAATCAGATCATCTCATTGTTACTCTCTAATCATTGTAGCAATGATCTGAATCTCTTAACAGAATTGGTTTAACACCTATTTGTAAATCCTCTAACAAGGTGGCAGTTCTATTGAATTGTCTAAAGACCTATCTAACAAGGCCACTCCTAATAGGGTGATTAAATTGTCTAACAAGGTCACACCTAATAGTGTGTTTTGTAACCTTTAATAGGGTTGGCTCTTAATAGGGCTCACTCTAGAAGAGTGAAAAATAGTAACTAGTTGCAATTGGTGGTTTTTTCCAAATTGGGTTTCCACATTAAAACTTGGTGTCAAATGTGTTCATGCTATTTCTTACAACTAAGTTAAAGTAATAAGTAATCATAGATAACATTTTAAGATTGTCACGTTAATTAGTTACCAAGAATTCTTAGTATTTACTAAGTTACATCATTTCTTTACCAAGCATCAACAGAGTTTATTATTTTATGCTGACATCTAAGGGATTTGGGATTTATTTTTGTAGTAATTGATTCACCCCGCCCTCTCAATTACTCCTCTTATATTTTCAATAATTGGTATCAGAGCTTTTGGTGCTTACAGAGAAGGTTTCAAGGACCTAAGCAAAAGATCAAGGTGTTTTATAGAGGAAAAACTCCCAAGTTGAATAGAGACAATTTTGCAGCATGGCAAGGACTTATGAGATTACATTTGGTGACTATTAATGATTCAGGTTGTAAATATGTTGATGTTGAATACAAGACTCCTATTGGAAAATTATCAGTGGAAGACATTGTTGAAAAGAATAATCATAACATCATGATGGTTGATATTGCATCTACTCTTAGTTATGCTGAATTTGATGAAGTAAAAGACTACAAAAAATATCATGCAATGTCAACCAAACTAAAAGACATCTATGGAGGAGATGACAATGTAACAAGAGACAAGGCACAAAGTCTTAGAGGTCAATTTGATTAAATGAAAATGAGAGAAGATGAAAGTATTGCAAAATATGTGAAAAGAATCAAAGCAAGTGTCGGTGCAATTAAAGCTTCTAGAGGAGACATTGATGACAAAACAATTGCAAGCAAGATACTCAAAAAGTTCTCTTCCTCCTATTTATGAAATTAGAGTATCAATTATTCAAGAAATGAGATGTGATCCAAATAACAATATAACTTTGGATGCTCTATTTGAAAGATTGACAACTTCTAAGTTGGATAACTATGATAACTATGTTTGTAGTTCCAAAAATATTGAGTTTGCATTTGAAGCCAAACTCTCACTCAAAGAAAAGAGCAAGAAATCAAAGGCCAATCAATCAAGAAGTGAAGAAGAAATAGAAGAAAGTTCTAATAGTGATCTTGAAATTGTTGAAGCTCTACTTGCAAAGAAATATTTCAGAGGTAGAGGAAAGGACAAAGGCAAGATTCCTCTAATCTATTTTTCTTGTGAAGAGGTTTCTCATATTGCTGCTAGGTGTCCAAATAGAGAAAACAATGATGAGATGAAAAGTAATAAGTAAAAAGACAAGAAGGAATTCAAGAGGTACAAGGAAAAAGGTAAGAAATCTTGTTTTATGGCTAAAGATTTTCATAATAGTGAAGATGAAATGGTATATATTATTGTAAAAGATGAATCTGATGATGAAGGAGATAAGATGGCATTTACTCTCATGTTAGAAAAAATGATACATGGATTATTGACAGTGGCTACTCACATCATATGACTAGAGGTAAAACAAAGTTTGAATAGGAACATTATGATGGAGGTAGTGTAAGATTTGGAAATAATGAACCTTGTTGCATAACCAATGAACTTGTATATGATAATGCTCATTGGGCAGAAGGACTAAAGCATAATCCACTGAGTGTGGTATAGTTGAATAACATTGGATTCAAGGTAGAATTTATGAATGGGAAGGCCAAACTATTGGATGAAAAAGGAAATCTGGTTGGATCTAGCAAGAAAACAAAAGGTAACTTATTTTATCTTGATCTCAGTGAAAGTTCATGCTTTATTGCTCAAGTAGAAGAAAGATGGTTATGAAAAAAAAGCTATGTCATGTAAACTTTGATAATCTGGTTAAGATAAGAAAACACAAAAGAGTAAGAGGTATTCCTAGTTTGAAGAAACTTGATATGGGTCTATGCAAAAACTACCAAATTGGTAAGATGGGAAAGACTAGTTTCAAAAGAAAGAACTATCATTCAGAAGAAGTCCTAGAGATTGTGCACAATAGACTTATGTGGACCTATTTGAATAGAAAGTTATAGTGGAGTAAAGTTTTTCATTCTTTTTGTTGATGATTATCCTAGAATGATGATTGTAATCTATCTAAAAGAAAATTAGAAGCTTTTCAAAAATTCAAGTGGTATTTGGCAAGAGTAGAAAAAGAAACTAGAAAGAAGTTAAATTTTTTAAGATCAGATAGAGATGGTGAATTCATCTTCAATGAATTCTACATTGAAAAAAGAATTAAAAGACAAGTATAAACCCTAGTACACCAGAGCAGAATGGTATAGCTAAAAGAAGAAATAGATCCATCATGGATTGTACAAGAACATTGATGATAAAAAAGAATGTTGCAATTAGATACTAGAAAGAAGCTATCAGTATTGTAGTTCATACCTTAAACAAAGTAGAGCTGAAGAAAGACTCAAATCAAAATCCTTATGAACCATAGTATGGCTACAAACACAATGTAAGTTACTTGAAAGTATTTTTTAGAAAATGTTATATCTTGAAAGAATCTAGAAAAGACAAATTTTATGTCAAAGGTGATGAAGGCATATTTCTAGGATGCTCCTATAAAAGTAAAGCATAAAATGTTTGAATTTGTCTACTCATCAAATCATAGAAGTGCACATGTGAGAATTGATGAGTTTGTAGAAAAGAGTGAAGAAGAAAGTAGTAAAGAGCTTGAAGATTACAAAAGATTTATTTACAATGAACCTAATACCTTGCCAAATCTATCTAAAAGAAAGGAGGCTTCACCTCCCAAGTCCCCAAAATCTCCAAAATCTACTGAGTTATAGATAATTTAACCTGAGTCATAGTCTAAAGGACCTAAGTCATAGTTAGAAGCTACTGAGATACTTCAAGAACAAACTAAGTCTGATGGACCTGAGTCACAAAAACTGGGACCCAATATTGACACTGAAATTCATAATGAAATTAGTAAATCCAAAAAACTTGTGTTAGTAAGATATGTTAGAAGGCATCATGCACTTGATCAGATCATTGGAGACAAATTAGATAGAACAATAACAAGAGGCAAATTAAAAGGTACATGTTTACTTGCTAAATTTGAACCTAGAAGTGTTAAATATGCTTTGAAAAATAAAAGTTGGATTGAAGAAATGAATTAAGAAATTTAAAAAATAGAGAAGAAAAAAATCTAGACTCTTGTTCCTAGACCCAATGATAAAAATGTAATTGGCACAAAGTGGGTGTTTAGAAACAAGATGAATGAAGATGGAAAAGTATGTATAAACAAAGCAAGGTTGGTATGTAAAGGCTATTCTCAAGAAGAAGGTATTTATTATGGTGAAACTTTTTCTCTTGTTACAATATTAGAAGGTGTTAGAACTTTACTAGCATATGCAGCTTACAAAGGATTTAAAGTTTATTAAATGGATGTAAAATCTACATTCTTGAATGAAATTCTTGATGAGGAATTCTACATTAAATAGCCAGAAGGTTTTGTAGATCCTAGCAAAAAGGACATCGTTTACAAATTACACAAGGCATTATATGGCCTTAAGCAAGCTCCTAGAGCCTAGTATGAAAGACTTCATAACTACTTGATACATATTGGTTTTCAAAAAAAAATGATAATAGTAGTCTATATATGAAAGAAAGACTAGACAAGAAGATTGTATTGGTAAAAATATTTGTTGATGAAACTTTATTCATAGGAAATGATGACTTGTGGAAGGAATTTTTAGAAGAAATGAGTAAAGAATTTGAGATGTCTATGTTTGGAGAGATAAAACTCTTTGTTGGATTATAGATTCAATAGAAGAAAGATGGTATCTACATTACTCAATATAAATGTATCATGGAGATACTTAAAAAATTTGGAATGAAAGACTCAAGACCAATTGAAACCCCTATGTCTATTGGACATAAGCTTTCCAAAAATAATGATTCCAAAGAGGTAGATTAGACCACATGCAAATCAATGATTGGAAAATTATAGTATGTAGTGTATACAAGGCCTAGTATTGCATTAGTAGTTGGTATGGTGGCAAGATTATTAGCAAATCCCAAAGAATATCACATGATGGCAAAAGTGAATCATGAGATATCTAAAAGGTACTAAAGACTATGGTTTATGGTACAAAATAGGAGGCAATTTGGACTTAAAAGTATTTATAGATGTTGATTGGGCCAAAATTATTGATGACAAAAAAAGCACTAGTGGTGGAGCATTCTTTTGTGGTAAAAGACTAGTGTCTTGGACAAGCAAGAAACAAAATTGTATCTCTCAGTCTATAGTAGAGGCAAAATATGTGGCAGCAATAGTTAATTGTTCTAACATTATTTGGTTCAAACAACTAATCATAAGTATGAAGGTAGAGATCAAGGACCTAGTAGTCATATATTGTGATAACATAGTGCAATCAATATATCAAAGAATCTAGTAATGCATACCAAAACAAAGCACATTGTTATAAAATATCACTTCTTAAGAGAGTTAGTGTAAGATAAAGAAGTCAGATTGGAATATGTAAATATGAAAGAACGAATTGTAGACATATTAACCAAGCCATTACCTAAGGATGCATTTACGTATCTAAGAGGTAAGCTAGGGGTCATTCCCCTATTTGAAGTTTAGTGATGCATCAACCAGAGAAAGTTGAAGACCAGTTAGTTGGTGCAATATTCATATCACAAGGGCATATTGAAAATGAATTAGTACTTAAGGTACATTGAATTTCATTGAGTATTGTCTTTGGCATGTGTTGTCAAAGAGGGAGGATTATACTATCATATCTCTTAGAAATTTTAGCTATAAAGAAGGATTTTCAAGGAGGAAGAATAAACTTGTCAAAGAGGGAGAATGAACTTATTAGAAGTTCTAATAGACAGAAGTTTTTTGATAGGGGGAGAAACTAAAGGAAAAAAGAGTTCACACTGATAGAGGGAGTTCTCTGGATGAGAATCATAATGAAACTAAGGATATGTTCCTTACTTTATTCTTTCTCCAAAAATTTCATTGTAATATGACATGTTGCGTTGTCATCAATGCCAAAGAGGGAGATTGTTGAATACAATTGATTAATTGTGTATTGTCTTTGATGTTACATAAAATTTCATATCATTTCCAATCAATGTGTGTTAAGTTCACTCAGGCATTGAAGAATTTTTTCTATGGCTACCAAGCAATCTAGAGTTTTCCTAGTTTAGATGGTAGTATCTACCCAGTTTACTCAGCGTCAAAGGAAAGTTTGTGAAAGATGAGTGTTAATAGAGCTCACTCAGTTAATGAAGGAAACATTGGATGGAACCAATGTTAACCAAGCTCACTTGGTTACCAAAGTAACTTTGCATATATGCAGTGTAAACCAAGTTTACTAGGTTAACATAGGAAAAAAAAAAATTGAGTTAGTGTCAACCGAATAGGGTCAGCTAATAAAGGATTTTCTTATTTTGGCATATTGAGGTTAATTGATTTATCTATTAATTCTATATAACTAAGAAAATGAATATTAATTATTCTAAGTTGTATTCTAGCCAATTTGATAATATGAAAGATATAAGGTCAAGTTGAGGGTTAGAAAGTGAGTAGTGGAGTATGTGAATACATTGAAGATTTGATTATGGTAAGAGGAAGCAAATTAGAAGGATAAGAATAATATCCTTGTGGAGATGAAAAGATATATCTAATCAAGAAGGATCAAGTATACAAGCCATAATTAAGATCTATAATTAGCAATTTAGTTGCATCAGAAATTAGGTCATCTCATTGTTACTCTCTAATCATTGTAGCAGTGATCTAAATCTCTTAACAAAGTTGGCTTAACAACTATTTGTAAATCCTCTAACAAGGTGGCAGTTCTATTAAATTGTCGGGCACTCCTAATAGGTTGATTAAATCTTCTAATAGGGTCACACCTAATAGTGTGTTTTGTAACCTTTAATAGGGTTGGCTCTTAACACAGTTCACTTCAGAAGAGTGAAAAATAATAACTAGTTGCAATTTTGGTTTTTTCCCAAATTTGGTTTCCATGTTTAAACTTGGTGTCAATTGTGTTCATGTTTTTTCTATTATGTCTTTGCAATTAAGTTAAAGTAATAATTAATCAAAAATAACATTGTAATATTTTCATGTTAAGTAGTTACCGAGCATTATTAGTATTTACCAAGTTACAACATTTCTTTATCGAGCATCAGCAGAGTTTAGTTTTTAGAGTTTTTTTTTTTGTTCCGACATCTAAGAGATCTAGGATTTATTTTTATAGTAATTGATTCACCCCTCCCCTCTCATTTACTCCTCTTATATTTCCAACAATCTTCACATATCAACCAAAACAATCTGAAACCAAACACTTACCTACATTACCTAGTCCCATAGTAACACCATTGCACTATTGATTTTGCATCTTTGTTGGTTAACAATTTATCCTCCTATTAGATTTTATAACCTAACTCTTCGATACCCAATGTTTTGGAGAGAAAAAAAGGATTTTTACCAACAAATGGGTCAATGTATGTATTCTATCACTGCGCTATAAATTATTAGATACATCTCCATATGATTTTGCAATGATGATATGCAAAGAATATATTTTTATGAGATCAAGAGTTTTTACATTATAAAATCTTAACCTAAGAGCAGTAAAAGATAACCAAATTCTTTGTAGGCACAAAAAATTTAGGAACTATGGATTTTAATAACCTATCACACTCAATGGAATGATTGTGGTAGATTATCTTGATATTTCTAACCAATTAACCATCTAAATGTAGATGAGGAATGAAGAAGATATGCAAATGAGGGAAAATGGAATTTCTTTCACTATCAGCTTTGAATGAAATGGAAGCCAACCAATAATTAATAGATTCATACACATTTATCTTTCATTTCCCAATGAAAGTATCTAACATATTATGAAACTAACAAGAGAAGAAAGAAAACCATATATGAAGAAAATAAGTGGAATCATTATAATGCAAATATCAAAGTGAAATGGAATTCATCTGATTATTCACAAAATCATACATGATTGTCTTTCAACTCTTAATGTAAAACTCCTCTATGCATGGGCAACAAAACATGACAAGCAAATAGGTTAAATGGACTTACTGACCAATTTTTTATCAAGTTTTTTGACCTTAGTATTGTCAAATGAGGTTACATTTATAGTTTTCTATTATCCTTAAGTTCAATAGAGAAACAGTCATAAAATAGAAAAGGAAAAAAATATGAAATAATCCAATGATTTTGAATCCATGGTGCTTTTGAAAATATGGAATGACTATTGAGATTCATGAAATCTTAGGAATCCTATAGAAAAATGATGTTTTCTTCATCGTCTATTATTTTGTGGCAACCCTATGTATTTCATATTCTAATGGTCACTACATTTTTGAATTAGGACCATCGATCTTAAATTAATGATCATGATTAAAACATAATAGACTCCTTTATTTTTCCTTTTTAATCTCCTCCATGGATCCCTCTCTGTATACGCGTCTAATTGTCATTATGTCACTATAATTAATATTCAAACAACTTTCCATAGTGACATAACAATAGTGTTGATCTCTTTTTAATCTGATGGTGACAATATAATATCTTAACCCTTTGTTTATTTTGCAATGCAAGTCCACTTTCCATCTATGCACACTGTGGCAAATAGGTGGTACAATTTCATTACTTGAAAAATCCAACATTTACCTTCTTTTCTTTGTGGCACTTCATGACTAGGTTCTGACTGTGTCTTGTGGAATTTGATGGGCCCAATAGGACTTTTTTTCTTTGTTGTTATGTTGCCATGATTTTCAATCAAGAAACTTTACATGGTGACATAATGATAGTTAGAGATCTTTCCTAAGATTGATGATCTTCATTGTGTTATTTGATTACTACGTATGACACAAGGAAGGTCCCACTTAGTTAGGGTCTTGTGATTAGGTGTCATGCTATTGTTATGTCACTAAGGTTATTTTTTGTGCAATTCCTTATAGCGACATAGTGACAAGAATAGATCTATTTTTTATTTCATAGATGAGGATATTATCATTGAATACTTATAATTTCATCTTTTAAAACATCATCTATCAATCTGATCTTCATCTAATGAGCTAGATTTAATTTATGAGCCAATTGACTTGTCAACTTTACAATGTAGATTTGTAGATTAATTATAAGTCATTAATTTTATTTCAAAGAAATTCATACCACCTTTTATTGATTTCTTTCACCATTTCTTAGGATTTATCTACTTCTCCTGCATTCAATCCAATTTCTCTTCTTTCCATGATGTTCCCATGATCTGCATATTATCTTTTAGCCTCACTTCTCATTTTCTTTATTGCCATTTTCTTTGAATATGCCTTTGATCTCTCCATTATACCTGTATTATTACTTTAAAAAAATACTTGATCATAGAGTTAGGGTTTCTAAACAACTTCCCTCTCATCTGGGAAATGCATAAGCTTACCCTTCCTTTCCTAATCACCTCATATGAATAAATTAATTATATTTATTTGAATTTCCACCTAAGTACACACAAAGGGATAGATGAGAGGAGAAGTTACTTAAGGGTAATCTAGACACATACTCAAGACATTGACACTTGACTTGACTCAAAACCCTAGAACAAAAAGACACGAACTAAAACTTGGGCAACAATCTTCTATCACTGCACCACCTTCATAACTCAATTCCTCTCTAGTAGGTTCTCTTTTAACAGATGCTCCTACACCATAATTCCCTCCCTTTCTATGCCCTATGATGGAGATTTTCTCTCACTTAGATCTTTCTTTCTCTATCCAAGGCCTTCTCTTAGCCTTTCTAGGGTTCTTTCCTAATACCCCACATTAGAGTATATTTTCCTAATCTTCTCTAACCTAGAAACTCACCTATCAATTCAAATTACACTTCTCACTCTTCAAACACCAACTAAGTCACTTTAGGCTTAGTAGACTAACAAACTCACGAAGGACATCTAGCATGGAAAATTCCTCTATTATTTAGCCTCATTTTGTTCTTGTTCCTTTACAAACCATTATGTCATCTTTGTAGACCCTAACCTTCAAAATCATCAATTTTCTCTTTTAGGCTTGATAGCCCTATGAGCCCCAATTAGGCCTCGTAAAAAAATGAAACAAAAATAACTTCAAAAACCCCTTAACAAGTCCTCTTTATGCCTTCTTGACTTTGTTTCATATTAACCTATACTCACAGATTTTCCAGGTTTTAGACTCCCATGGCGTCTATATAGTACTTTTGCTAAAAACCCTATTTTTGAGGGTTTATAGGGAAATGATAGAAAATGCTTCACCATATGCTGATTTTTCTTTCTCAAAAATTCTCCTATGGCCTATGGACCCTTTACTCTTCCTACTAAATTTCCCCAACCAAATTTTTCTCATCCCAATCAGGAAAACCAATTAAACTCCCCTTGCAAGCTTCTTGTTTCCTAGCCAAACACTTTAGGCTTGCTTAGGGCTAACTTACAAAATTAAAAAAATGAACTCATTCTAAATTATCCTTATATATTCACACTATGTAAAAAAAAAATTTCTTGATTCCATATGTCCATCAAGTTCCCATGGCTAGAACTCAAGTTGTAGGCATTTTCATACAAACTGCTATGTATAGGTTAGTGAAACTAGTAAAAACTAAACTAATTTCAAAATAGAAACAAATGTATTCAAAACTCCAAAATAACCATGTAGATATAGTTCAAAAGTTACTCAATAACTAATCCAATGGTGATAATCAACCTTTCAATCCATTAAATTTGAAATGAAACCCAAAACATGTCATTACAGTTAGTGTTGATCTTACTTCCAGTTTGTACACAAAATGGTCTCCCTCTTAGTTTAGGGTTTGGATGAGATTTTATATCCTTAATCCATCTATCCCAATCCTAAGGTCAAGCCTTAGACCTAATAAATTCATCTTCCAACTTTCTAGGAAAAGTTATCATGAGCAATTTTGACAATTTTTGGACAAATGAGCTTGTGCTATTCCCAACTTAGCAAGTGTGCCTCCAACTCATCAAAATTCACCCAAAACATATAAAACCCACATTCTAACAAGTATCCCTCATTTTTTAGGTTTTTTCCAACTTTTACCACAGTTGAGCCTATCAGGACCTACTAGGTCTTAACAATTAAAACTTGACTCAAACTTGCATTCAACCTTCTAATACTTGCTCCTACATACCTTGGGACTTCATCACTAGTCATTATTTATTCAATGGTTGGAAAAACCATTTACAAGCCAAAAATGACTATTAGGGTTTTTCTTTCCCTTAAGGTGCTCCTGTACCACCTTGTCAACTTCAAAAAATGTTGGACACCACTTGACATGTGCATCCTAGTCAACCAATAGAATATCCTTGCATTCTTAAATTGTGCCTTCCAATTGTTTGACTATATTATGTGTTGATTTTATCTAACATCTCTTTCTCTTAAATTGCCATAGAATTTTTGAAAACAACCTTTCACAAACTGATGAATGAGTTCAATCATCACTAATGTAGAAGTGATACTCTCTTATAATATTTCTATCCTCTTATGTGATATCTATTGGAATTATGATATATTTTTCATTAGTGCAAACACTTATTCAATTTTGAATGCTTATCTAGCTCATCACTTAGTCTAAAGTGTATATAGAGCATTCAGTGGTTACCTTATAAGTTCAACAGGTAAATAGTTCTCACTAAGCATTCTAGAGGATACCGAGTGAATGAGAAGTTCAGCAGTGTTTACCGAGTGAAGAAGGTAAACAAAGGACACAGTGTTTACTGAGTGAAAATGGTAAACAAAGGACACAATGTTTACCGAGTGAAAAACATAAACAAAGGACTCAGTGTTTACCGAGTGAAAAGGGTAAATGAAGGACTCAATGTTTATCGAGTGAAAAAGGTAAATGAAGAAATCAATGTTCATCGAGAAAAGCAAGGTAAATGAAGAAGTTAGTTTCTACCGAGTGACACTATATCTACCGAGTCACCAATGGTTACCGAGTTCCAAGCAATGATTTTTGTGGCTAGTATGAACCAAGTCTCTACTCCTATTGAATGCATGATGATGCCGAGTAATGTAGTGGATGCTGAGTATCAGAATGTCACCGAGTTAGCTTGAGAAACTCAAGTTTTCTACTATCTGGCTAACTCAGTAATATTTTGTTCACTTGTGTTTTGGCCGACCTTGCAATTGTAAATATTGGAATAGTATATATGTAATGTATGATATCATTTGTAATATTATATGGGCATGAAAATATAAAGAGAGTGATGTTCGCATGTGAAGAAGGTATTACTATATTTTGAGAAAAGTGAAAGTGAATCAACAGTAGATTAAAAGGAATGCAGTAAGGTCAACATAGAAGCAAAAAAGTTATATCTATCACATCAGGTGATCAATGCAAAATGGATCTTATCAGCAAATAGTTGCAAGTAGATCTATTACTTTATCCTAATAGGTGAATCAGTTTATAAATCTTTTAACAGGATAGACTTGACAGTCTTTTTGTAAATCTCCTAACAGAGTGCATACTTCATTGTATGTTTGTAAATCCTCTAAAAAGGTGGATCTAGCAGTCCTCCTTGCTCCTAATAGGGCAGATCACCAGAAGTGATCATTGTAAGCCTTAATAGACCAACTTTATGCTATAGTATTGAAGTTTTGTGGGTATCAGCCCCACCCCAGTTTTACTTTCTACTTAGAAGGTTTTTGGGTCACCAAATCTCTATGTACATGTGCAATGAATGTTTGATCTTTCATTTATGTAGTAGATTAGATGAATGAAAGATGAATGGTTAAAATTTTGAATTATTCAAAATTTTTATAAGTTTACTAATTCACCCCTCCCCTCTTAGTAAACTATCTTATCCTAAATATTTCCAAAAATTGGTATCAGAGCTTTGTGGTTCTCAGGATAAAGTTTGACAGCTTGAGCAAAGATCAAGGACAATGGAGATATTCTGACTTAACAAATCTATTGAAAATGAAAAGCTAGATCTGGAAATGGCCATGGCTCAACTCAAAGAAGCAAAGGAGCATCTTTCTCAATCTCTAAAAAGAAGGAAGGAACTTGCAAAACAAATGAATGATCACCAGTATGTTGAAGAAAAGATTGAAGACCTTTTAACATCAAGTAGTTCCAATGAAGCTAATGAAGCAATCAAGGAACTCCTAGCAAAGAATGGTTCTTTGTAGGAAGAAGTAACAAAGCTTAAAAGAGAACAAGAAATCTAATCCATCAGACTATGTGAAGTTTTGGAACAAAGAAACAAGGCAAATGAAGACTTAGAGGCAAGAAATAATCCATCCCTTTAGCATGAAGATCTTGTAGGTCAACTATCTAATGAAAATGAAAAAATTATGAATCTAAGATCTGAGAATGAAAGTTTGAGAAATGATTTAATCACTGAAAGACAAATCAATGCAAGCTTACAAAGTGATCTAAGATCTGAAAGACAAATTAATGAAAGTTTGGAAAATGACTTGATCACTGAAAGGCAAGTCAATGAAAGGATGATGAAATCTCAAACAGACATGAACCAATTGAATCAACAAAATGAGCAGAATCTTCATAGAGAAAAAGGTAAAGCTGATCTTGGATACAAGGAAGAAGGTGAATCCTCCAAACAAGGTGCCCAAAGGAATCAAAGACCCACTTGCAATCACTGTGGCAAGATAGGTCATACATCAAAGTTGGAGTAATGGAAAGGCAAAATTCAATGGTAAATGCTTCAACTACAATCAGCATGGTCACAAAGCTAATGAATGCAAAGAGAAACCAAAATTTGAAGGCAAATGCCACAAATGCAAGAAATAAGGTCACAAGGCATCTGAATGCAAATAAAAAACATTCAATCTAGCAGAACAAATTATCAAAGCAATATTTGGTTGGGACTACAATACTTGGTGTAGGTGTCACTATTGTGGAGAATATGGACACATTGGGATAAACTGTGTTAGACATCACCTAAGAAAGAGGGATACAACCATAAGATGTTACACATGTACTGAACTTGGTCATATAGCCAAGAATTGCACGAATATTGGAAGAATTGAAGATGCAAAGAAAGCTAAAGCTGATAACATTCGAAAGCAGATGAGACAACAGTGGATTCCTAAATCTACCAAGCAAGACAATTCAAATGATGATCATGTCACTCAAGAAATGGGTGACTCCACCATTTCCAATTAGATTTAAAAGGAATCAAGAACTACATCTTCTATCCATATCTTAAGCAGTTCCAGAGTGAAAGAGTGCAAGTGATCAAATCAGTATTCCAGATACAAAGATCAAAGAAAAGTTATCATTCACCGTGTTGCATCTACCAAGAAAGGTTGGTTAAAGACCTTACCGAGCTAGGTCGAGAATATCAAAGATTTTGTTGAACCACCGAGTTGCAAGGTTTTACTAAGTAAATCAATGACAGACTAGCAAGAACTATGTCATCTCATCTACCTTTGTACCGAGCATTAATGATAGTATTTCCATCAAAAGGGAAAAATTCAATTTCATTTTTCACCGCGACTTAAGAATACTCAGAGCTAAAAGATTTCCAGTTGCATGCCATTGATTCCAAGCAATTTGAAGTGAAGTTCCTGTGAAGAATTTGTTTAAAGAATTTATCATCCACCGAGCAGCAATGGCATTCGTAAGCACCAGCATTAGCAAGGCAAAGAGGGGTTCTAAAATGCTCATGAAAGGAGTCAAATGGAAAGCCCCAAAATTCAAACTTATGCATGCAATTGCTGAATCACTTGATCCACTCAAAGCTCAATCATAAATTCCACCTAAGTTACTTCTTATTAATGATATTCAAACTCATTTCAAATGCACTATTCAAGAAATTGGTACATTGAATATGGGCAATGCCCTAGGTCAATTATGTGTTGATGGAGCCCTAAAACCTGAGCATAAACACTTAGAAGAAAAAGGCTTGAGCCACATTACGCACCTACCAAGGAATTTCCAAGTTAAATGGGTGAGATATGTTCTAATCCATGTACATAATGGTCAATTGTGGTTGGAGCAACCCGTATTGATAACCAAGAAGATGATTCATAAGATCACAGGTTTTCCTATGCTTAGCAAAGCCAAAACCACTAAAACCCTAGGTCAGGATGAGTTGCAGAATAAAACCCTAGTAGAATGGGATGGAAGAGGATTGAAGCTTAACAATATATCTGACATGGAACTCAGATTTTGCATTTATGTTATTACATATGAACTATACAGTTCCAATAGATTGAATAGTGTACCATGTGAGGCTGTGGATTTAGCATTTAAGATAGTAAAGAAAAATTTGGAATATGACATGGTAGACTTGTTGTTGAAACAGTTAATCAAGAATATGGAAAGTATAAGGACTTCAAAGAATAACCCATGTAAATTTGGCTCTTTGTTAATTTTTTTGTTCTTTTATGTGCAAAAATTATTTCCATCAAAAGGAACAGTAGTATGGAGAAAAGACATTCCAATTCTTTATCAGATTAACGAGTTTATAGCAAAAATGGGTGAAATTTTTGACAAAGTCATGGATAACTATTTTGAAGACTTCAAGGAAAGGATGAATAAAAGATTTAGAATTCCTCCTAAGCTTGTTGAGGATTACAAAGATGATATATGTTTCATGGTTGACTATGATAAAGTGTACATACAGGCAGTCATACCCCGAGTGGCATGGGTAAAACCATTGCCTTATGAATTAAATATTGATGAAGCAAGAGACATCATTGAGGCACTGGTGAATGAACTAGCTATTCCTAACATCCCTGCCTTTGGAACTTATGATGAAGCAAAGGCCAGAATTGAGCTTGAAATTAAGCTACCATAGGCCATAAGCAAAGATAAGAGGAAGATAGCCAAATTGAAAACTGCAACCGATCCTCTCATGCTAATAGAAGGAAAAGGCAAGGATGAGGAAGATGATGAAGAAGAAGGAGGAGAAGAAGAAAAAGAAGAACAATAATTTGAAGAAGAACCATCAAAGAAGAAAGGTAAGGTAATCATTACCAAACCTAAGAAGAAGCCTACTATAGTATTCACCAGAAGGACCAGAAAAGGCAAGCAAGAACCTATACTGGTCAGGCTTGCACCCACATTTGAGGAAAGGCTTAAACAGTGGAAGAAGGAGCAGGCATCACAAATTTCAAGGCATTGAAATTTGAAACAAGAATAGATGCTGAGAAAATGTAGATTGAGGAACTGGTACTCTCCAAGATGGGTAAATGGAAATACTCCTTGGACCAGCTTGCCTCCCAAATCTCAAAAGAGCTACTAGAGAGATTGAAACTCAGATGGGAGTGAGCCACCCAAATGGTAAAATACATCTATGAGCAATCTCTGAAGAATCTTCAACCAAGTCTCACTAGAGTAGAAATAAAGGCTGCAATGAAAAACCATGAAGGTAAAATGATGATCAGATTTCACACCTATTCAATTTTAATCAAAGACATTGAGCATGTTGTAAATGATGCTACAAACATGTGGAAAAACATCTATCATCTGCATAAACCTAGTGAAGACCTAGTAGAAATCAAGGATGATGACAATAGTGACAATGATGGTATTAATGGTACTCCATCCATCACAATCTCACCAAGAGAGCTGCATGCACTGATGGAAGAAGACAAGGAGGAAGAAGGAATGGAGGAAGAAGCTGAAGAGGAAGATAAGGAGGAAGATGATCTAGTAAATATTGCAGCAGCAGTGATTGCATCCCTTCCTCACTCCACCAAAAACTATTCCATCCACTAAGGAGATAGCTTCTACAAGTGAGATTGTGAGCCCAATTGCCACATCAATTGCTCAAACTTCACCGGCCTCCTCCCAGCTTCAGGTATCTAAAACAGATGTGCCAAGCACTTCATCTACCAAGTTGACTATTATTTCTTTAGCTATTAAGCCAACCTCCTCAGCTTCATCATCATCAGTCAGTATAGCAGTAAGTTCTACAATTTTGTCAGTTCTAATTTGTTCTACAATTTTGTCAGCATTATCTGTATCTACTTCAAATCTAGTTAGTTTAGATATTGCTATACTGAGTGTGTCATCATTTTGGTAAGTATTCTAGTTTTTGATCTGGTAAATACTTCTATTGGCATTCAATCCTCAAGTCCTATCCTAGTTTTTACTGCTAGTCCTTCCATCTCCACTATTGTGTCTATTCCTAAGGTCAAACTAGTCATCATAGAAGTCAAACAAAATCATCCATTAAGACTTCTTATCACTGGAAAGGAAATTCCAAAAGATATTGACTAAGATAGAGAGATAGTGATTCCAAAGATTGACTATGAAAATGCTACCATTGAAGAGATGAGGTTTGCAAGTCAACTAATAGAGATGAAAGCTATGCAGAAGTAGTTAAGATCTGAAAGGGATAAGGAGTAGAGAATAATTGAGAATGCCAAAAATATAATTACAGATGCTATAGGTGTTGAAGTAGATTCTACTCAACACATTTTGATTCAGTTAGAAGAGGCTATAAATAAATTCAATGAGGACACCTCTGGTCAAGAAAAATTGATTGAAATGGCTAAAAGGAAGTTTGATAATAAGGTGCTTGAGCACATTGCAATAAAATAAGTAGAATTGTCCACAATTTTCGCCAATCTTGAAAATCCCTTTAATAATGTAACTTCACTTTTTGCCAAACTTTGTGATGTTATCGAGTACACCAAGGAAATCAAAGAAAAATTGAATAAAATTGATGAGGATATGAAGGTCAGTGCCCAAATGCTGCAACTTGACCCCAATTCAAGTTCATCCCATCATCTCAAAATCAGATTTTTGTCAGAAAAGTAGGTAGAATTGTTGAGAGAGGAAGCAAGGATCAGGTCTACTTTGATTGACATTTAGAATATGATCCTTCCTATCATGGACATAATGCAGAAACACATTGTCTACTCCAAAGCATTGATCCATCACAACAATTTTTTAGTTGCAGATCATATGATTGAACTTTCAGCTAAAATTCAAATAGCACTCTCCACCTACAAAATTTTGCAAGAAAATTGGGACAAGACTTTGGCTCTTATCCTCAAGTTATATTCTAAGTTTATCTCTCATTTTGGTGTCTCTGTGTAAATGCATATTGTGTAATTTGGCATTATTGTCAAAATGGGGGAGATATATGTAAACAATGAAGCAATGTGTAAAGATAGAGATATTTGTAAATACTCTGTGCATATTGTGTGGGGGAGATATATGCAAATCAGTATGTCAAATTTTGCACATAAGTTTTGGCTCATAAGTATTTTTGTCACTAATGCCAAAGGGGGAGATTGTTGGAATTATGATATATTTGTCATTACTGCAAACACTTATTCAATTCTGAATGCTTATTTAGCTCATCACTTAGTCTACAGTGTATACCAAGCATTCAGTGGTTACCTTATAAGTTCAATAGGTAAACAGTTCTCACCAAGCATTCCAGGGGATACCCAGTGAATGAGAAGTTCAGCAGTGTTTACCGAGTGAAGAAGGTAAACAAAGGACACAGTGTTTATCGAGTGAAAAAGGTAAACAAAGGACACAGTGTTTACCAAGTGAAAAAGGTAAACAAAGGACTCAGTGTTTACCGAGTGAAAAAGGTAAATGAAGGACTCAGTGTTTAATGAATGAAAAAGGTAAATGAAGGACTCAGTGTTCACCGAGCAAAGCAAGGTAAATGAAGAAGTTAGTTTTTACCGAGTGACACTATATCTATTGAGTCACCAATGGTTACCGGGTTCCAAGCAATGATTGTGTGGCTAGTATGAACCAAGTCTCTACTCCTACCATGTGCATGATGATGTTGAGTATCAGAAGGTCACCAAGTTAGCTTGAGGAACCTGAGTTTTCTACTATCTGGCTGACTCAGTAATATTTTGTTCACTTGTGTTTTGGCCAACCTTTCAATTGTAAATATTGGAACAGTATATATGTAATGTATGATATCATTTGCAATATGAGATGGGCATGAAAATATAAAGAGAGCGATGTTTTCATGTGAAGAAGGTATTACTATATTTTGAGAAAAGTGAAAGCGAATCAGCAGTAGATTAAAAGGAATGCAACAAGGTCAACATAGGAATAGAAAAGTTATATCTATCACATCAGGTGATCAATACAAAATGGATCTTATCAAAAAATAGTTGCAAGCAGATCCACTGCTTCATCCTAATAGGTGAATTAGTTTATAAATCCTTTAACAGGGTAGACTTGACAATCTTTTTGTAAATCTCCTAACAGAGTGCATACTTCATTGTATGTTTGTAAATCCTCTAACAAGGTGGATCTAGCAGTCCTACTTGCTCCTAACAGGGTAGATCACTAGAAGTGATCATTGTAAGCCTTAACAGGCCAACTTTATGCTGCAGTATTGAAGTTTTGTGGGTATCATCCCCACCCCAGTTTTACTTTCTATTTGGAAGGTTTTTGGGTCACCAAATCTTTTTGTACATGTGCAATGAATGTTTGATCTTTCATTTATGTAGTAGATTAGATGAATGAATGATGAATGCTTAAAATGCTAAATTATTCAAAAGTTTTATAAGTTTACTGATTCACCCCTCCCCTCTCAGTAAACTATCTTATCCTGAATATTTCCAACAATATCATGTGCATGAATGAATACTATGTGCACAAAAATTAAGACTTTTGTAGAGTGGTAGTATATTTTTTGTACTTCATTTTGAGGCTTCAGTGTATAATTTTTAGGAAAGTCAACAACAGCGATAATTGTGCCCCCAAGGGAAAAGTATCCTTACATATCTTAAATTTCTCATCTAACCATCTAGATCTATGTGTATGAACTATGTACTCATATACTAGTTTCTCTTGAAACACTTTCAGAAAATCAGTTATATATTCATCCTTTTACACTAACTCACACCTCTTTAATTCTTTTCCATCCTTAACACCATATGTAACCAACTTGTACTTTCCAAGAGAAACTATTTTTTGACCAATTTCATGGGTGTTATATATGTGTGTTTATGTTTACAATTTTTTTAAACCACTACATTTATCACAAGAACCTTTCAAATACATAGCCTTCAAATAAATGTTTCCATCTTCTCATGTGCATAATATTTTTGTAATAAACTCTCTCAGTGACTTTGGAGGTTCTTATAGACCACATTCTTGCAAAGTATTGTTAGTGTGTGAAGTAAAACATATAGAATGATAAATATCATAACACATAGAAAATTCAACATGGGCCCTACAACAACACATAGTGCGTGTATGATTAAATCTTAGCATAAAATGGTTTTGTCATCTCAAAAAACCTTTTGTTAATTATAATTTGAGGACACCTTTGAAGAGAACTTTCATAAAATTTTGTTTGAGTCATATCTAAAAAGTTTTAGAGATGTAAATCACAATTTGTACTCCCAATTCATCTTTTGACAAAATCTTTTTGGTTTGGTGAAACTCGTGTGCTATCAAAAAAATATCAATTAATGTTCACAGTGCATCAACAATAACCTTGTCCTTGTGTGGGAGTCTACCCAAGAATTACCAAAGATGATCATCATTGTTAGGATCCTCAATTCTATCTCTCCTCTCGAAGGCTTTGCATAATTTTTCTATTCTTATCTTTAATGTCTTTCTTGTTTTGCTTGTTATGCGGTATTTTTTCATTTGCTTTCCCAATATGGTTGATGTTAGGAAACATAGGCTAACTTTAGTGTCTTTAGTACATGATTTTGAACCATTGGATTGATATGCATCAAAAAGGTTTATAACAATGGTTCTTTCACTACTATTTTAATGTTCCAAAATAGTTATTCCATATCTTATTAACAATTCTTCTAAAATTTATTTCTGACATTTTATCATGCATTGGCCTCAAAATATTTTCATCAATGTCAATTATAAACTTTTCCCTTCTACAAATTATTCTAGGAGGTGTAGACAATGGCACATTGTGTACATTAGGTGCATTAGGTTATTTAGGTGCATTGTGAGAATTAGGTGAATTAGGTATATGAGGTGAATTAGGTGCATTACATGAATTAGGTACATAAGGTGAATATGGTTCATTAGGTGAATTAGATATAAGAGGTGAATTAGGTGTGTTCTCTTAAATTTAATTTGCTAAATTAAGTTTATTACTTTCAATTGGCGTGTGCTCTTAAAATTCATTTTCTATATTAGCTACATTCATCATTTCAATTGGTGTGTGATCTTGAAGTTCATTTGCTACATTAGGTGCATTCATCATTTTAATATCAATTGGTGCATTCTCACTACTCACATTGTGTGTGTTTGATGCTCTAGCTTGACATAATCTACTCATACACTCCCTTTGATTTTCCTTTATTGCCTCTTGTCCCTCAATTGATCCTCTCTTGTTATTTCCCATTTTTGATAACCTGCAAAATAACAATAAAATTGCAACATTTTGTTATATAATCCCATCTAAATTTGGTATAATAACATGGACATAAACTCAAAAACTAATTTAATTTATTCATTTTATATAAATATAAAGTTACATTGACTATAAATAAATGAACAAGACACCCAAAAACCTAAAATTTTGATCATTTCAAAGCAAGAAGACATAAAAAATGTGTACCTCTAGTAGAATACCCTATGACATGGTAGTGGGACCTTTCAAAAGATTGTAATGGTAGTTTAAGTTCATTAAGAAGTTAATATTTGTATAATGTGCAAAAATTCATTGCATTATGAATACCTTAACATAATATTCTAATTTTCCATAATTTACAAAATGTGATCATGTTAGTAATGCAATCATGTTGTTAAGAGCTAAATTATTGCAACTGGCTCTTCATAATCCCATTAGGTTATGCATAACTAGAAGAAATGAGAGAGATTGAGAATGAGAGAGCTCTAGATGGAGAGAGATGGGGAGATATTTTTAGGAGAAAGAGGAAAAGAGAGGGGATAATATGTAGAGAGAGGATAGGAGAGGGAGAGAGAGAATAGGATAGGAAGAGAGTAATAGAGATATTTATAGAGACAATTAGATATGAAGAGAGATGGGGGATAGAATGGGGATGATGAGAGAGAGGGGTGAGGGGATAAGGGTATAGGAGAGAGAGGTTGGGAGATATGATGGAGATAAAAAGGGAGGGAGTGAGAGGGAGTAATGGAGAGAAGGGGATAGGATGTGAGAGAGAGGGGATAGAGTGGAGAGACAAAGGGAGGGAGTGAGAGGGAGTAATGGAGAGACGGGGATAGGATGTGAGAGAGGGGATAGAGTGGAGAGACAAAGGGAGGGAGTGAGAGGGAGTAATAGAGAGAATTAGATGGGAAGATAGAGGGGTAAGATGGTGAGAGAGAGTGGATAAGATGGGGAGAGAGAGAGAGAGAGAGAGAGAGAGAGAGAGAGAGGTGATAGGATGAAGAGACAAAGGGAAGGAGTGAAATGGAGTAATGGACAGAAGGGGATAGGATGGGGGGAGAGATGTGTATAGGATGGAGAGAGAAGGTGGCCTAGGATATAAAAAGAGAGTAGGTGACATCAAGAGAGAGAGGGATAGAATGGAGAGAGAAAGGGAGAGAGTGGGAGGGATAAATGGAGAGAAAGGGATAAGAAGAGAGAGAGGGAGGGGATAATATGGTGAGAGAAAGTGCATAGGATAGAGAGAGAGAGAGAGAGAGGAAGTAAAGGAGAGGAGGGGATAGGAAGACAAGGAAGGGATACGATAGGAGGAGAGAAAGAGATATTAGTTTGTGGTGATTGATCAGAGAAGTATTGTACACACTTCATAATTCTTTGGGGCTCAGGGCCCTATTTTATCAAGATTTTGGGCTAACATGTAATTATTAATTATAACCCTAAAGTGATAAAAATTCTTGTATAAAAGGGCTTAGGGTTATGGGTTTTTCATAAGGTGTGATGCAAAAATTGCTTCTTGTGACAGTAGTGAACTGTAAGGGATTACAGATTGTAATCAGGTTATAATAACTAGATCATAATAATATTAGAATTTTTTTTTGGTGGACATAGCCTAGGGTTTATGTGAACCATGTTAAATCATGGTGTCTTTTGTTCTCTTCTGTGCGATCTAATATTTTTTGATAGTTTTTATATTTGCATGTAATTGTTATTTATGTTTGTGGTTTAATCCTAACAAGTGGTATCAATGCCTAGCTATTTTTTTTATTCATCCTCTGTAGGAAAGTCTCACAATTGAGTGGGAGTCTCAAGGTTGAGTGGGAGCAATGGAAAATGAGGGCAACCTAAGGGTTGACAAGTTTAATGGGTAGAACTTTCAGTTATGGAAGTTGCAATGGAGAACTATCTCTATTAGAAGGATTTATGGAAGTTGTTGGAAGTAAAAACTAAGAACTAGGAAACTATGACAAATGAGGAATTAGATATTTTAGACAGAAAGGCACTTGAAAGTATTCAATTATGCCTGGCACCATCAGTGACAGAAGTCAAGATGACTAAAGAGTTGATGGAAACCCTAGCAAAATTGTATGAAAAGCCCTTTGCTTCAAATAAGGTATTTCTCATGAAGCATTTATTTAATATGAAAATGGTAGAAGGTGGATCTATTACAGATCATTTAAATGAGTTTAATATTGTTACTAGTCAGTTATATTCTATGGGTATTAATTTTTCTGAAGAAGTTAGGGCTCTCTTCATTTTGTGTTCTTTGCATGAAAGCTAGAATGGCTTGGTAATGGTTGTGAGTAATTCTATTTCTAGATCTAATACCCTAAAATATGATGATGTGATTGGTGTAATTTTGAGTGAAAAAAACTTGTAGGAAAACCTTAGGTGGATCTACATCTGAAAGTGCTTTGAATGTACAAAGTCAAGGTAGAATGACTAAGAGAGAAAATAGTTCCAAAAATTATGAAAAATCAAGAGGAAAGTCAAAGGGGAAGAGGTATCAATCCAAAGGACCAAGAGATTGTTTGTACTATGGGAAACTAGGGCATAAGAAGAAAGATTTTTGGACAGGAAAGAATAATGAGGGAGATAAACTAGGATGGAATAGTAATAGATCTGATGAGGATTCTTTGCTTCTATCTTTAGAAAGTATTGATGATTGATAGGTTTTAGATTCTGGTGTTTCATTTCATGCTACACTCATAGAGGCTATTTCATTGATTATGTCCAAGGGGATTTGTGGATTATTTATTTGGAGGATAATGAACCCTGTCAGATTGTTGGAAAAGAAAAAGTTAAGATTATGTTGCATAATGGGAATAATTGGCTACTACATGAGGCAAGACATATTCTAAGGCTAAGTAGGAATTTAATTTTAGCAGGGAAACTTGGTGATGAGGGTTGTGTAGTTACTTTTAATAATAAAAGTTGGAAGGTTTCAAAAGGTTCCCTTGTAGTAGCAAAAGGTGTGAAAGTAGGCACCTTATATCTTTGTGTAGATCATGTTGTTCCTTCTACTTTGATTGTTTTAAAGAAAAATTAATGTTTAGGAACAATTGCTATAGTTGAGCAGGGAGAACAAATAGCTATTGTAGATTCTAATATAGTGTTGAGGCACAACATAAGTGGGCACATAAGTGAGAAGGGTATGAAAATACTTCATTCAAAAAAAGTTTTACCAAGTTTGAAATGTGTTAATATGGATTTCTCTAAAAGTTGTGTGTATGAAAAATAAAAAAGAGTGAATTTTGTGAAGATTGGGAAGGAAAGGAAAAGTGAGAAATTAGAACTTGTACATATAGATGTATAAGGACCAGCTCAGGTATCTTCCCTTGGTGGATCTCATTATTATGTTTCATTTATTGATGATACAACTAGAAAAGTATGGGTTTATTTTCTTAGACAAAAATTTGATGTATTTCAAACTTTTAATAAATGGAAATGCTTGATTAAAAATGAGACTAGTAGGAAATTAAAATGTCTCAAATCTCATAATGGTGGTGAGTATTATAGTCATGAATTTGAAGATTATTTCTCTACTAATGGTATTCATAGATAGAAAACTATTCCAAGGACTACATGAAAAAATGGAGCGGTTGAACGCATGAACAGGACAATAATAGAGCATGCAAGGAGCATGAGGTTACATGTTGGGTTGCCTTTAAACATGTGGGAAAAGGCTATCAATGTTGTTATATATTTGATTAATACAAGTTCCTCTACTCCTTTGGGTTGTGGTATTCTAGAGGAAGCATGGATTGGTATGAAGGTGAGTTATTCTTTTCTCATAACCTAGGTTGTGAAGCATTTTCTCATATAGATTCTGAAAATAGAACCAAGCTTGAAGCTAAGTCAAAAAAGTGTGTATTTTTTGGATATGGCATTGATAAATTTTCTTGTAGGCTTTGGAATTTTTGAAATCATAAAATTGTAAGAAGCAAAGATGTCATATTCAATGAGAAAGTGTTGTACAAAGATCTGTTGCAACAACATGAGAAGAAAGAAGATGATTATGTAGTGCTAGATGATACTCTAAAAGATGATGTTCCAGTAATTCCTCATGATGTGCAACAACCACAACAAAAAATATCACACACCCTAGTAAATGTTAGATAGTCAACAAGGCTAAGTAAACCTCTAGAATGATTTTCTCCTTCTTTGTACTCTATTTTACTAACAAATGCTGGTGAACTTGAATGTTATGATGATGTTATAAAGGTGGATACTAAGATTCAATGGGAGTCTGCAATGAAAGATGAAATGGACTCTTCACTAAAAAATAAGACTTAGGATTTATGCAATTTGCCTGTTGGTAAAAGGGCTTTATAGAATAAGTGGGTTTACAAGTTGAAAGATGAGGATGGAGGTAAGAAAATATTTAAAGCCAAGTTAGTTGTAAAAGGATTTGCATAGAAAAAAGACATTGATTTTGATGAGATATTCTCTCCTATTGTTAATATGACTTCTATTCACACTATTTTAAGTATTGTAGATACTAAAGATTTGCATTCGAAGGATCTTGATGTTAAAATAGTCTTCCTTTATGGTGATTTGGATGAAGAGATATATATGGCTCAACCATAGGGATTTGAGGTCAAAATTAAAGATAACTTAGTGTGTAGATTGAAGAAAAGTTTATATGGCTTGAAGCAAGCACCTTGGCAATGGTATCTAAAATTTCACAGTTTTATGCATGAGAATGGATATGATAGGTATCATTCAAATCATTTTGTTTACTTTAAGAGGTTGGATGATGACAGATACATTATTTTATGTTTATACATTGATGACATGCTTGTAGTTGGGTCTAACATAGATCACATTAAGGGGCTAAAATGCTAGTTAGCACATGCATTTTCTATGAAGGATTTGGGGGCAGCAAAAAAAATCCTTGGTATGAAGATTTGTAGAGATAGGAAGAATAGGAAATTGACATCATCTTAGGCTGATTATATTGTGAAGGTGTTGCAACATTTCTCTATGGAGAATGCTAAAGCTGTCAGCACACCTTTACCTAGTCATTTGAAGTTGGATAAGGAGATGTGTCCAAAGACACAAGAAGATGATGCTAAAATGTCTAAGGTACCTTATGCTTCAGCTATAGGAAGCTTGATGTATGCTATGGTATGTACTAGGCTAGATATTGCACATATAGTAGGAGTCATTAGCAGGTATATGAGTCATCCAAGAATTGAGCATTGGAATGCAATAAAATAGATTCTCATATATTTGAGAGGTACATCCAGTATGTGTCTACATTTTGGGGGCTCTACTACTAATTTACATGGATATGTTGACTTGGATTTGGCAAGGAATATTGATACCAGGCAGAGTATCATAGGTTATGTATTTACTATTGGTAAGGCAACAATGAGCTAGGTTTCTTATTTGCAAAAGGTTAATGCTTTATCCACTATAGAGGTAGAGTATGTTGCTACTATAGAGGTAACCAAGGAGATGATATAGCTTTAGTTCTTCATGGAAGAATTGGGACACCCTCAGAGGGACAATTCTTTGTTTATAAATAGTTAGAGTGCCATTCATCTTGCAAAGAATTTTGCTTTGCATTCAAAGACAAAACACATACAATAGTGGTACCATTTCATTCGGTCAATTTTGGATGATGGGCAGTTAAAGCTAGACAAGATACATATAGATGACAATCTAGCAAATTTGTTTACAAAAGTAGTAACAAGGAAGAAGTTGAATTCTTATTCAGCTTTGGTTGGTCTTCTAGACTAAATAAGAATAAAAGAATAGTAGAGTCCAAGGTGGTTTGATCCAGTGGGAGCCCCATGTGGTAGCAGTATTGTATAGGATTAGTCTCCAAGTGGGAGATTGTTGTCTAGTGTGGAGTATGATTAGTCCCCAAGTGGGAGGATTTATAGTTTGTGGTGACTAATCAAGGAAGTGATAGATAAGGATGGAGAGAGAGGGGTGCCTAGGATGTACAAAGAGAGTAGGTGATATGAAGAGAGAGAGGGGATAGAATGGAGAGAAAAGGGGAGGGAATGGGAGGGATAAATGGAGAGAAAGGGGTAGGAAGAGAGAGAGGGGATAATATGGAGAGAGAAAGTGGATAGGATAGAGAGAGAGAGAGAGAGGAAGTAATGGAGAGAAGGGGATAGGAAGACAGGGAAGGGATAGGATGGGATGAGAGAAAGAGATGTTAGTTTGTGGTGACTAATTAGGGAAGTATTATACATAATTCATAATTCTTTGGGGCTTAGGGCCCTATTTTATTTGGATTTTGGATTGACATGTAATTATTAATTATAACACTAAAGTAGTATAAATACTTGTATAAAGGGCTTAGGGTTAGGAATTTTTCATAAAGCATGATGCAAAAATTGCTTCTTGCTATGGTATTCAGTTGTAAGGGATTACAAATTGTAATTAGGTAGTAATCACTAGATCATAATAATATTGGACTTGTTTTTTGGTGGACAAAGCCTAGGGTTTGGGTAAACCATGTTAAATCTTGGTGTCTTGTGTTCTCTTCTTTGTGATCTAATATTTTTTGATATTGTTTATATTTGCATGTAATTGTTATTTCTATCTATGGTTTAATCCTAGAGAGAGAGAGAGAGAGAGAGAGAGTGGATGGGTTGGAGAGAGAGGGGGGGGGGATAGGATGGAGAGAAGGGGATAGGATGAGAGAGAGACTGAGTAATGGAGGTAAGTGGATAGGGAGAGAGTGTGGATAGGATGGAGAAAGAGAGAGGTAGAAAGAGGGGATATGATGTACAGAGAGAGTAGGGGATAGGAAGAGAGAGGGGATAGGATGGAGAGACAAAGGGAGGGAGTAAGAGGGAGTAATGGAGAGAAGGAGATAGAAAGAGAGAGGGGGGATAAGATGGAGAGAGAAAATGGAGGGAGTGAGAAGGATTAATAGAAAGAAGGGAATAGGAAGAGAGGGGTATACACTAGATTTGTGTCACACTCTAAACCTTTCTATCCAAGTGATTCTATGAGTTCAAAATGCTTGGATGCAAACTTAGAGCTCCCTATCCATAGAGTGTAAGAGAGTATGATTCAAGTATGGAGACTCTTAACTGAGCCTTAGAGATACTATTATTTCTAGTAAATCATGCAATGGGAAGTTCTCTTAGAGACAAGGTACAAGAATGAAAATGTCCACAAAGAATGCCTCGAGAATGTAATGAAAATGCAGATTAAACTAGTGTGAAATGCAAAATGTATCTATGTTAACAAGAATGAGAGTGTTACAAACCAAACTAATTACTATGTGATTTAAGATATTGCAAAGAAACTAAACTACTATGCAATATGATTCTAATCTAGCATGTGATGGATGAGAGAATGAGATGATAAGTAGAAGTTGTCCACAATAGCTCTTCAAGAATTTGAATAATAAACATGTAGCATAACAATACTCAAGAGTGTAGATCCTTTGACAAGGGAAGAGCTCTTTCTTTTAAAGTTGTATGAATGGTAGAGATCAAAGTCAAGATGATGGAAGATCAAGGGTGGAGTTTAAAAATATGAGTGATCCATGTGCACACACAAGTCAACCAATAAAATAGAAGTTGACTTCCCATATAAGAAAAAAGTCACAAAACCTTTTCTTTTCATTTTGTCAAATAGAAAAAGGACTTTATGTGTGCACTTTGAGTGGGTTAGAAAAAGAGGGCTTTTATTTAATTAAAAGGAGACATTTTCTTTTGATCAAATAATGAACTCAGGATAGTATAGTGAAAAATATAGGTTATAATTGAATTAAATAATTTTTAGCAATTTGGTCTAGGTAAATGATTAATTAATTTAGCAAAAATGATGAGAAGGGGGCTAATGGTCTAGATGACCATTTTTAGGTGATTACATTTTCCTCTCTTTGAATAATGTGTGATCAATCTAGGAACACATCGTATCAAAGAAAATAGAAGTTAAGTAGGCAGCAATAGAGATATTTGATTCTAAAGAATGAAATATAGGAAGATATGGCAAATCCTAAATGTGCAACCTAATAGTAGTAATACCGAACACTAGGAAAGAGACAATGTTAGAACTCAAGAAGAATGCTAACATTGAGAAAAGTAGATAGACCGTAAGAAAATGAAAAGATCAAACATATACTCCTAAGAAATAGATAGTTGTAGCAAGTGATGAGAGAGTATTTTTGCCCTGTCAGGATCAAAATTGAAATGAGGTAAAGGGGATATAGAAATGAGCTAGATATGAGACAATTGAGATATAGAAAATTCCATGATGAAAAATAGATGATTAGAACTAAAGAGTAACCATAAGGAAATGATAGAATGCTCAAGTTTGACCAGAGTTGACCACAAAGGATAAAGCATGAAAATTAGGTCAAATTGAGTAGAAAGGTGATTTTAGACAAGAAAATGTGAATAGAAAAAGACATGAAGTGTAGAAATAATGAAGACATGTAAAAATGAAGATTCCCCAGCAAATATTTAGAGTTTAGACCTCAAAATGTTAGCTAACTGCATAAAAGAAGGTAGAATTTTAAAATGTGATTTGGACTATCAAGATCAAGTTGGATTTTTATTTCAATCTCAAAAATGGATCCAAGATGTCAAAATTAACCATGGGTACAATTTTCATGGAATTCTAAAGAGTTTGAAAAATGGGTCAAAAGTCTATATAAGGGGTCCAAGTGTCATTTTCAAATCATTTTGTCTTTTGTTATTTTTGAGAGCTCTTGAGTGGTCGACATAGTATCATGGATTTGGCAAACATTCTGATAGACAAACATTTTTTCAAGTGAAGTCAGTTGCACAACCAGCTAGCCCACAACGAGGCACCGATAAGTTTCCAACTTTTTACCAATTTTTTGAGCATTTAGGCCTTTTTTTGCACATTTTAGAGGTCAAATATGGAATCTCATGTGATATTTTAAAAACTATCGCATGGGTACTTTACAAAATATCACAAAATACTTCACATTAAAAATTGTATTGCACAAATAGTTTAATGTTTGTCGCATGGACCATACCCAAATGTCACTGGAACTGGTGTGAAATGTCACCTAAGAAAAATGTATCACACAGGTATATTGAAAAATGGAACATGAAATTTGATCAATATATTGTGTTGCCTAAATATGGAAAGAAATGTTGCATAGTCTATTTCTTGTGTTTATTAATTTGAATTTTGCATGTTTGAGCTTTGTTTTATGATGTTACTAATGTTTCTTTGTCATTGTGTTATAGATGGCGTTTCTTGCACTCTACATTAGAGTCCCCAAAGTTGTGGGGTTACAAGTTTTAGGGTATATTACTGTTGAGGATAAGGCTTCCATAGTGAGCATGGGATTGAGGTGGGTCACATGAGTGCCCCACATATAGGAAAACCACAAGTTGTTGACTATGCTAGTTAAGCAATGGAATAGCAAGCACAACACCTTTCACTTACCTACTAGAGAGGTGACCATCATTCTAGTGGATGTGTACTACATATTTTGAGTATCATGCCATGGTGATTTAGTGAGTTCTATTTTTTATTTCTCTTTTGTATTTTTAGGTTTTGATATCCATGTGACGTATATTGATGCAAGGTCTAGTTATATGTCACAGGTATATTATGATGAAACCCCGATAGAGGGGAGAGCAATGATGTAGGAGATGTTCTATGACATCACCATTCCAGATCACCATCTGAGTTGGGAGTAGGAGCAACTCATTAATGAGTATGGTGTTGATTACCCACTACCATATTTTCTATGTTCACTAGTTTCTCAGGCCTTAGTGACTAACAAGAGCCAGAAGGGCTTTCCACTAGGATGGGGAAGATTGGTGGCAAACTGGGCCTCAGAGGATGGCATGGGGACCATCCATACTATCACATATGTATCACAAAATGGATGAAGTGGTATACCATGGGGGTCACTCTTAAACATGTGGAGCAATGCTAGAGTAGAAATGGGCATGGGAGCACATTACTATCACCCGACCACAGGTTCAGCCATGAGAGCATAGTTAGTGTTGCATCTATGGATATATGGAGTTTGTACCATAGACCCATAGTAGAGATATCACATATTATCAATGTACTTTGAATGAGTTGACAACACTTGTGTGGCAATCATATTGAGAGTGTCATAGATGGTCTAACTCCTAGGAGCTGGACTATATTTGATATAATAGACCACTATTAGGTAGGCATTCATATATAGTAGAGATATTCATGATTAGCCAAGTATGGAAACAATTTGAAAAGTGATAGGTGGTCTCAATAGAGATGATAACTTATGCTCGGTTCCATTTAGATGAGGCATAGGGTTGGCTACCCATGTTAGATTATTAGATAATAGTCTAGGAGATAATAGCCTTGGTATAGACACCTTGGGATTATTTTCCTAATGTTGCAAATACAAGGGCAAACCCAGCATACTTATATGAGACGCAAAGGCATCCATTGTATCGGTTCACATAGCCAGATGTGTTACTCACAACAGAAGGACATGGAGGAGATGGAGGAGATAGAGGTAAAGGTAGAGGAAGAGGGGGGAGATGGATGGAGGTTGGGAGTTATTCTTGATTAAGGAGGAGATGGACATGGGAACAAGCTATAAGGGAGGAGGAGGAGGAGGTGCCACTGCAATAGAAAAGATCAGGGCAAGTGGAGGTGTTGGCAAAGTAGCCAACCAGAGGAGAGGATGACTGAGATGCCAAGTTCTAAGCTCTAGAGGCCTTTAAAGTTATATGCAACTTGAGTTTCCATTTTTGTGTGGGACCAGTAGCTAGTGGATGCACAAGCAGAGGCTAATAGATGAGAGTGATCTCTTAGAGATGATCTAGTAGAGGCCCAATGAAAGATGGATCCATAAATAGCTAGGGTAGCCTACTATCATGGGGTATACATTTTTGCAATCCCTATAGACCAATAGGTACCTATGTACTTAGAGAGGGATGGGAGATCAAATGGTGTAGTATAGGCACCAGATAGGAGATAGGATCCTCCACTAGGGGCACCACTAGCTACGAAGGGAGCGAGTCAGTCTTAGGCCTAGACTTGATAGTTTTGATAGTTTTTCTGATTGTACTACATGTATTTTGAGATGAATATCCAGATTTTGGATCTCACATTGTATATGTATAGTGACACATTAATATATATGAGATATTGGATTTGATTGATAGATTTTGTGTTCTTGTCTCAGTTTGATGGATGTTTCAACATTTTAATTTTTCATGTGATGTTTTAGTTTCTTGCTTATTTTTATGCTTATGTTGATATGGTCATGTTAATGTGTTCATGGATCTCTCTCATTTATGATTTTTAGCTCTCATGTGTATGATATAGACTTATGTTTTTGTAACACTTGGATAGATCAAATATGATGTTTAAATTAACCCCTTTGATGACAAGATAGAAAAGAGGTGAAGCAAAAGATCAAGAAGATGAAAAGACATGATCAAGAAGAAATGAAAGAAAGATATGAAAGTAGTTAGCTAATATGTCTATAAAAAGATGAAGAGAGAGCTCTCCCCATGTAGAAATGCAAGTCTAAGCTAGAGAATAAACCTATAATGCAAGATAATATGCAAGCTAACATGCAAAGTGGTTTACTAGTAAGAAACACAAAACATTTAGACACTTATTTCATCATTGAGAATTTATTAGGGACACCATGAGATCATACAACCATCACTAGTGCAACTATGAAGATATGAATATGATTGATATTAGATAGGAATGTGGAAATCCAATCTAAGCATCAAAGACATGTAATTCAAGATGTCTATGTGATTAGATTCCCTAGGTTTGATATTAGCAAGATTACATTTGTATCAAGGCATAAGTGTCAGGATAACCCCTGAGTGTGGTCTTGCAAAAATAGTCAAGGATGATACATTTGTGAATCAAAGTGTCAAATAAGACAATCATAAATGCTTTAAGAATAGTAGATGAACAAAGTAAGAAAATATGCCCCATGCCCCCAATCTTCTAGTCCACAAAATCCTTGAAAGACTATTAGGGAGGGGACACATAGCAAAGAAATAATCATAGACAACACGCAACATAGATAAAGTTCATCATAACTTAGTCATTCAAATGTTTAGGTGTGCATGTAAGTCACTTGGCCACTTCTTCAAGACTTGATTCTGATAGTGAGAAACATCTCAAGATAGCTGAGACTATACATAAACTATCTAAAAAGTGTTGAGAAACACTTGATGTCAAGTTTGGGTGGGGGGGTGGGTGTTAGTGATGAGAAACATTATTTTGTGAGTTGTCAATGAAACCCTAATGCACAAGGAAACCTCAATAGGCTAAGCATCTATGCCCCTAAGATGAGGACAAGAAATAATTCCAAGCTATGAAAATGTATTACAAAGTGGGTGATTGAGATTGATAGACATAGGTACAAGGGTCTTAAGTAGCGCATGTTTCAAGGTTTTCACCACTTTATAGATTATTTGAAGGATTTTTTTCAATTTTTTTGTATTTTTATTCTTTTGGTGATATGTCAAAGTGCCTATTGCTAGGCTTTCACTAAGATGATCATTTTTTCATGAAATTTTATGATTTTTTAGGATTTTTTTAGGATCAATAAGTATATACAAAAGAACTAAGTAGTGAGCCTCTAAGCGTAGAACTTCTTTAGATGTAGGACATTGATAGGCTCTACCAGTTGTTCCCCTTCTAGAGTGGAAAGCTGATAAGCACCAGACCCAAATGTTGTTGTGATGATGTAAAAGCCCAACTAGTTAGGTTCAAACTTCCCTTTTTGTTCCTAGTTCTACTAATTTTTAGAGTTTTCTCTAAGTACAAGTTCACCCACTTGAAACTCATGAGGATGAACCTTCTTGTTATACTGAGTAGACATGCAGTTCTGATAAGCCCTCATGTGACCAAAAGAATCCTTATGGAATTCATCAAGAGTTTCTAGTTCATGTACTCACATAGCTTTATGTTCTTCATCAGTTATCAACCCATTTAAGGAGACCCACAATGAGGGAATCTCTACTTCTAAGGGGAGGACAACCTCAAATCCATAGACTAAAGAAAAGGGTGTGGCCCTTGGAGGAGTACGGATAGTAGCTCTAAAGGCCCAAAGTGTCTGATTTATCTATAAGTGCCAATCATTCCCTAACTTGTGAACTGTTTGATGTATTATTTTCAACAATGTTTTGTTGGAGGCCTTAGCTTGGTCATTCCCTTGAGGGTAGTATATTAAAGACCAATTTTGTTTGATTCAAAATTTCTTGCACAGTTGTTTGATCTCCTTGTTCTTGAACTGTCCTCCATTATTAGTAACAATAGAGGAAGGAATATTGTAGCTACAAATGATGTGATTCAATATAAATAGGACAACATGTTTTCCTATAGTAGCAGATAATGGTCCAACCTCAAACCATTTGGTGAAATATTCAATTGCTGTAGTGATGAATTTGTGACCACTAGATGAACTTGGATGATTTTTTTCTACCAATTCAAAGGCCCATTTTTGAAATGGCCAATATGTCATAGAGGGAATAAGCTTATGTCTAGGAGCATGAATTAAGTTGTCATGATGTTGACATTTATTGTAGGACTTAGTCTAATGAACATTGTCAACTTGCATGGTTGGCCAGTAATAACCCATCCTAAGCAATTTATAAGAAAGTGCAGGGCCATTAGAATGTGCCCCACAAATGTCATTGTGGACTTTGACTAGTGCCTTTTTAGACTCTTCTAGCTCTAAACACCTACGAAACATTCTATCTAGACTCTTCCTATACAAATCACCAGAGACCAAAGTGTAATGTGAAGCATTGTAGAGAAGTTGGCATTTTTGGTTGCACATGAGGGTTTTAGGAATAACCTAATGATGCAAGTAAGAGAAGATAGCTACAAAGTGGGAGGAATCATGACCTACAATAGTACAAATCACTTAGTTATCTAAGGAATCATAGGCAGGATAATGTAGTTCTTCCACCAAGAACTCAAATAATAATTCATGTTCTTGTAGTTGGAGAATAGATGCTAGTGTAGCCATAGCATGGACAACCTTGTTTTCTACTCAAGAAATTTTTTGGAATATCACAAAAGTGAAATAGTTCCTCAGAGCATTGATCAACTTCTTATAGGGTATCAACTTGTCATCCTTTATTTGATATTCATTGTTCACTTGATTTATAACAAGTTGGGAATCTCCATAGATGCGCAATTCAATGATTCTCCATTCAAGAGTCATTTTGATCCCATTTGTTAATGCCTCATATTCTGTAATGTTGTTTGTGCAAGGGAATAGAATTTGCATGATTTAGGGATTGTATAACCATGAGGGGAAATAAACAAGACACCTACTCTAGCCCCATTCTATGTATGAGAACCATCAAAGAACATTTTCCAAGTCCTCTCAATGATGTACATAATTGAGGCATCCAAGAACTCAATTTGCATGGACATTGTATCCTCTAGTGGAAAATTAGCCAATTGGTCAACTATGGCCTACCCCTTGATGACTTTACATTCGACATATTGAATGTCAAGTTTTGAAAGAATTATCATCCATTTAGCTAGATGACTGTTAAGCATAGCTTTTCTTAACAAATATTTTAGAGGATCAATTTTAGCAAGCCAGGCTTTCTCAATACTAGTGTAGTTCATTTAGTAAGGCACCAAAGTTTGACTGACATAATATATAGAATGTTCTTTACTAGTCTCATCACTTTGTGCTAATAATGGTCCTTGAGAATTAGTTGTAGTTGAGATGTACAAAATCAAAGATTTTACAGCAATGGATGGCATCAAAACTGGAGGTTTAGCCAAGTACCCTTTAATTTGGTCTAGATTTTGTTGACAATCTTCATTCTAGATATGAGTAGAACCTTTATGAAAATTCTTGTTAAAAGATTGAGCTTTATTAGCCACCTAAGAAATGAATCTTCTAATGGATTGTAGACGTCCTTACAGACTTCTAAGTTGGCTAGTATTTCTTGGAGGAGGAAATTCCATGATAGCTTGGACTTTTTCAGGATCAACCTCAATGCCTTTTGCTAATATAATGCAGGCTAGAAATTTTCTAGATGTGACACCAAAAGCACACTTTTTTTGGGTTCAGCCTAAGTTAAAATTGTTCCATATGGTCCAATATTAGACTAAGGTCTTCAAGATGTGTGTCTCATTTTCTAGATTTAGCTAGTGTATCATCAACATAGTCTTCCATATTTGTATGCATCATATCATGGAAGATGGTGGTCATTGTTGTTTGGTATGTAGCACCAACATTTTTGAGCCCAAAGGGCATGACATTCTATAGAAGGTGTCCCAGGAACATGTAAAAGATGTCTTTTCTTGATCAACTAGAGAAATCTTAATTTGTTTATACTCGAAAAAGCCATCCATGAGGGAGTAAATTTCATAACCTATCATCATGTCCACTATCATGTCTATTTTTGGTAATGGAAATTCATCCTTGAGGCATGCTTTGTTTAGATCTCTAAAATTAGTACAAACTCGAATGGATTTATCATGTTTAGACATAGGTACAATGTTGGAGATCCACTCCACATATTCAATAACTCTGATAAAGTTTTTACTCAAGAGTTTTTCCAGCTCTGTTTTGACCAAGTGAGCTACATGTGGATGCATCTTTCTCATTTTTAGTTTAATATGTTTTAAACTAGGAGAGATAGATAAATGATGCATGATAAGGTCTGTCTGAAGTCCTGGCATATCTGAGTACATCTATGCAATGAGTACATCCATGCAAAATTGATCTTCTTGTCTTGAAATAATTTGGCAAAACTATCATTTTCTTTAGTTGACAATGATTGAGCCACATGGATAATTTTAGGAGATTCCTTTTTCCCCAAGTTGATAGGTTGTGTAGGTTCGATGAGAACCAAAGATCTATCCTAAAAATTTCTTGGCTAACTACTAAGTACCTCAACTGTAGGCACCTCAAGGAGGTTTTCACCATTGCATACATCTTTGTTTTTACATTTTTTTAGGTTCAGATATTGCCACAAAGTAGTTTTTTCCATCTGGCCTCTTGTTTCCTCTTTCAATTTTATGACTAAGGTACTTGATATTTTATTCCATCATGTTAACCATAGGTTCATTGGTGGAAGAAGTGATTGGTTCAATGGAATTTAGGTAGCAAGTGATCTCATAGTCATTTTAAAAAGACAATATTTCTGGTCTTCAATTTTGAACTAAATAATCTATGAGATCAACATGAATCAAGGAGAGTGGTGTTGAAGCTTCAAGGTTGTTAATATGAAAAGATTCATTGATGGTGACATGCAAAATCAAGCCTATAGTGAACATTGCAAAGTAATATAGGTTAGGAATAGACTGAGAGGGACCAGTGTGATCCACTAAAGTAGTTTGTGAGCCAAACTTGTCTGACCCTATACTAGACTCTTCAACTAAATTTGGATGGGTTGCATAGGTGTGAATGACATCCACCCCTAGTTCACAAGATGTGTCTGACAGGCTTTCCCATTCATATTCTCTAGAATCTATGCTCAAATTCCTAGCAATTAGGTGAGCAATATTTTGTCTAATCCTTCCTTTGTTTAAGTCCTCATGGTTGAATTCAGCTTGGTCATGTTGTTGAGAAGTAGAGACTTTAGCATCATTTTAAGTATTTAGTGATTCTTCTCGCCAAAGGAGAGAAGTGATAGGCATGAAATCCTCATCTTTCAAAGTGGTAGTGACAAAAGGAGGGTCATTGTCCTTTGATTCACTAGATATATGATCTCTTCTATCAAACGTTGGTATTTCATCTTCTAGCCCAAAGCCTAGGAAAGTAGTGTCTTTGGTTTTGTGACCCTTAGTATGATGTAAGGGTTTTACTAGAGCCTTTTTGTTACCAGTTAAGGACTTGTGGCCGTAATAGCCCAATTCTATCAAAATTTTACACCCTTTTTGTAGCATTTAGAAGAGATGGGTGTAGTAACTGTGACTTCCTCCTAATCCTCCTCTTCTCTATAGATCTAATCTTTGATTGCTTATTCTTATTTTTTTTCTTCTAGGGAACAAATGATTGAATAAAGGTGCCAAAAATAGTCATTGCAGAAGCAAAAGGCTTCTTTTTGGTAGAAGGTTTCCCATAAGACCAAGGGAAAATAGGTAAAAAGAAATAGAGTCTAGAGCATATTTTCCCATGCAAAGGCTCATCATTTTCAATTTCTATTCACACTCTATAAAGGATGGTGTCAGCTCACAAGAAAAGAGATTATGTGGAACTAGTGTTTCTATAGTAGATAATGTGTTGAACAACTATCTCAGTACCATTAAAAGATAAATTGATACACTGATGATACATGGAAGGTACTACTTGCATGTCATGAATCCATGGTTATCCCAAAAAAAAAAATTATGTAAGTGGTATGTATAGGACTTTGAACATGACATCTTTCTCAACTAGACTAGATTTGACTAGAAGCACAATGATACCTTCGGAAGGTCTTTGAACCTCATAATAGGCTTTTATAGTGATCTTTCACCTAGGGTCAATAGAAAATTCAAACATGCCCAACTGTTGGATCACATTGAATGAAATGTTGTTCAACCTTGCACCATTTTCTATTAGAACTCAATGAATGCGAGTATAGAAGATTTGGAATTCAACATGGAGAGCAAGGTTATGGGGATGGCTAAGAGCTTAGGCATCTTTTTTAGAAAAAGTGAGGTAATGAGGTGAAGAGATATGGTTCACCATAGCTTGAAATTGTTTAGTGTCAATATCCATAGGGATGTTGGTAGAATACAAGGATTTTTCAAGGATATCCTTGTGCAAAGGGGATAATTCTAAGAAATCAAAGATGGAAATTTGAGCCGAGGTACATTGCAGCTGGCTGACAAGGTCATAATTGGATATTGCTAAGGTAGTTTCTTATTTGGATGATGATGCATTCTTAGGATCATTAGCAACTTTTAGAATGACTTTAGTTTCCCCCTAGTGATAGTGTTAAGTGGTTCACTCTATAAAGAGGAGGATTTGGTCACTCAAATTACCACCTTAGGTCTAACAATGTTATAGTGTTGGGGAGAATTTTATGTTTTGAGAATAACTTTAGGTCTTTCATCCTTAGCATCATAGTTGGGCTAGTTGTCATCATTAGAACTTTCCATGCATAGATACTCAATGGGCTCAAGCATACCTATAGCATTGTTCATGTCAACATAAGCATAACTAATCTTGGCATCATGATTATTTTTAGCAGCCTTGGAGGTTTCACCTTTCTCATATTTGGCAAAGGGTTGCTTGAAAGCTTTATGGTTAGAATTTTTAACAAGACCATCTATGACAACTTTACTAGCTTCTATGAGGTCTTGAATAATGTCTTTGAGTTTAACATAGTGTTCAGTGTTATGACCTTTGCTTCTATGATAACTACAAATATGATCCTCTTGCCACCAAGGAGGTTCAAAAGGTGGGTCATAGGGGTGGGAATTGTCTAGCAATGTCACTAGTTTTTTTTGCAATTAAGGACTTTAAAACCACTTCATAAGGTTCAACCATTAGTGTATAAACATGTATTTTCTTAGTAAACTTGGTATTCTTGTCATATGTTTTTGGTTTTGACCCCTGTTGTTCAGTAGATGGATGGCAATGGAAAGATTAAATTTAGGTTCCTTGGTCATAGGACTATCCACTAGTCCATCATTAATGGTATACTTGTTCTTGTTCCAAGGTAACCCTTATCTTTTCCATTTCCATTGTTATTTTTGTCTTTGTTTGCAACAATGTAACCCTTTTTTATAGCAACATCCTTAATGCGATATGCACTCTCCACCATTGCATTGAAAGATGTGAATAACTATTTTCTTAAGTCAAAGTATAGCTCTTGTACAAGTGTGTTGACAAAAATGTAATTTTCTCAGCTTCAAGAACTTTCTAAGGGTACCTAGAGTATAGGTATCTCCATCTCTAAAGGTATGTTGCAAAAAGGTCTCCCTATTTTTGTTTGATTTAGCACAAGTCCAACATTGTTACAAGATGTTGAATGTTATAAAATATTGTTGGATAAAGAATTGTGCAAGCTCATCAAATTTTTTGAGAGGGGGAGTCAATTTTGTGAACCACTCCATAGCTTGTCCTCTTAGACTCCAAGGAAACAAAGACATAAGATGTATATAAATGCCTCACATTATTGTGAGGGTCACCACTTCCATCATATTTTTCATACTTAAGAACCTCTATATCCTTAAGAAATGGAGGTGTGTATAAACTCCTATCAAATGGAAGAGCACATATTGATTCAAAAAATGAAGTCTTAGGTGGCTCTTTGGAAGTTTGTAATTGTACAAGTTGTTTCCTCAATTCTTCTATTTCTTCTCTCAATATTTTAGCCTCGGTGGGCTCTCATTTTTTGATTATCCATTTCACATCAAAATCTTGGGGAGTTTCCATCCTTTCATTATCATATACTATAATTATTGGTCCCCATTTTTCTCTAAAGCTTTTAGCATCAGTTTTTTAGCAAGCTCATCTTGTTGAAACCTTACAACATCTTTACTAGTGATCTAATCATGGTGATGGGCATGCTTTCATGTTGACTCTAGGAGTCCTTGGAGGTGTGTGATTGTAATTATTGCCACTAATAGGAATGTGTTCAAAATTATTGTGAGAATAGTCTCTTCCAGTTTCCTCATTGTGTGTATGAGGATTAGGTTCAGCTTGTTGATCCATTCTTTCTCTAGCATAGATAACTTCCATAAGTCTTTTGTTTTCACATGCATTCTCTTCTAATTAGTGCTTGATTTTATCAAGATGCATGTTGGTCAAAGTGTTTTCATCTATAGGTATGTCAAAGGGTGTTCCAAATGGGTTCTCAAAACTATAAAGTAGATTGTGTTAGACATTGGTTGTTTATGTTAGGCTAGAATCAGAATCTTCCACACAAGGTTGTCCACAAGGGCACCTAGGTGGAGTCTAATTGTGTGAAAATGAAAGGGGAATGACTACCATTACCAACTTGGAACCTAATTGTGACCAACATGTAAGGACATGTCTTTACTTAATAGGATGAGAGAAGTTTTTCAAATTTGAAGCTCATATAACCAATAATAATCACTTGTCAAAGAAAAATAGGTGGCTTGTCAAAAGTGTTCAAGAATTTACAAAAGTTGATAGAATGAGCAAGAAGCTTAGTAGCAAATAGCTAGCATAGAATAGTAATTAGATTTTGACAAGTGATCATCAATGATGTTTTGAGACTTACATATGATGGACTAAACCCATCTTTTCAAGTTGTGACAACACTAACATATAGATTTGTGACTACGACTAGGAAGAACTAAAGCAAAAAGACCTTAGATTAGATAAAATGGAGTGCAAACTCTATTTTGATAGCAAAATGACCTAGAGGGTATTCTTCTAGAACCCAGGAAACAATAGGACATCAATTTGTATTGTGCGGTAGAGTTTTTAATACCAAGGTGACACTTTTCTCTTGGGTGATAGTTTGCCTAAGGTGGGAAGGAAAAGTTCACTATATCAGGGTGATAGAACTTAAAATAGCAAGGTGAAACAATTTTGTTAAAAAGTATTGAATGATACTTCTTCAAAGAGTGTGTGATAAAGTGCCAATTTTGTGTAAAAAGGACTATTTTGACGCTAAATTTTTGTGTTTCTATTTGACAATCAGATACTTTTCAGACTAGATGGTTCTATATTTTATTTCATGTTGAGTAAAAAAAAGGTTTGTAAATAGTAGTGGTTTTTAACATGTCTCAAACAATTGAACAATGGTCAAAACAACCTTGCCAATATGCATATGTGATATCAGAATATCCCTCCTACCAATTTTACCAAAATGTTTGATTTTTGAGAATGTTTACATAGATCAACACATTAAAAAATAATTAGCCAAGCAATCTACCTTAGAGTTATTGTTCATTACTCAATAACTTGGCCCATACTAAGTGCTCCTTTTCCTCAGACCAAGTAGTTGCCCACAAGAGATATTGGCTTTCTTATGGAATTGTCATTAGTACAACCAAGTGAACACAAATGGTGAGTGTAAAATCTTGGGATGATCCAGGTAATCCACTAGGATCGATCCTTGCACCAAGAAGTTGAGTGACAAAATAGGGTAGTTACTAACCTAGAGTTTTTAGAAAGGGCTTTCATTTGTAATGTTTCTCTTTCACCCAATTACAAGACACCCTCCCTTGCAGTGGGTAGTAGAACTCACATTCATAAGAGCGCCTCAAGTGTTCTTCCGTATCATTTTTCTCATGGTTCCAATCCCACAAATAATCATGCTAAGTGAAGACAAACAATACATCTATTTTGTGTCCTTGATTGCCTTGAGTTTATAATGGGTTGGAATAGTCAGGTTTCCTTGTCCCCACTTGGGTCATTCCTCTTGGTTTCCAACAGTAGGCCCTCTAAAGGATTCTAACTACCACAAATTGGGTCCACTTTCAAGAGTCAAGATTTTTGATTCACCACAAGGGTGAAGAGCATACTCTCCTATCTTGATCATTTCCCCCAAAACACGCCAAGAAGATCCAATTCATCCCCTTTCTTTCAAGATCCAGAGGAAAGTCAAGATTTATGATTCACAAAAAGGGTGAAGAAGATACTCTACAATCTCCAAAGAACCTCAATCGCAAGTTTAATATGCCTATGAAAATGAAACAACTAGTAGTATTGTTACACATGAAATAAATGGAATATAAGAAAGTTTGGTTTTTATGCTTTGGGCAGCCATACAAATAATTGTTAGTAGCCCTTGCACATTTGAAGCTTTGGCATGCATTCTTTTTAGGTGATTATGGAAGCATCTCAAGGAAACTACCTACAAACACAATTGTTAGCCCCTCAAGTTAGTCTAAAAATAGCATAAAATCTACTATTAGCCTACTATCAAATAACCATAGACCTGAAAAATCCATAAAATAGTAAGTAACAACCAAGAAACTAACTAAACAACTCAATCAACAAGAAAAATTCAAACCAGGTGATAGTTTATGCTGGAAGCTTGTCCTACAACATGTCATAGTATATAAGTGCAATAGAATTTGCTTGTGCAATATTTCTTTCTAAGTTAGGCAACAGAACTTTCTATACTAGAGCGATAGAGTTTTATATCAGTGTGTGATACTTTTGTAGAAAAAGTGTCACACTACAAGACTAACAAATGTCACACAATACTGGAAAAATATTGCTTGAAATCTATGACTATAAAATAAATTTAAAAATTGTAGTAAAAATGCAGAAAATGCAAAAATGCATCAAGATGAAGAGAAAAACTAAGACATCTTGCCCCATTGTGGGCACCAAAAATGTACACTTGATTTGTGTCACACTCTAAACCTTTCTATCCAATTAATTCCATGATTTTGAAATGCTTGGATGCTGACTTAGAGCTTCCCATCCATAGAGTGCAAGAGAGTATGATTCAAGTATGGAGGCTCTCAGTTGAGCCTTAGAGATACTCTTCTTGCTAGTAAACCATGCAATGGGAGGTTCTCTTAGAGAAAAGGTACAAGAATACAAATGTCCACAAAGAATGCCTTAAGAATATAATGCAAATGTAGATTAAATTTGTATGAAATACAAAATGTAGCTATATTAACAAGAATGAGAGTGTTACAAACCAAACTAATTACTATGTAATTTAAGCTATTGCAAAGAAAGTAAACTACTATGCAATATGATTCTAAGCTAACATGTGATGGATGAGAGAATGAGATGAGAAGTAGAAGTTGTCCACAATAGCTCTTCAAAAATTCAAACAATAAACCTGCAGCATAACAATACTCAAGAGTGTGGTTCCTTTGACAAGGGGAGAGCTCGTTCTTCAAAAGTCATATGGATGGTAGAGATCAAGGGTGGAGTTTGAAAATAGGAGTGATCCATATGCACACACAAGTCAACCAATAAAATAGAAGTTGACTTCCCATATAAGACAAAAGTCACAAAGCCTTTTCTTTTAATTTGTAAAATAGAAAAAGGACTTTATGTGTGCACTTTGAGTGGGTTAGAAGAAAGGGGGGTTTTATTTAATTAAAAGGGGACATGTTATTTTAATAAAATAATGAACTTAGGATAGTATAGTCAAAACTATAGGTTATAATTGAATTAAATTATTTCTAACAATTTGGTCTCAGTAAATGATTAATTAATTTAACCAAAATGTTGAGAAGGGGGCTAACAGTCTAGATGACTTATTTTAGGTGATTACAAGGGGATAGGATGGAGAGAAAAATGGAGGGAGTAACAGGGACTAATAGGTATAAGGGAGGGAGGGAGAGAGGGATGGGGGGAGAGAGAGGAGGGGAGGGCAGGATGTAGAGGGAGCATGGGATAGGAAGAGATCTAGAGGAGATAATATGGAGGGAGAGAAAGAGAACATGAGAGAAGTGTATATAAAGAGAGATCAATGAGATATGATGGGGAGAGATAAATATGAGAGACAATAGAGAGAGAAAGGATAGGATGGAGGGAGGGAGAGTAGAGCAAAAAATAGAGAGAGGAGATAGTATATATAGAGACCTTGTGATAGAGATAGAGAGGTAAGGGGATATGATGGTAAGAAATAAAGTGAGAGGGGGTGATGGAGATAAGAGTATAGGAATAGAGAGGGGATATCATGGAGAGATAGGGGGAAGGAATGAGAGAAGGGGATAGAAAGAGAAAGACTTGATACGAGAGAGAGAGAGAGAGAGAGAGAGAGAGAGAGAGAGAGAGAGAATGTAGATAGATGATATGAACATATTTTTATATGGATATATCTAGAGACATATTACATATATATTTAAAGATAAACATATATAAATATATTAGTATATATATAATGTTAATGGGAAGTTGCAATTGACTTTAGTTTTACATACATATAACACAATAGCATTATGGATAGTATGAGAATCAAGTTTTACTACTCATAACTCAATTGTACATGTCATTTAAAAATAAAATTATGATAGCATTTATGCTAGGTAATAGGCCTGTTAAATCACCCAAAGGCTTCGGTTGATGTTTTCCCTCCATTTTCATTGCTTTAGACAATTTTTCATCTTCTAAGATCAATTATTGTCTTTGACTTCATCAGGTTTGCAAATGGTGAAGAGGG